>JAGFBZ010000537.1:0-146221 GCA_018398805.1 Hirundichthys speculiger
CAATACAGTACAGACTGTAGTCCAGACCAGACGGTACCAGGACCAGACCAGGACCAGGAACTGTAGTCCAGGACCAGACTGTAGTCCGTACCAGACTGTAGTCCAGAACCAGACTGTAGTCCCGGACCAGGGACGGTAGTCAGGGACCAGACTGTCCAGTACCAGTACCAGACTGTAGTCCAGGACCAGAGTCGGGGTACCAGACTGAGTCCAGAACCAGACTGTAGTCCAGACTGAGTCCAAGACTGAGTCCAGGACCAGACTGTAGTCCAGTACCAGACTGTAGTCCAGAACCGACTTAGTCCAGGACCAGACTGTAGTCCAGGACCAGACTGTAGTCCAGGGACAAGACTGACTTTAGTCCAGGACCAGACTGTAGTCCAGACCAGACTGACCAGACTGTAAGTAGTCCAGGACCAGGAGTCCAGTACCAGACTGTAGTCCAGGACCAGACTGTAGTCCAGAACCAGACTGTAGTAGTACCAACTGTAGTCCACCAGACTGTAGTCCAGGACCAGACTGTAGTCCAGACCAGCTGTAGTCCAGGACCAGTCCAGGACTGTAGTCCAGTACCAGACTGTAGTCCAAGACCAGACTGTTAGTCCAGGACAGACTGTAGTAGTTGTCCGGACCAGACTGTAGTCCAGTACCAGACTGTAGTCCAGAACCAGACTGTAGTCCAGGACGTCAGCAGGCTCTGGATGGATGAGCGGTTTAGAAGGTCAGCAGCAGGTTGGAGTCCAGGTTGTATCTCCTGGACTCTCAGGAAGTGCAGCCGCGCTGAGCCTTCTTGGGATGGCGGTGACGTTCTCAGACAGGAGATGCTGTCTGAGATGAGGGCCAAGAAACCGGAAGGTGTGGACCGTTCCACTCTCTCGCCGTTGATGTAGAGGGGGGCTGGGTCGGTGTTGTGTTTCCTGAAGTTGACGATGATCTCCTTGGTTTTCTGGTGTTCAGGCAGGGTGTTCTCTGAACACCAGGCTGTCAGCTTCAGGACCTCCTCTCTGCCTAGTCCCCCTTCCAGATGAGTCCGACCACCGTAGTGTCGTCAGAGAACTTCACTATAGGTTGTTGTTGTGGGTCGGACTGCAGTCGTTGGTGTCAGGCAGTACAGGAGGGGCTCAGCACACAGACTGAGGAGCGCCGGTGCTCAGCATACGGGTGGGGAAGGTGGGGGCCGAGCTCACAGTCTGGGGTCGGTTGGAAAGAAAGTCTTTAATCCAGGCACATGTGGGGGGGGGGGGGGGGTCAGTTTAGTGATGAGGATGTCTGGGATTATGTGTTGAAGGCAGAGCTGTAATCCACAAGAGCATCCGGACGTAGCTCTGCTGTTGCTCCAGGTGGTCAGAGCAGAGTGCAGAGCTACAGCGATGGCGTCCTCAGTGGATCTGTTAGTCCAATAAGCAAACTGGAAGGAGTCGAAGTCTCCTCCCCCAATGTTATCTTTTTTTCCTCTGTTAAATTGAAGCGCTCTTATAGCGTGACCCAAGCACACGTGCTCCGTCCATATGGTGTTGTTTTGTTTTGTATGTTCTTTTGGAAGGTGAACTGGGAAGTCAAATTCTGCTGTGTTGGACGCTGGCTCAGTGGCGACAATAAATTTGATTCTGATTCTGATTCTGATTCTGATTATTCACCTTTTTGGATCAGGACATTTCAGGCCAGAGGTGAAACTCTGTGTCCTGGAAATGTCCTGATTCAACTCTTTCATATCAACTTTGCACCTGCTTAACTGCTGATACAACTATTTATCAACTAGGGAGAGATACACTCTGTTATGGGACTCGTTCCCATGGGGACTGAGTTCCCGTGGGACTGAGTTCCCGTGGGATCGTTCCCATGGGGACTGAGTTCCCGTGGGACTGAGTTCCATGGCAGGATGCCAGACAAAGTGTGTGAGCTTGCGGAGGGGGGACTGGCCCTCCCTCCTTCGCACTCCAGAATGTTTGTTTAAAAGACTATAAAGACGGGGAGACCCGGAAGTTCTGGTAGAGTCAGCTGCGGGTCTGTGCACGACACCCAGCCGGGTTAAAGGCCACTCTGCCCAGGACTGTCGGCTGTCCAGTCTCTTTTGTGTCAAGATTCAAGATTCAAGATCTTTATTGGTTACATACACAATTATACTTTGTCATGTGCAGTAAAATTTGTTATGTACCCACGGGCAAACGCCTTCTTTTAAGAAGAAACAGGAGAAAAAAAGAATTAAGTTTTAAATAAGTAATAAATAATAAATAAACACACAGTGCAGGAGATGAGAAAAACTATGAAGTCCAAATAAAGCAGAGCAGAGGAACTGTTCAATATTATGTTTAATGTGAGTAGTGGTCCCAGTTCAGCAGGCGGATGTTCTGAGGGAAGAAGCTCTTCCTCATCCGCTCAGTCCTGGTTCTCAGTCCTGGTTCTCAGTCCTGGTTCTCAGTCCTGGTTCTCAGGCAGCGGAGACGCCGGCCTGATGGCAGAGGGGAACAAAGATAGTGTCCGGGGGTGGGCGGGGAGGCTGGTTGAGGATCTTCAGGGCTGGTTGAGGATCTTCAGGGCCCTGGTCCTGCAGCGTTTAGTATAAATGTCCTGCAGGTTTGAGAGGGTGGTTCTGATGGTCCGCTCTGCTGAACGGACCACCCTCTTCAGGGCCAAGAAGTCCTGTTTGGTGCAGCTCCCCATCCAGGTGGTGATGCTCCCACACAGGATGCTCTCGATAGTGCAGGCTGTAAAAGTTCTTGAGCACCCTGAGGGGGAGCCTGAAGTCCTCAGTCTTCTGAGGAGGAACAGACGCTGTCTGGCCTTCTTCACCGTTGTGGTGATGTGTTGAGTCCAGCACAGGTCCTGCGAGATGGTCACCCCGAGGTATTTAAAGGTGTCCACTCTTTCCACCTCAGAACCACAGATGACAAGGGGGAGGGGGGGCTCCCTCTGCTGCTTCCTGCTGTAGTCCACAATCAGCTCCTTCGTCTTGTTGACGTTCAGCAGGAGGTGGTTCTCCCTGCACCAGTCCTCCAGGTGTGAGACCTCGCTCCTGTAGGCTGACTCGTTGTCGTGGGAGATCAGACCCACAACAGCGGTGTCATCAGCAAACTTTATGAGGACGTTGGAGTCTGAAGTGGCTACGCAGTCATGAGTGTACAAGGAGTACAGCAGAGGGCTGTTTCTCACTCTTAAGAGTGGGAAAAGGCTTAAACCCTGATGAATGTCAGTGATCTGTTTTGCTCTCTATTTTGTGAGGAATAAATTGATATATATTATTCTAGCAAAAAGAGAGTGTGTGTGTTTTTCATTTTGTGCAGCCAACCACTCCGAGCCTGATAAATTTTCTCACAAAACACTGGTTTAAATCACATCTGACAGGTTCCAGTTCCTTCATGTTCATGATGTTTTTCCTCACAGACGAGGCTCTGCTGTGGCGTCCCACAGGGTTCAGTGTTAGGAACCGATCCTCTTCACTCTATACATGCTGCCCCTGAAATATTATCGCTACGCTGATGATACGCAGCTGTATTGATCCATGAAACCAGAGGAATCAGAACCCTCAGACAAAATTCAGGCATGTCTGAAGGACATTCAGACCTGGATGTCCTCTAACGTTTAGCTTTTAAATTCTGATAAAACAGAGGTTATTGTCTTTGGTCCCAAACACCTGAGGAACAGATGAGCTGATTTTATGTTGTCCTCCAGTCCAACTGTGAGAAACCTCTGAGTTATTTTAGATCAGAATATGTGGTTTAAGCAGCATATTAATCAGGTTTGTCAGACAGCCTTTATCATCTCTGTAATATCTCCAAGATCAGGAGCATCCTCTCCCAGGGTGATGCTGAAAAACTAATCCAGGTGTTTGTCAGTTCTAGACTGGATTATTGTAATGTGTTGTTATCAGGATGTTCCAGTAATTCTCTGAACAGCCTCCACATGATCCAAAATGCAGCAGTGATTGACAGGAATCAGCAGAGAGATCACGTCTCTCCTGTGTTAGCCTCCCTCCATTGGCTTCCTGGAAAATTTAGAAGAGAATTCAAACTTCTGTTCCTGCATATAAGGCCCTTAACAGGAAAGATCCTGGTTATCTATCAGACCTGATAATCCTGATGCTCCTCATAGAGCTCTCTGCTCTCAGAGTGCAGGTTTACTCGTCGTTCCTAGAAGATCCAGAAGTAGATTTGGAGGACGGGCCTTCTGCTATCAGACACCTTTACTAGTGTTGCTGCCTACATCTGTTTATATCTTCATCTCTGTAGTTCATGAACTAACAATGAACCAGTCAGAATAGAAGGACATGAAATTATTAGTTTCCAGTTAATGGATAATTATTATTAATATATTTTGTACAATATAGTATTGCCAGGATGTGCGTGCTCTTCTCTCTCTTTGTCTTCTTTTCTTTCTTTATCCAGCTGGTCTTCATCAGGAAGGTTCCTCCATATGATCCAGGTCCTGGTCCAGGTTTCTTCCTCTTAAAGTGGAGTTTTCCTTGACGTTGTTTTGCTTAAAGGTTTAAGGGGAGTTTTTTTTTTACTTGCCATTTTTCTTTTATTTGGATTTAATATTATGATTTTAGTTAATATTATGTTGAGTAGTATTGTATAGACGCTATACAAATAAAGTTGAATTGAGCTGAACCCAGTCTTCTTCATGGGACCTGCTGGCTCTGAGCTGCTGGGTCAGGTTCAGTTCTAACCTGGATGGTCAAAAAGGTGTTTAACTGTGACATTCAGACTCATTCAGTCCCAGGTGTGTCCCGCAGATCCAGACACACCTGAATCCTCCAGACCAGTAAACTCCTGAAACATCAGCGTTTACAGAGGCCACCTCTCTGTTGTGTGCAGGACTTCGTGGTCATGGAGGAAACCTGGACTTCACGTCTACATTTAGACAGAATTTGAAGGCGAAGGTGAAGGGCCCCGGCAGGTAAACGGCTCAGGTGTGAACGTGGAGGAGGAGTCCAGACCAACGCCGCTCGATGCTGCTCTGGATCTTGATGTTTCACTGATTCACACTTTGTTCTGTTTCCTTCTCTGCAATAAAAACTTGAGCATCAGAGGGTCATGTGATGTTTCCTTTCACACCTGAGCAGGATCAGCCAATCACACTGCGGCTGCTGCTTCAGTTCCAATAATTCATTTCAGCACCGAATGTAGCGCAGGTGAGAGTCCAGGACAGTCATCCTCCTCTTCATCAGCAGCAGATCATTACTGTCATTACAGCCGTTTCATATTTAACTTCGTTCATAACAAATCATTGTCCAGGTGAGACGGTTGAGTTTTCCTCTGACATCGTTTCTTTGATTTGTCCCGTTTTCAGTGATCAGACTCTGTCAGGTGTGTTCTCTAGTTATCCAGGTGCTTGGAGTTGAGAAACCACTTCAAAGATGCTTTTCTAAAACAACAAAGAGGCGGGAAAGAAACGTGTCAGTGATTCAGATAAAAGCTCCTCGGCAGCTACTCTGAGAATAAATAACTCAGTAAAGGAAATGTAGAAATCCAGATGTGAGATGAAGTTTCCACATTTAGAGAGTAAATAAAACCTAAATCAATCTTCCTGTTTTTATAGCTGAACTTTCTCTGAATCTGTTATAGAAACATCTCAGAGTTTATTCATAGTAAGACTGAGTTTCCTGTTTATCAAAAGCTTCTTCTTCTACTTGAAAAATAATATATATATATATATATGTACAGTTCTAAAAAAGTTGGTTTGTTGTGTAAAACAGAAATAAAACCAGAATAAAATGATAAATGAATATTTTATTCCCAGTAGATCATAAAGAACATATCAGATGTTAAACTGAGACATTTGACTGTTTCTGTCAGGACTTTAGTTTTAGGAACGACACAAACTCAGAAGTTTCAAGAACAGGTGACGGACAGGAAGGAGGACGGCAGAGACAGACGAACAGAGACAGAAAGTCCACAAGGGACGAGGACTTAAGTCCAGTCGGGGAGATACAGGAGACTGAATCCAACGAAATCTTGCAACAAGACAGTCAAGTGATGAGTAAAAGCGTAAAATCAGGGCCTTAGAGTCAAAGTGCTTCTTCTCTTCTTCTTCCAGACCTCCATGAGTGAGGAGGGATGAACCTTGACCCTTTGAGTCCAGGTCATGTGACTGGTGTTTCCTGTCCCGTTGTAACTTCTGCCCCCCCCCCCCAAACATTCTACCTTCATTAACATTGAAGAAAGCAAAACAAGAAAGACATATAGATCAACTTATAATGAAGAATAACTTTATTAACATTGCTTTTTGGTCTGTAACAGATGCATGTCTCATTATCTCCGTCTTTCTTTTCATCCCTGGTAAATATTCTCCGTGGTGTCTCTTAAGGGTTTGTTCTCTTCATATCTCCTGATCTGTGCTGCGCACACGCCTGTCTGCAAAAAAAACCCCAACACAGTACAGTTAATACTCCCTGAACACACTGTGACATGAGAGCGCCACTGCCCCCTACTGGAGTGTGTGTGCAATTACACTTTATTCCAGTACAGCAATAAAAGCATGTTCCCGGGTCACAGGCGCCCGTGGCACCGTGTCCAAGTATTTGAGGACATCTTTTGACCCACTGAGCTCAACTACATCTTTGAGGAGGAGCAGTCGGGTCACATGACTGGATGAACCCTCCTATCAGTTTACTTCAGATACACGCCTGGAGCAACATCACACATGTTGATTATCTCAGTCCAGCCTCGGTACGGGGACGTCCGGCCATGAAGACTACTGTTCACATTTTCAGGGATCTAGTCTCAGTCTGACGGAGAGTCCACCAGATGTTTCTGAGCCCAGATGCTGGGCCTGTGGCCAAAACAGATGCTGTTTCTGAAGCAAAGATTTGTTAGGATTTAGAATTAACTCAGTTAGAACTTTAAACTGTTAAAGCTAAAGCTTTATTACCTGTAGGCTGGCTGAAGTCCTCAGTGTTGCTGCTTTATGACCTAACGACTGGGCTCTCCCGACTTCCTGACCTGCTGTTTTCCAAGGAAGTATGTGACAGCATAAGATAACAAATTTAGTTACATCCCAGCTCCTGGAACAAACTCAACCACCTGTGATTGGACATCTGGATTTCTGGAGACAAAGAGTCATAAACTCAGAGGAGACCAGGGTCCGCCTTCCTCTAGATCTTTAAAGACAAGAACAATCTAACTTGGATCGTGCATTTTGTCCATGGCAGCATCTCGGTGATGTTGTGGACAAGTGCACCATCGGCCGATTAAAATATTCTGCATGGCATAATAATTCTTTGTATTCATGATTGTATTAAACTCTTTGATTGATCTTTGTTTCTAGTCTGGTCATTAGGCACCAGATGAAAGAACACGGAGAGAAACTTTCAGATTCCTCCGGTCTGTTCTCGACCTCCAGCGAAACAACCAGGCTGACGGACAGCTGCATTGTTAACTTTTTAGTGACCCGAGTCTCTGACGCTCTAGTTTCTGGAGGTCTCGTGGTCTTGTAGATGTGTAAATCACTAGATGAAGAGAGATGACAGCGAGGAGGTCATGTGGTATAAAAAGAGTGACCCTCAGAGCAACTGAGAGCATCTTCATGTCAACATAGATCTGTAAACTGCTCCCTCACAGAGAGATTTTAAAATCTGAATCTGCTCTGATCCAGGATTCTAGCTGATCATCAGTCCTGGACCTTCACAGCTGGATTTCTCCAGATGCTCCAGATGTTTTCTGCTGGTCAAAGGTCTGGACTGCGGTCAGACCAGTTCAGCAGCTGGATCTCCTCCTGTGACGATCCAGTATCTGGTTCAGCATCGTCCCTGAAAGAGACCTTGTCTGGACGGAGCAGATGTTGCTCTGGAACCTCTATGTTCTCTTCAGCATTGATGGAGCCTTTCCAGATGTTCCAGCTGTGTAGACACTAATGAACCCAGACCATCAGAGATGCAGCTGGAAAGCTGTTGAACTGTCTGATAACAGCTGGATGGTTCCTCTCCTCTGGAGTCGGTTATGTAGCTCCTGTTAAACTGAATCAATAAAACAAGAACCTTCTGGACAGATGTTGTAACTGCAGCGAGACTAAAGGAACATTCAGGCAGTCTGATCCGTGATGGGTACATCTTATCTGTGGACGTTCCTCTGGTCCAGACGTACATCTTATCTGTGGACGTTCCTCTGGTCCCAGACGTACATCTTATCTGTGGACGTTCCTCTGGTCCCAGACGTACATCTTATCTGTGGACGTTCCTCTGATCCCAGACGTTCATCTTATCTGTGGACGTTCCTCTGGTCCCAGACGTACATCTTATCTGTGGACGTTCCTCTGGTCCCAGACGTACATCTTATCTGTGGACGTTCCTCTGGTCCCAGACGTACATCTTATCTGTGGACGTTCCTCTGGTCCCAGACGTACATCTTATCTGTGGACGTTCCTCTGGTCCCAGACGTACATCTTATCTGTGGACGTTCCTCTGGTCCCAGACGTACATCTTATCTGTGGACGTTCCTCTGGTCCCAAACGTACATCTTATCTGTGGACGTTCCTCTGGTCCCAGACGTACATCTTATCTGTGGACGTTCCTCTGGTCCCAGACGTACATCTTATCTGTGGACGTTCCTCTGGTCCCAGACGTACATCTTATCTGTGGACGTTCCTCTGGTCCCAGACGTACATCTTATCTGTGGACGTTCCTCTGGTCCCAGACGTCTGTATCCAACAGAGCTTAATCCGACACCTGCAGACCGGAATCGATCAAAGTTCTGACCCGGAGGAAACTATAAACCTAAAATCACAGATCCAGTCCTCAGGAACCGGTCTGTGACATCACAGGGGGTTTGGACGATGTCTGGAAGCTCTGCCCCAGTACTGGGGTGACCTGATCGTTACCTGATGGTTATGATCGTTACCTGATCGTTACCTGATCGTTATGGCCATTACCTGGTCATTACCTGATCGTTACCTGATCATTATCTGATTGTTATCTGATCGTTACCTGATCATTATGATCATTACCTGATCGTTACCTGATCATTATGATTATTACCTGATTGTTACCTGATCGTTACTGATCATTATGATCATTACCTGATCGTTACCTGATCATTATGATCATTACCTGATCGTTGCCTGATGGTTATGATCATACCTGATCATTATGATCATTACTGATTGTCTGATCGTTACCGTTACCTGATCGTTATGATCGTTACTGATCATTACCTGATCGATCGTTACCTGATTGACTGACCTGATCGTTATGATCGTTATGACCTGATCGTTACCTGATCGTTTACTGATCATTATGATCATTACCTGATCATTATCTGATTGTTATCTGATCGTTACCTGATCATACCTGATCGTTAAGGTCATTACCTGGTCATTACATGATCGTTACCTGATTATCTGATTGTTATCTGATCGTTATTACCTGATCATTATGATCATACCTGATTGTTACCTGATCATTACCTGATCATTATGATCATTACCTGATCGTTAACTGATCATTATGATCATTACCTGATCATTATCTGATTGTTATCTGATCGTTACCTGATCATTACCTGATCGTTAAGGTCATTACCTGGTCATTACCTGATCGTTACCTGATCATTATCTGATTGTTATCTGATCGTTACCTGATCATTATGATCATTACCTGATCGTTACCTGATCATTATGATCATTACCTGATTGTTACCTGATCATTACCTGATCATTATGATCATTACCTGATCGTTACCTGATCGTTATGATCGTTACCTGATCGTTACCTGATCGTTAACTGATCGTTATGATCATTACCTGGTCATTACCTGATTGTTATAATCGTTACCTGATCGTTATGATCGTTACCCGATCATTATCTGATTGTTATCTGATCGTTACCTGATCATTACCTGATCGTTATGGTCATTACTTGGTCATTACCTGATCATTATGGTCGTTACCGTTATCGTTACCTGATCGTTAAGGTCATTACCTGGTCATTTATCGTTACCTGATTGTTATCTGATCGTTACCTGATCATTACTGATCGTTATGGTCATCACCTGATCGTTACCTGATAATTATCTGATTGTTATCTGATCCTTACCTGATCATTACCTGATCGTTATGGTCATCACCTGATCGTTACCTGATCATTATCTGATTGTTATCTGATCGTTACCTGATCATTACCTGATCGTTAAGGTCATTACCTGGTCATTACCTGATCGTTACCTGATCATTATCTGATTGTTATCTGATCGTTACCTGATCATTACCTGATCGTTATGGTCATCACCTGATCGTTACCTGATCATTATGATCATTACCTGATCATTACCTGATCATTATGATCATTACCTGATTGTTATAATCGTTACCTGATCATTATCTGATTGTTATCTGATCGTTACCTGGTCATTACCTGATCATTATCTGATTGTTATCTGATCGTTACCTGATCATTACCTGATCGTTATGGTCATTACCTGATCGTTATGGTCATCACCTGATCGTTACCTGATCATTATGGTCGTTACCTGATTGTTATGATCAGGTAACGACATTAGCTAACTAAAGTTAGATGGTAGTAATCTGGAACATCCAACAAAAACTTCACAGCGCTTTGAGTGAACACTTTATTGAAGGATTTTACCTCAGGAAGGCTCCTCCCTCCTGATGACATCATCACACTGATGGTTAAACACGCAGAGTTCTGATTGGTCAGCACCAAAAAGCGGTCTGAAAGCGGTTTCAAGTGTCCCCCTCATCTCTGTTCTAGATTTCTGCTTCCTCTGCTCCTCCGCTCACATCCTAGCTCCTCCCCTTATACCCTAGCTCCTCCCACCAGAGAGGAGATGAGGAGAGGAGAGGAGGAGACACAAATCAGCTCAGAGGCCTTTTGATCAGAGCAAAACTAAGGAAGCCCAGAAGGACCAAATATAATGAAGAGCAAACTGTTAATGTCTCAAAGTCAAGATGATCAATTTATCAGTAATTAATCAGTAATGCTTTCAAAGATTGGAAACATAAAAACCTGAATTCTGGGCCCGTTTGGCAGCTGATATGAAACATTTTGTTTTGGATTTGGTCTTTCAGGGCTCCCGTACCTTTAAATAAAGACTCAGTCCGACACGTCTCCACATTTTATTAACGTTTCATGTCTTCGTGTCTCCGAGGTATCAAGTCTCATCTACATGCATCGTCTTCCTGGACTTTTCCAGATGTGGACGTTCCAGGTTTTCCAAGATGTTTCCAAACACAGATTGTTTATTGTGATGAGTTTTCACTCATGTTGGGAGCCTCTGGATCCCCAGACACTTATCTCTCTGCTCGTCTTCTCCGTCCGTCCTCCCCGTCTCCCCTCCGTCCCCCCTCCGTCTCCCCTCCCGTTCCCCCTCATGGCCCCCCGGCTCCCCCCAGTGGCGAGCCTCAGTTCCTGCGCTGCTCCTGGTCTCTCCTGCGCTGCTTCTCCTTCTGTTTCTCCAGCTTCTCCAGAGCTTTTCTCTCCTTCTCCGCTGCTGTTTGGACGTCTTTGATGCGACGCTTCAGAGCGCTGCGGTCAGACGAACTGAGCACGCCCAGACCCTGCAGAGGACCAGAGGACACGGTGAGAGTCCACTACCCTGATGATGAAACCAGGTGAAAACCACCGAACCCGTATCAGACATCTGGCATCACAGTTGACAGAGACCAGTTCAAAACGCTGGGCATCATGGGAAACCAAAACAGCCCAGGGGTCAAGGAGGCATTCACATGTCAGAGATGTTAGAGATGTAAGAGATGTTAGAGATGTTAGAGATGTTAGAGATGTTAGAGATGTTAGAGATGTTAGAGATGTTAGAGATGTTAGAGATGTTAGAGATGTTAGAGATGTTAGAGATGATAGAGATGTTAGAGATGTTAGAGATGTTAGAGATGTTAGAGAGTTAGAGATGTTAGAGATGTTAGAGATGTTAGAGATGTTAGAGATGTTAGAGATGTTAAAAGAGAGAGATGTTAAAGATGTTAGAGATGTTTAGAGATGTTAGAGATGTTAGAGATGTTAAGAGATGTTAGAGATGTTAGAGATGTTAGAGATGTTGGAGAGATGTAAGAGATGTCAGAGATGTTAGAGATGTTAGAGATGTTAGAGTCAAAAGATGTTGTTAGAGATGTTAGAGATGTTAAAGATGTTAGAGATGTTAGAGATAGAGATGTTAGAGATGTCGAGATGTTAGAGATGTTAGAGATGTTTAGAGATGTTAGAGATGTGTAGAGATGTTAGAGATGTTAGAGATGTTAGAGATGTTAGAGATGTTAGAGATGTTAAAGATGTTAAGATGTTAGAGATGTTAGAGATGATGTTAAAGATGTTAGAGATGTTAAAGATGTTAGAGATGTTAGAGATGTTAAATATATTAAAGATGTTAAAGATGTTAGAGATGTTAGAGATGTAAAGATATTAAAGATTTTAGAGATGTCAGAGACGTTATAGATGTCCACATGGTGTCTTCTTCTAGCAAAGATAAACACATTTCCTCACAGAAAAGACAGCAAAAAACACTGTTAAAAAACAAGAACTACAAACTAAAATCTGGAAGGAGATGCCTCGATGGAAGTGAAATTATCTGTTTTTACTTTACTTTACTTTGATCTGGAAGACGTGAAAACAGCTGAATTTTAGACCAAACGACTTAAAAACAGAAGTTAGAGCAGCGTAGTTAAAGTTAAAGTTATAATTCCTGGTTCATGTGACCATCATCAGTCCTGTGACCAGGAGACCTTCTGAAGTTTATTAAAGGAATAGAAATAAAAACATGAAACATGTTTAGTTTTTTTCTGATATTTGACGTAACCGGAAGCGATTTTATTCCGTCAACAGATGAAACTGCGTCATATTGATCGTCCTGAATCGGATCAACTCAGAACTGTGGCAGACGCTGATACCGATGAAGCCTCCGGTCGAGCTCGTGATGAAGCTCCCGGTTTAAACATGAAATCAAGTCAGACTGAAACGTGAACGGGGTTAGAGTTGGACGCCAGCGAGTCAGACGGCCGACGAGTCGCTCGGCAACGAGAAGGAGACGAGCGCTGAGGAGGACCGGAGTTTTATCGCTACCCTGACAGAAGCTCCTCCTCCACCCTCCTCATCCTCACCTTCAGCCTGCTGCCGTCCATCTGCAGCAGCTGCTCTCCATCGATGTCTCTGGCGCTGAACTCTGGGACGTACTGGTCCATGTGGAGTCCTCGCAGCCACTGGCACACCTGCTGGGTCGTCCAGGAGGAGACGGAGGAGGAGGGGGAGGAGGAGGAGGAGGAGGGCTCATCACAGGGCTGAACAGGAGGAGGAAGAGGAGGACTGAGTCTGCCATCATTTCTCAGAGACATTCGGCTGTTTTCAGACGGTTTGCTACCTCATCGGAGGACTGGGACAAGGTGTGGTACGGATGGGAGGATCTGGAGGAGGAGTCTGCTGGAGGAGAGATGGAGGAGGAGGTGTGGGGGGGGGAGAACTCCTCACTGAGGGCCGACTCCTGCAGGAGGAAGAAGATGATCAGGTTTCAGGCAGGACACCAGCCAAGGCCAGCCAGAAGCAGCCAGCCAGGATCCATCCCATTAGCCAGCCAGCCAGCCCAGCCAGCCATCAGGAGGCCAATAGCCCAGCCAGCAAGGCCAGCCAGCCAGCCAGAAGGCCAGCAGCCAGCTAGCCAGGACAGCCAGCCAGCCAGCCAGCCAGCCAGCCAGCCAGCCAGCCAGACCCAGCCAGGCAGCCACCATCCACCCCATCCGCCACCCATTCAGCCAGCCATCAGCCAGTCCATACAAGCATCCAGCCCCATCAATCCATCCATCCAGCCATCCATCCATCCAGCAATCCATCATGTCCATCATCCACCATCCATCCATCCATCCATCAATCCATCCATCCATCCATCCATCCATCCATCCATCCATTATTCATTCCATCCATCCAACCATCCATTATTCCATCCATCTCTTTAGATTTCCTTTCAAAATAAATAGAATTATTAATAATTTATTAGTATAATTATTAAATGTTACCATTTAGAAATTAGAGTAATTGTAGTTATTAGTCAATTAACAAAGAAATTATAGTAAAATTGCAAATTATTACTATTAATTCCTTATTTTAATTCCTTCATTTTAAATGAGTTTTAAAGTTGAGTTTAACTGTTTATTCCCTTAAATAACAGACAAATATTTGTGAAATTACGATATATTTGTGAACCAGTGACGTGCGGTGAGATTCGTGGCTGGTGAGGCTCTGACTTCATCAGTCTCTTATTCTGCAGCTAATGTGCTAATGCTAATGTGTCACTAGCGCCCCCTAACGTGAGGCAGGAGAAGTGTATGCCTCACCCCGTGCCTCTTCTCAGCCGTTTTATGATCGCGCCGGCACAAGAAACACATTACACACATATAGTTGCTGTTCATTATATAAATCAGCTAAACTATGGAAACTTATTTCATATAGCAAACGTGTTTGAACATTTTAATAGTGACATACAATGAGATCTGGTGGTCTCACTACATAGCATGGCAGCACAGTTAGCCGAGTCATTGCGCAATCCATGGTGAGGCTCAGCAGGGTGCTGCCTCACCGCCGCATCTTCTCAGTATTTGAATGGTAAATGTGAAAATTAGACGATTTTGAATAAAAAATAATCTAAAAATGGTGAAGTTAAATGGAAAATTACTTTATAGTACAAATCAATTGATAAATATAAAAACATTTTTTTTTTCATTTCTTTCTTTCCATGATGGCAGGTGAGGCACGGCCTCCCCTGCCTCACCGGACCGCACGTCACTGTTGTGAACGTATTTTAACAATAAATATATGTATTTCTAATGGGTTTTTTTTTTGTAAAAGAACAGAAATATTGTGTGTTGTTTTACAGTTACAGTGATTTCATGTTATTTTACATTTGACATGTAAAATCAGTCTATTTTTGTAAATTAAATGGTATTTTAAAAATACAGAAAAAAATCTGTAAAATAGACAGTAAAATTCTGTTATATTACTAATTTTTTTTAAAAGTGTATAATCGCTGTGGAAGACAACAGGGCGGGACGAAGGGCGGGGTTTGCCTCCTACCTGGGACTGAGACTTGCGGGGTCTCTGGGAGCTCAGCGGGGGGATCTTGGGGGAGCAGGGGGGAGTCCCGGAGGAGGACAGCGACCCCCGTCCTTCGGTGAACCAGGAGAAGGAGACGAAGGATCCTGAGGAGCGGGACGGACTCTCTGAGGGCTCTCTGAGGACGGAGGACCACGTCAGGACAGGAAACACATCTATCACGTCTGGTGTCTCAGTCTGAGGACGTTTCTGAGTGTGACGGACTCACCTGCTGCCCACAGAGAGACGGTTGGACTTGTCCTTCCTCACTCTGATGTAAGAACGTCTCTCACCCGAAGAACCTGTCTCTGAAGACAGACAGGTCTCTCTCTGAAGACAGGTCTCTGAAGACAGCTGTCTGAAGACAGCTCTCTGGAAGACAGGTCTCTGAAGACAGGTCTCTGAAGACAGCTCTCTGAAGACAGCTCTCTGAAGACTGAAACAGCCTCTGAAGACAGTCTCTGAAGACAGCTCTCTGAAGACAGGGTCTCTGAAGAGGGAAGCTCTGAGACAGGTCTGAAGACAGGCTCTGAAACAGGCTCAGGTTTCTGAAGACAAAAGACAGGCTCTCTGAAGACACAGGTCTCTGAAGACAGGTCTCTGAAGACAGCTGTCTGAAGACAGCTCTCTGGAGACAGGTCTCTGAAGACACAGACAGCTCTCTCTGAAGAAAGGTCTGAAGACAGATCTGAAGATCTCTGAAGACAGGCTCTCTGAAGACAGTTTCAGGTCTCTGAAGACAGCTCTCTGAAGACAGGTCTCTGAAGACAGGTCTCTCAGACATCTCAGTCTCTGAAGACAGGTCTCTGAAGACGAAGACAGCTCTCTGAAGACAGGTCTCTGAAGACAGTCTCTGAAGACAGCTCTCTGAAGACAGGTCTCTGAAGACAGGTCTCTGAAGACAGATCTGTCTGAAGACAGCTCTCTGGAGACAGGTCTCTGAAGACAGGTCTCTGAAGACAGGTCTCTGAAGACAGAAGGTCTCTGAAGACAGGTCTCTGAAGACAGCTGTCTGAAGACAGGTCTCTGGAGACAGGTCTCTGAAGACAGCTCTCTGAAGAGCTCTCTGAAGAGGTCTCTGAAGACAGCTCTCTGGAGACAGCTCTCTGAAGACAGGTCTGAAGACAGACAGCTTCTAAGACTCTCTCTGAAGACAGGTCTCTGAAGACAGCTCTCTGGAGACAGGTCTCTGAAGACAGTTCTCAGTCTCTGAAGACAGGTCTCAGGTCCCTGAAGACAGGTCTCAGGTCTGGACTTTACTAGAACCTTCCAGAACCTCGATTCTTTTATTTGCTGCTGTGTTTGGCTTCAGTGTCACGTGACCCAGTTTCAGCCAGATGGTCACATGACTCCGCATCATCACCCTCCACCACCGTGCTCCACAGTGGGCTCTGAGGTGTTGATTTAACATCTAAGACCTGAAAAAACTCTGAGCCGTTAACACATTAAAGAAAATAATGATGTCATTTCAGTCAGGTGATGTCATCAGGTGATGTCATCAGGTGATGTCAGCGGCTGGTTGAAATGATGCAACGGCAGGATCAATGAAAGAGTCTCTGAGGTGACCTGGTGACCTTTATTTGATCAATAAGGTTGTCCTGCTTATCTGCTGACTCCAACAGCAGCTGACCCAGACTGGTCCTGACCCGGTCCTGACCCGGTCCTGACCCGGTCCTGACCCGGTCCTGACCCGGTCCTGACCCGGTCCTGACCCGGTCCTGACCCGGTCCAGATGAGTCCAGTCGGTTCAGGTGCTGCTGAGTCCCCGTAAAGACACAAAGACCGACCAGTGTGAGTGTCTCACCCCAGGTCCAGGAAACGTCTCTTTGTCTTCTTGTCAAACACGACGGTGGGACTGCCGGGATCAGCTGGACTGGTGTCCCGACTGGTATCGGAGACCAGAACTGAGACACAGAGACAGGGACAGCGGTATCCATGACAACCTGAATCTGTGATCATGATTCAGTCATCAGTGTGGAATCAGATTAAAGCTGAATAGGTGTGTTTACAGATGTGTTTACAGGTGTGTGGGCAGGTGTGTTTACAGATGTGTTTACAGGTGTGTTTACAGATGTGTTTACAGATGTGTTTACAGATGTGTTTACAGGTGTGTTTACAGATGTGTTTACAAATGTGTTTTCTAGATGTATTTACAGGTGTGTGGCCAGGTGTGTTTACAGGTGTGTGGGCAGGTGTGTTTACAGATGTGTTTTCTAGATGTGTTTACAGGTGTGTGGGCAGGTGTGTTTACAGATCTGTTTGCAGGTGTCTTGGTAGGTGTTTACAGATGTGTTTTCTAGAAGTATTTACAGGTGTGTGGGCAGGTGTGTTTACAGATGTGTTTACAGATGTGTTTACAGGTGTGTTTTCTAGATGTATTTAGAGGTGTGTGGCCAGGTGTGTTTACAGATGTGTTTAGAGGTGTGTTTACAGGTGTGTTTACAGATGTGTTTTCTAGATGTATTTACAGGTGTGTGGCCAGGTGTGTTTACAGGTGTGTTTACAGGTGTGTTTACAGATGTGTTTACAGATGTGTTTTCTAGATGTATTTACAGGTGTGTGGCCAGGTGTGTTTACAGGTGTGTGGGCAGGTGTGTTTACAGATGTGTTTACAGGTGTGTGGGCAGGTGTGTTTACAGATGTGTTTACAGGTGTGTGGGCAGGTGTGTTTACAGATCTGTTTGCAGGTGTGTTGGTAGGTGTTTACAGATGTGTTTTCTAGAAGTATTTACAGGTGTGTGGGCAGGTGTGTTTACAGATGTGTTTACAGATGTGTTTACAGGTGTGCTTTCTAGATGTATTTAGAGGTGTGTGGCCAGGTGTGTTTACAGATGTGTTTAGAGGTGTGTTTACAGGTGTGTTTACAGATGTGTTTTCTAGATGTATTTACAGGTGTGTGGCCAGGTGTGTTTACAGGTGTGTGGGCAGGTGTGTTGGTAGGTGTGTTTACAGATGTGTTTACAGGTGTGTGGGCAGGTGTGTTGGTAGGTGTGTTTACAGATGTGTTTACAGGTGTGTGGGCAGGTGTGTTTACAGATGTGTTTGCAGGTGTGTTGGTAGGTGTTTACAGATGTGTTTTCTAGAAGTATTTACAGGTGTGTGGGCAGGTGTGTTTACAGATCTGTTTGCAGGTGTGTTGGTAGGTGTTTACAGATGTGTTTTCTAGAAGTATTTACAGGTGTGTGGGCAGGTGTGTTTACAGATGTGTTTAGAGGTGTGTTTACAGGTGTGTTTACAGATATGTTTTCTAGATGTATTTACAGGTGTGTGGCCAGGTGTGTTTACAGGTGTGTGGGCAGGTGTGTTGGTAGGTGTGTTTACAGATGTGTTTACAGGTGTGTGGGCAGGTGTGTTGGTAGGTGTGTTTACAGATGTGTTTACAGGTGTTTGGCCAGGTGTGTTTACAGATGTGTTTACAGGTGTGTGGGCAGGTGTGTGGGCAGGTGTGTTTACAGATGTGTTTACAGGTGTGTGGCCAGGTGTGTTTACAGATGTGTTTACAGGTGTGTCCACCTTCACTCTCAGGCCTCCTGTTCCTCCTCAGGTAGACAGGTGAGCAGTCAGAGGAGGGGCAGGACTTGGACGGCGAGCTACTGGGCGTCACCAGAGCCTCCTGAGATGTCGCATTGGTCAGCTGGTGGTACCGCCCCCGTGGTGGAGCAGCCAATGACGTGCCTCTGTCCTCTGGAGAGCGACGCCCCTGAGAAACGGAGGACAGAGATCCACTTCAGATGTTGTTGTTGAACAAATTTAAAATTGAACCTGCTTTCTGATTGGTCTCACCAGCGACGTGTCAAACGAGAAGGCGGGGCTTCTGGACGACAGCAGCGAATCAGGGGAGGGGGAGGAGCCTCGCATGGCCAGGTGGAGAGGTGAGCGGGCTGTCTGTGACGGACTGTCCTGATACAAAAACCAAAAACTTTAGGACCTTCTGGGTTTAAATAACTGTCACTAATTTCAGGGTTTGGACCCAAATACAGGCGGGAGATCCCGACAGAAGTCCTTTATTTATTCCCAAGAGCTGAACTTAACTGAAACCTCAGAAGAACTGAGAAAAATGGGACAGGAACTCAGGAAATTAAAGGGACGGGACTGAGCAGGACAGGACAGATGGACCAGCAAGGAAGAGCTTAAGAGACAAGACGAAACCAAGGAACAAACCAGGGGAGCAGAAGAAGAACCAAGAAGAGAACGGCCAGACAGACATTCAGGCAGGTGTCCACGGTGCCGGGAGGACAGCAGAGACAAGTGTCTTTGACGTCCTCCCAGCACTGCAGCCGCCCGCCAGAGCTGTCTCACCTGTCTGTCTCACCTGGTTTTTCTTTGCTCCCCTGCCTCCCCATCTCCTTCATTTTGGTCGAAGGTTGAGTCCTGCTCTGAAAGGACGTCTCATCTGAAATCATCTAGAATCATCTAAAATCATCTGAAATAATCTAAAATCAACTGAAATCATCCAAAACCATCTGAAATCATCTAAAATCATCTAAAATGATCTAGAATCATTTGAAATAATCAAAAAATCATCTGAAATCATCTAAAAATCATCTAGTATCATCTAAAATCATCTGAAACCATCTGAAATCATCTTAAATAATCTAAAATCATCTAGAATCATCTAGAATAATCTGAAGTCATCTAAAATCATCTGAAATCATCTAGAATAATCTAAAATCATCTGAAATAATCTAAAATCATCTGAAATCATCCGAAACCATCTGAAATAATCTGAAACCATCTGAAATCATCTGAAGTAATCTAAAATCATACAGAATCATCTAGAATAATCTAAAATCATCTGAAATAATCTTAAATCATCTAAAATTATCTAGAATCATCTGAAATCATCTAAGAATCATCTGAAATCATCTGAAATCATCTGAAATCATCTAGAATCATTTAGAATAATCGGAAATAATCTAGAATCGTCTAAAATAATCTGAAATCATCTGAAATCCTTTAAAATCAGAGTCAATGAAGAACACAAATATTCAGAAGAGCTCATATCTGCCTGGATTCATGTTGTCACAACGTAAACATCCTGGAACATCTGAGCATCTACTGGATCAACCCTGAGCTTCCTGTGGTGGAGCAGCGCCCCCATCAGGTGGAGCAGCGCCCCCATCAGGTGGAGCAGCGCCTCCATCAGGTGGAGCAGCGCCTCCATCAGGTGGAGCAGCGCCCCCATCAGGTGGAGCAGCGCCTCCATCAGGTGGAGCAGCGCCTCCATCAGGTGGAGCAGCACCCCCATCAGGTGGAGCAGCGCCCCCGTCAGGTGGAGCAGCGCCCCCATCAGGTGGAGCAGCGCCATCAGGTGGAGCAGCGCCTCCATCAGGTGGAGCAGCGCCCCCATCAGGTGGAGCAGCGCCTCCATCAGGTGAGCAGCGCCCCATCATGTGGAGCAGCGCCCCATCAGGTGGAGCAGCGCCTCCATCAGGTGGAGCAGCGCCCCCATCAGGTGGAGCAGCGCCCCCATCAGGTGGAGCAGCGCCTCCATCAGGTGGAGCAGCGCCCCCATCAGGTGGAGCAGCGCCTCCATCAGGTGGAGCAGCGCCTCCATCAGGTGGAGCAGCACCCCCATCAGGTGGAGCAGCGCCCATCAGGTGGAGCAGCGCCCCCATCAGGTGGAGCAGCGCTTCCATCAGGTGGAGCAGCGCCTCCTTCAGGTGGAGCAGCGCCCCCATCAGGTGGAGCAGCGCCTCCATCAGGTGGAGCAGCGCCTCCATCAGGTGGAGCAGCGCCCCCATCAGGTGGAGCAGCGCCCCCGTCAGGTGGAGCAGCGCCCTCCATCAGGTGGAGCAGCGCCTCCATCAGGTGGAGCAGCGCCCCCGTCAGGTGGAGCAGCGCCCCCATCAGGTGGAGCAGCGCCTCCATCAGGTGGAGCAGCGCCCCCATCAGGTGGAGCAGCGTTTCCATCAGGTGGAGCAGCGCCCCCGTCAGGTGGAGCAGCTGAGCTGAGGCTGCCTGGACAAACTCATCACACTGATTGAACTCTACCTTCCTGTCGCAGCCGTCGTCGCCCTCCGTGGAGCTGACGCTGTCACGGTAACGGGACCTGGAGGGGCGGTGCCTGCGTGTTTTGACGGACAGCTGGGCTCGTCCTTTCTGGATGCTGTTGTCCAGGAGCTCCGTCTCTGGGATCGCCTCGTTCAGGTCTGACAGGAAGGAGAAGAAACGTTAAAGTCACATCTGGAGCGTTAACAGATGTTTGTGTTTCTGTCATTAAGGAAGGAGGTGAGTTTGATGGACCATCACTGCCGGACTCTCCGTCCAATCAGAGATCAGCTCCGTCAAAAAGGCTTCTCATTGGCCAAAATCATGTATTTATACTTTAATGTGCGAAACAAACGTGCAGATTTTAGTTGAAGCAGCTGCAGCAGGACAGATGTTCCTCCTCCTCCTCCTCTCTCTCCTCCTCTTCCTCCTCCTCTCTCTCTCCTCCTCCTCCTCCTCTTCTCTCTCTCCTCCTCTTCCTCCTCCTCCTCTCTCTCCTCCTCCTCCTCCTCCTCTCTCTCTCCTCCTCCTCCTCCTCCTCTCTCTCTCCTCCTCTTCCTCCTCCTCCTCTCTCTCCTCCTCTTCCTCCTCCTCCTTCTCCTCTTCCTCCTCCTCTGTCTCTCCTCCTCTTCTTTCTCCTCCTCCTCCTCCTCCTCCTCTCCTTCCTCTCTCTCTCTCCCAGGGGGAGGGGCTTGGTGGCGAGCACCTGGTGGCTCCCCAGTGACTCCCTACATGGGTTCAACCTCCGGGGGACTCACAGGAGACAGAGGAGACAGCTGAGGTGGTCCCTCCGTCTCCTGGACGCCTCCAGGCAGCTGTTGGCTCGTGTCCAACTGGGAGACAGTTGGACAGTTGGACCAGAGACCACCACAGACGCAGGATGCAGGACCAGCTTCACAAAGGTGAACTTTCCATGACAGCAGAGCCAGAAGAAGACGGAACCAGGACCGAGGTCCACCTCTGGACCAACGTCCTCTGGACGATGAGACCAGAGACCAGAACCAGGAGCTCCTCAGACCCTCTGAAGCACGGTGGAGGAGGGATGATGATCTGGGGTTGTTTTGTCCACTAGTGACCCGTCTTTCATCTGAGGTGTTGTCTCATGTAGTTGTCTCCATGACAACCAGGGCTGCTGATGTAAGTCATTGTTTCCTGCTGGTTCTCATGTCTCCAGCTGTCTCTGTGGAACATTAGGACCTCTGGTCTCTCCTCCCCCATAAAGGAGCAGACAGGAGTTTATTTCCCTGGGGGTGGGGGGGGGGGGGGGGGGGGGGGGGGGGGGGGGGGGGGGGGGGGGGGGGGGGGGGGGGGGGGGGTAAACCCAGAGGGAGGTGGGAGGAGACGAAGAGCAGAGACAAGGACCAGCGCTGGACCAGCGGTTCTGGACCAGTGGTTCTGGACCAGCGGTTCTGGACCAGCGGTTCTGGACCAGCGGTTCTGGACCAGCGCTGGACCAGCGACTCTGGACCAGCGGTTCTGGACCAGCGGTTCTGGACCAGCAGTTCTGGACCAGTGGTTCTGGACCAGCGCTGGTCCAGTGGTTCTGGACCAGTGGTTCTGGACCAGCGGTTCTGGACCCTAAAACGTTAATATCAGGCAGCTCAGAGGAGCGATGAAGATTTAATGAAACAGAGGATGGAGGGAAGATGGATGAGAGATATCGACCGTTGGGGGATGGAGAGAATAAGGGGGGGAGGGGCTCTAATGATATTAGATGGAGGAGGAAGGAGAGACATTAGAGGACTACAGGAGGAGGAAACCGTCCTCCAGCTGGACGGAGACGGTTCCAGAAATTAGAAATCAGATTCATTCGACAAGTTTAATCACAAACTGCCTCAAATCTGTTGCTTTTAAATCTGTTTAAGAGGATTTTACACATTTTAGTGGTTTTCTGAGAAGAAGAAGCTGTGGAGGCCCAGAGACACAATCCCCCTTTATAATTATTTAATTATAAATGGAAACATTACTGGAAACACTCTGAACATTACATTTGTTTCCACAATGAAGGACTGAATTTAAGATTTCCTGGCTAATTAAAGCAATTAAGACATTTTAATGATAGATTTAAGAGTAAATGTGAACCAAAATGATCATCCATCCATCCATCCATCCCTCCATCCATCCATCCATCCATCCATCCATCCATCAGTACATGCATCTGCTGTGCAGTGTCAGGTGCAGGTGCAGGTGCAGTTGCAGGTGCATGTGCAGGTGCAGGTGCAGGTGGAGGTGCAGTTGCAGGTGCAGGTGCAGATGCAGGTGCAGATGCAGGTGCAGGTGCAGGTGCAGGTGCAGGTGCAGGTGGAGGTGCAGTGGCAGGTGCATGTGCAGGTGCAGGCACAGGCGCAGGTGCAGTTGCAGGTGCATGTGCAGGTGCAGGCACAGGCGCAGGTGCAGTTGCAGGTGCAGGTGCAGGTGCAGGTGCAGATGCAGGTGCAGGTGCATGTGCAGGTGCAGGTGCAGGTGCAGGCGCAGGCACAGGTGCAGGCGCAGGTGCAGGTGCAGGTGCAGTTGCAGGCACAGGCGCAGGTGCAGGCGCAGTTGCAGGTGCAGGCACAGGCGCAGGTGCAGGTGCAGGCACAGGCGCAGGTGCAGGTGCAGGTGCAGGTGCAGGTGCAGGTGCAGGTGCAGGTGCAGGTGCAGGTGCAGGTGCAGGTGCAGGTGCAGGTGCAGGTGCAGGTGCAGTTGCAGGCGCAGGTGCAGGTGCAGGTGGAGGTGCAGATGCAGGTGCAGGTGCAGTTGCAGGCGCAGGCGCAGGTGCAGGTGCAGGCGCAGTTGCAGGCGCAGGTGCAGGTGCAGGTGCAGATGCAAGTGCAGGGGCAGGTGCAGGTGGAGGTGCAGGTGCAGGTGGAAGTGCAGATGCAGTTGCAGGTGCAGGTGCAGGCGCAGGTGCAGGTGCTTGGTTTGATGCACCTGTGGTCATGGAAGTAACTAGAGAGCCTGAGCTCAGCGCCGTGGACGCGTGAAAACCTCTGACGGTGTGGCGCCAGCCGTCTGCGTGACACTCACCGAACACGCTGTCCGTGTCGTCCAGGCCGGCAGACATGACTCAGCAGTATCTGTCCAGAGATGAGACGGAGACACCGGCGTTAGACAGCAGACCAGAACATTGCAGCCTAAATAACGCTGGATATCAGGATCAAACACAACTCCGTCGAGTTCACAGCTGCACAAATAAAGTTTAGAGCTAAACAGCTGGTCTCTTCTGGGGTTGAAGGGAACCGACCCAAACCTCAGGAGGAACCAGGTCGCAGAGAGGTCGTCTGTGATTGACAGCTGGGAAGACTGAACAAATACAAACAGTTCCAGCAGCTGGATAAAGATGTGATTCTGACTCCAGCTGTTATCAGACAGTTCAACAGCTGCATCTCTGATGGTCTGGGGTTGATTAGAGTCTATGGAGCAGCTGGAACATCTGGAAAGACTCCAGCACTGCTGAAGAGACCTTTGACCAGCAGAAAACATCTGGAGCATCTGGAGAAGTGCAGCAGTGAAGGTCCAGGACTGATGATCAGCTAGAATCCTGCATCAGACCAGGACGGGACGACGTTCATCTAAAACTCCAGCAGCTGGTCTCCTCGCTCCCCAGATGTTTACAGATGTTAGAAGAAGAGGAGGAGCTCCACCATGATGAACATCAGCCTGATCCAGCTGTTTACAGATGTTAGAAGAAGAAGAGGAGCTCCACCATGATGAACATCTGCCTGATCCAGCTGTTTACAGATGTTAGAAGAAGAAGAGGAGCTCCACCATGATGAACATCTGCCTGATCTAACTGTTTACAGATGTTAGAAGAAGAAGAGGAGCTCCACCATGATGAACATCTGCCTGATCCAGATGTTTACAGATGTTAGAAGAAGCGGAGGAGCTCCACCATGATGAACATCAGCCTGATCCAGATGTTTACAGATGTTAGAAGGAGAGGAGGAGCTCCACCATGATGAACATCAGCCTGATCCAGATGTTAGAAGAAGAGGAGGAGCTCCACCATGATGAACATCTGCCTGATCCAGATGTTTACAGATGTTAGAAGAAGAAGAGGAGCTCCACCATGATGAACATCTGCCTGATCCAGATGTTAGAAGAAGAGGAGAAGCTCCACCATGATGAACATCTGCCTGATCCAGATGTTAGAAGAAGAGGAGGAGCTCCACCATGATGAACATCTGCCTGATCCAGATGTTTACAGATGTTAGAAGAAGAGGAGGAGCTCCACCATGATGAACATCTGCCTGATCCATATGTTTACAGATGTTAGAAGAAGAGGAGGAGCTCCACCATGATGAACATCTGCCTGATCCAGATGTTTACAGATGTTAGAAGAAGAGGAGGAGCTCCACCATGATGAACATCAGCCTGATCCAGATGTTTACAGATGTTAGAAGAAGAAGAGGAGCTCCACCATGATGAACATCAGCCTGATCCAGACGTTAGAAGAAGAGGAGGAGCTCCACCATGATGAACATCTGCCTGATCCAGATGTTTACAGATGTTAGAAGAAGAGGAGGAGCTCCACCATGAAGAACATCAGCCTGATCCAGATGTTTACAGATGTTAGAAGAAGAGGAGGAGCTCCACCATGATGAACATCAGCCTGATCCAGATGTTTACAGATGTGCTGAAGTCATCAAACAGGAGCTGATGTTTTCATGAAACGGTCAAAAATCTGAAATGTTCTTGATCTTCTACTGGGAATAAAATATTCATTTATAAGATTTAACAGCCATTGATTCTGTTTTATTTAGGTTTTACACAGAGATCTAACTTCTTTGAAACTGCACTTATTAAATTAAAGAAATTAAAATTGTAAAAAGAGAGGCTATTTTGTGTCATGTGACCTGTTTTTAGTCTGAAAGTCCTCCTGACTCTCCTACTGACCCTCATCCAGCATCACTCGTTCTCTCTTCTCTCAGTTCTCTCTTTAGTCTCTCCATCATGTCTCTAAATTCAGGGCTGTTCCTGTCTGACGTCCTCCTGTCAGTGGTGCCGGTCCACAGAAGAACCAGGACAGTTCTCAGAACTGTTTATGCCGATAGCTCAGAGGACCACGAGATCTACGAGATCTACGAGATCTACGAGATCTACGAGATCTACGAGATCTACGAGCTCCTCGCTGCAGCGAGAACACGTTCCATCAAATTAAACCCAAACTGGTTTAATGTGAACAAAAGTCAGTCGTGCTGCTGGAACGTCTGGCCTTCAGCTGCTCGTCTCCTGGTGGCTGATCAGAGACTCAGCGATGCTCTTTCCAGAAGAAAAGCACTTTAGAAGATCATCTCCATGCCCCCCCCCCCCCCCCCCCCCCCCCCCCGCCTCTCTGAGCGGTTGACCTCTGAAAAGCCTCATTAAGGATTCAGCTGAAAACACAGGACGGCGCTGTGTGATGGAGATGGAGCGAGTCCCGAGGCAGGAAGTCAGCAGGGAGACGCCGGCGCTCAGCTGATGCTGCTGACCCAGTTCACTGCTGCCCTGCAGCTGCTGGTTCCGGTCCAGAAACCCGCAGCAGCCTGGTGGAGGTTCGGTTCAGTCCGTCTCACAGACCTCCTCCTGGTCGGGTCGATGTGGACACATTCTCCACGTTTGGTACAAAACAGGCTCAAATACAGAACAGAACCAGAACCACAGATGATGGAGACAAATGGAAGAGATAGTGGTGGACAGAGACCAGCAGAGGGAGGAAGAGCAGCCTGACAGAAGGACCATCTGCTCCCCCCCCCCCCCCCCCCCCCCCCCCCCCCCGAAGACAACAGATGGACGACTGCTGATGTCCTGGACGAGGCTGCAGCACAGAGACCAGCATGCAAACACAGAAACACAGAAAAACAGAAACACAGAAGCACAGAAGCACAGGTCCTTCAGGGTCCTTCAGGGTCCTTCGGGGTCATTCAGGGTCCTTCAGGGTCCTTCGGGGTCATTCAGAGTCCTTTGGGGTTCTTTAGGGTCCTTCAGGGTCATTCAGAGTCTTTTGGGGTTCTTTAGGGTCCTTCAGGGTCTTTCAGGGTCATTCAGAGTCTTTTGGGGTTCTTTAGGGTCCTTCAGGGTCATTCAGGGTCATTCAGGGTCCTTCAGGGTCCTTCAGGATCATTCAGAGTCTTTTGGGGTTCTTTAGGGTCGTTCAGGGTCATTCAGGGTCATTCAGGGTCCTTCAGGGTCTTTCAGGGTCATTCAGAGTCTTTTGGGGTTCTTTAGGGTCCTTCAGGGTCCTTCAGGGTCATTCAGGGTCCTTCAGGGTCCTTCAGGGTCATTCAGAGTCCTTTGGGGTCCTTCAGGGTCCTTCAGGATCATTCAGAGTCTTTTGGGGTTCTTTAGGGTCCTTCAGGGTCATTCAGGATCCTTCAGGGTCCTTCAGGGTCCTTCAGGGTCCTGGTAATGTTTTGTCAGTATGAATATCATCACATGTTGAGTCATAATGTGTCATATTCAGCCAGAGTTTGTCATGTCAAGTCATTTCATGTCTTTTTCATGTCAAGTTAGTGTGTCATGTAGAATTATATTAATGCTGAGATACATTTTGTCCCATCGAGTCCAGTCTTCTGGTTTCCTGACGGGTTGTGTGATTATGTATCATGGCAATTCATGTCGGTTATTCTGAACATTTCTCTTTATGGCGCGTTCGGGTTCTTCCATCACTCTCTGTGAGGCGTTCAGGTTCCTCCGTCACTCTCTGTGAGGCGTTCGGGTTCTTCCGTCACTCTCTGTGAGGCGGTCGGGTTCTTCCGTCACTCTCTGTGGTGCGTTCGGGTTCTTCCGTCACTCCCGTTCTTCTGTTACTCCCTCTGACGCGTTCGGGTTCTTCCGTCACTCCCTGTGACGCATTCGGGTTCTTTTGTTACTCCCTGTGACGAGTTCAGGTTCTTCCGTCACTCTCTGTGGGGCGTTGGAGTTCTTTCTTCACTCCCATTCTTCCGTTACTCCCTGTGGTGCATTCGGGTTCTTCCGTCACTCCCTGTGACGCGTTCGGGTTCTTCCGTCACTCTCTGTGACGCGTTCGGGTTCTTCCGTCACTCCCTGTGACGCGTTCGGGTTCTTCCGTCACTCCCTGTGACGCGTTCGGGTTCTTCCGTCACTCTCTGTGGGGCGTTCGAGTTCCTCTGTCACTCCCGTTCTTCCGTTACTCTCTGTGGCGCGTTCAGGTTCTTCCGTCACTCCCTGTGACGCGTTCGGGTTCTTCCGTCACTCCCTGTGACGCGTTTGGGTTCTTCCCTCGTGAGGCATTCGGGTTCTTCCGTCACTCTCTGTGACGCGTTCGGGTTCTTCTGTCACTCCCTGTGACGCGTTCGGGTTCTTCCGTCACTCTCTGTGGGGCGTTCGAGTTCCTCTGTCACTCCCGTTCTTCCGTTACTCTCTGTGGCGCGTTCAGGTTCTTCTGTCACTCCCTGTGAGACGTTCGGGTTCTTTCATCACTCCCGTTCTTCCGTTACTCCCTGTGAGGCATTCGGGTTCTTCCGTCACTCCCTGTGACGAGTTCGGGTTCTTTCGTCACTCCCGTTCTTCCGTTACTCCCTGTGAGGCATTCGGGTTCTTCCGTCACTCCCTGTGAGGCGTTCGGGTTCTTTCGTCACTCCCATTCTTCCGTTACTCCCCGTGGTGCGTTCGGGTTCTTCTGTCACTCCCTGTAATGCTTTCGGGTTCTTTCGTCACTCCCGTTCTTCCGTCACTCCCTGTGAGGCATTCGGGTTCTTCCGTCACTCCCTGTGACGCGTTCGGGTTCTTCCGTCACTCCCTGTGAGGCATTCGGGTTCTTTCGTCACTCCCGTTCTTCCGTCACTCCCTGTGAGGCATTCGGGTTCTTCCGTCACTCCCTGTGACGCGTTCGGGTTCTTCCGTCACTCCCTGTGAGCGTTCGGGTTCTTCCGTCACTCCCTGTGAGGCATTCGGGTTCTTCCGTCACTCCCTGTGACGCGTTCGGGTTCTTCCGTCACTCCCTGTGAGGCATTCGGGTTCTTCCGTCACTCTCTGTGACGCGTTCGGGTTCTTCTGTCACTCCCTGTGAGGCGTTCGGGTTCTTCCGTCACTCTCTGTGGTGCGTTCAGGTTCTTCTGTCACTGTCTGTGAGGCATTCAGGTTCTTCTGTCACTCCCTGTGAGGCATTCGGGTTCTTCCGTCACTCTCTGTGACGCGTTCGGGTTCTTCCATCACTCTCTGTGAGGCGTTCGGGTTCTTTCGTCACTCCCTGTGACCCGTTCGGGTTCTTCCGTCACTCCCTGTGACGCGTTCGGGTTCTTCCGTCACTCTCTGTGACGCGTTCGGGTTCTTCTGTCACTGTCTGTGAGGCATTCAGGTTCTTCTGTCACTCCCTGTGAGGCATTCAGGTTCTTCCGTCACTCTCTGTGACGCGTTCGGGTTCTTCCATCACTCTCTGTGGCGCGTTCAGGTTCTTCTGTCACTCCCTGTGAGGCGTTCGGGTTCTTTCGTCACTCCCTGTGACGCATTCGGGTTCTTTTGTTACTCCCTGTGACGAGTTTTGGGTTCTTCCGTCACTCCCTGTGACGAGTTCGGGTTCTTCCGTCACTCTCTGTGGGGCGTTCGAGTTCCTCCGTCACTCCCGTTCTTCCGTTACTCCCTGTGAGGCATTCGGGTTCTTCCGTCACTCCCTGTGACGCATTCGGGTTCTTTTGTTACTCCCTGTGACGAGTTCGGGTTCTTCCGTCACTCTCTGTGGGGCGTTCGAGTTCCTCCGTCACTCCCGTTCTTCCGTTACTCTCTGTGGCGCGTTCAGGTTCTTCTGTCACTCCCTGTGACGAGTTCAGGTTCTTCCGTCACTCCCTGTGACGAGTTCGGGTTCTTCCGTCACTCTCTGTGGGGCGTTCGAGTTCCTCCGTCACTCCCGTTCTTCCGTTACTCTCTGTGGCGCGTTCAGGTTCTTCTGTCACTCCCTGTGAGGCGTTTGGGTTCTTCCGTCACTTTCTGTGATGTGTTTGGGTTCTTCCATAATTCCCGTTCTTCCGTCACTCTCTGTGGTGCGTTTGGGTTCTTCCGTCACTTTCTGTGATGTGTTTGGGTTCTTCCATAACTCCCGTTCTTCCATCACTCTCTGTGGTGCGTTCGGGTTCTTCTGTCACTCTCTGTGACGTGTTTGGGTTCTTCCATAACTCCCGTTCTTCCATCACTCTCTGTGGTGCATTCGGGTTCTTTCGTCACTCCCTGTGACGCGTTCGGGTTCTTCCATCACTCTCTGTGGGGCGTTCGAGTTCCTCCGTCACTCCCGTTCTTCCGTTACGCTCTGTGGCGCGTTCAGGTTCTTCTGTCACTCCCTGTGAGGCGTTTGGGTTCTTCCGTCACTTTCTGTGATGCGTTTGGGTTCTTCCGTCACTCTCTGTGACGTGTTTGGGTTCTTCCATAACTCCCGTTCTTCCATCACTCTCTGTGGTGCGTTCGGGTTCTTTCGTCACTCCCTGTGACGCGTTCGGGTTCTTCCATCACTCTCTGTGGTGCGTTCGTGTTCTTCCTTCACTCTCTTTGGTGCGTTCGGGTTCTTCCGTCACTCTCTGTGGTGCGTTCGTGTTCTTCCTTCACTCTCTTTGGTGCGTTCGGGTTCTTCCGTCACTCTCTGTGGTGCGTTCGGGTTCTTTCATCACTCTCTGTGGTGTGTTCGGGTTCTTTTGTCACTCTCTGTGGTGCGTTCGGGTTCTTTCATCACTCTCTGTGGTGTGTTCGGGTTCTTTTGTCACTCTCTGTGGTGCGTTCGGCTTTTCCGTCACTTTCTGTGGTACGTTCGGGTTCTTCCGTCACTCTCTGTGGTGCGTTCGGGTTCTTCCGTCACTCTCTGTGGTGCGTTCGGGTTCTTCCGTCACTCTCTGTGGTCCGTTGTGTTTGTATTACGCCTCCAGAATTGCCCTCAAGCTCATTCACAGCAGTGAGGACACACACACACACACACACACACACACTGATGTAATAGGAAAACGTTCTTTGCGTAAATGGCAGCGTCGGTTTCAGCGGGAGGAGGATGTTGAATATGAGAGGATGGAAAGATGACAGAAGACGAGTGGATCAAATAAACAGACAAACAGACAAACAAACAAACGTTGACTCACCTCTCCCTGCGTCTCCCTCTGGCTGTTGTCATGGCACCCTCTCCTCCCTCTGCCTCTGGCAGCAGCCGCTCCAGTGAGACAGCGACTCCCAGGGTTCCACAGGGCGTCTCTGGGGCTAGGCAGCAGTGTGGGCCGCAGCGGGGGATTGTGGGAGCTGTAGTTTCCTCTGTCAGAGACTGTCGGGACGAAGAGAGTCTGCTGACGGCTGCAGGGACGGAGAGAGAATGCTGGCTCACCGCCGCTCAGCAGAACGCTGCAGAATCCATCTGAAACAGCAGCTCCAAGGACAGCGGGAGGGGGTGGGGGGAGGGGGGGTGGAGAAAGAGGATTGGACGAACAAGGAAACGAGATGGAGAGAGAGAGAGAGAGAGAGAAACATGTGACAGGATGGAGAGATACAAACCTGATTTATATAATAAATATAAATAAAATTATAAATTACATTCATTTAATAATGATCAAATAAACCTAAAAGACAGAATAAATCTATATCAATATTGTATATTTTAAAAGATATAATAATAACAAATATTTTTTTTTTCATTTTTTCATTTTATTGATTCATTGCAGACGTCAAAACAATCTTATAAAGGATGACGATTTTAACACTATCACGAATCTATGGATCTGAAAATAAATGAATAAATACATAAATAAATAAATAAATAAATATACACAGACACATGTGCATAACCATAATTTTGAAATACAGTCATGGAAAACATTATTAGACCTTGTTTTCTTCAGTTTCTTGTTCATTTTAATGCCTGGTACAACTAAAGGTACATTTGTTTGGACAAACATAACGATAACCACAAAGATTGCTCATAAGAGTTTTATTTAAGAGCTGATATCTTACCATTTTCCATGGTTTTCTTGATTATAACCTAAATCACTTAAGTTTTTACATCAATAGCTATGGCGTTGTACTGCCAAAAACACTGCTTTTATGCATTCAGTGTTTTCTTTTCTGTCTGTTTTAGTCACATGATGACGTTTAGTGGTACCAGGTATTAAAATGAACAAGAAAGTGAAAAAAAAAATGGTGGTCTAATAATTTTTTCCATGACTGTATATAATACATTTTTCTTCAATTTAGGATGTTTCCTAAGGATGGAAACAATCAGAATGTTTGACTAAAGATGGTGAAAATGTGATCATTTTAAAAAGAAAGTGGTCAAGTGTCTCATTTTACTCCAGCTAAGGGGTAAACTGAGACAAAGACCAGATTTCAAGGAGGTAAAGTTTCCACCACTCTGGAGGTGACTGAACAAACACAAATACAGCAAAGTATCATTCAAAAAATGTTTGATTCACCATTCAACTTAGAGAAAAGAACCACTTCCACAGTAGGAGAAACTCACATTATGACCTCATCACTCCATGGCGAGTCCTCGGGATTAGCTCCGATATTTAGCCCTTCTTTTGCACTTTGTAAAATCTGTCTCTCCGTGTTCTTTTTATCTGGTGCCTAAATGACAAATCTAGAAGCAAAGATCAATCAAGAATTTAATACAATCATGTATACAAAGAATTATTATGCCATGCAGAATATTTTAATCAGCCGATGGTACACTTCTTGACACCACGAAAGATGCCAGGAAATGCACACCGAAATCAAATTCTGTCCCTCCTTTAAGGATCCCAGGAAGGTGGGTCCTGCTCTCCCGGGTTGTATGATCCTTTGTCTCCGAAAATCCAGATGGTCCAGTCACACAGTCCTGGTAAATCAACAACTGTTGTTCAAGCAGTTTCAAACTGGTGAAAGGGGTCGAGCGGATGTTGCAGTAATTAAGTCGTAAACCTGAGCTGAGAAACTCACAGCATTCCTTCATGCTAATTTTCAGTTAACAAGTTAAAATCTACATGGTTAATTCTAAATCCTAACAAATCTCCACTCAAAACATGATTAATTCATGTTTTTTAAATCTAACTGTAGAAGATATCTAGTAATTTTATATGTATAAAATGATTTCTATGTAAAAACAAAACCAAACGAATACAAAACCTCCCAACAACCCAAAAACATATAAACACATTCTGTAATATGTCATAGAACTGATATACAGTCATGAACTCTATAAGACCTGTATATCGTAAAAATATGAATAAAATAAACATCCGTAATGTGTTTAATTATTGAGTTCATCCCAGTTTGAAGAGAAGGAGATCCAAAATGTCAGATGACAGGCCAGTGTGACAGCTCCGCAGATGAAGTGAAAAGGTGGCCTCCAATGGATTAAAACGATCTGGAAAAATTATTGAAATCCTCCGATCCTCCTGAGTTGACATAAGCATGTCAGAAGGTGGGTCGTAAACACCACAGCCTGTATCAGAAAGCACAATACAAGGGTTGCGCAATAACACCTATCACCAAATGTTAGTTTAAAAGGGGTTACAGCAGACTCAGGAGAGATGTTATGGATTAGTAAATAACCTGCAATAGTTAATAAGTGGATCTAAATATGTCGGCTCACCTTCCAATATTTAGTCCACGATTATTAGAAAACTGTCCATACTGTTATAGTGTTGACTTCAAAAACCTTGTGCAGAATCATGCAGTATGTGTGTTAAAAAAGATAAAAAGATAGGAAAACATGTTTAAAATAATAAACTAATCAATAAAAATGGTATCCTTATTGTAAATTCATTACGGTGAATATAAATTTAGAATGGTATCACCTCCAAAAAACCTTTTCACTTACTTACAATTATCTTTCCTTTATTACACTTAACTTTTCATCACTTCCATTCTAGTGTCTTCCACTCATGTCCTTCAAATATATAAATGTCTTCACATACTTTCTCTGTCCTTCTTTAATGCATTCATATTTTCTTTTTTCCGTCTTTCTCCACTCTTAAAAAAATAATAAAAAATAAATTTAAAAAATGCCACACGCCCTCATCAGAAAATTACACCTAAGACCGACCCAATTATATACAAAAAAAAACTAAACCACCAAGAAAGGATGGAAGAGAGACACAACTCAAGACAACTGCCGTCAAGAGACCATCAGCGCCACAGAACACAGCCCCACCCCTCATTACAGCCACATCAAATCAACCATGAACACCAAACGTCACAGCTTCCCCTGGAAACGGTTTCCTCAGACCACAGAGTCTTCATATCAGAATGTGCCAGCCATAAAAGTTCATCGAACAAGTCCTTTGTGTCCAGTGCGAGAGCCCACCTCGCTTTCAATGTCTTTCGGAGATCATGCAGCAGCAGAGTTGAAATCTCTAGAAACAGCATCTTTCTTGACCAATGCGTTGAAGATTAGTCTTTAGAGGAAATGTGTGTAGGGGTCACCATGAAACCCAGATCCACAGAGACCAAATGAGCCATAAAAAGGAAGCAGGAGCAGAGTCTGCAGACATCAGACAACCCCCGACTAACAGCCTCCCCGAGTCGTAAATCTCTCCATCCTTTCCACGGGATAGAAAATAGAGGACTTGTAATGTGTAACTGCTTACAGCAGAAAAAACAAAAAGTTCAAAACACAAGAAGTCTAAGAAAAACAGAACTCCATCCGTACAGGAAATAAATCCCAAAACAAAATTCACTAACGCGACTAACCCCATAAAAAAAATTCCAACAGCATTTAGACAAACCCCCCCCAAAAAAATTAAACTGCTAACCTTCGTTCACAAAAAGAATCATAACCACCCTATCACATCATCCAAGCATCATTTATAATAATCAATACTATCCCCCTTTATATTCACCGTATTGAATAAATATGTATGATTAAAATAGACTGAGGCCTCCTGATCAGCCAATTTATTAATCAGAGACCCCTTATATATTCCTATAAAACCAATATGAGTGAGAGACTCTGCATAACATTAAACCCATCACCTCCAATCCCACAGAATAAAAGAAACACAGAATTAATATGCAAAAACATGTCAAACAGAATAGAAACTTCATCACAGCTATAGAGAAAAGTGTTAGTTCTGACATCAGCATGCATAACATCAAACTTTGTATCAAACACACATATAATAAAATTCTCCCACATATTGACCTCAGTACACCAACCTTCTGGTATACTTCATCATTATATCATGATCTATATACTATATCACATAATATTATCATAATACCAAGTTAAAGCAAACCAATAATACCTCATAATAATACCTGGCCTGAGGAATCATCTGACTCCACAGACATAAATTCATTGGGTATGGTCATAGTTTTTGTCCTTTTGTCAGGTAAAGAGGTCCATTTTCTGTCAGTTCCGGACCTCATGTCAGGTTACAGTTAGTCCTGTCAGCAACCAGAATATAATGTGGGTCATATCCAGTATTGTCATTTTTGTCTGTGTAGGCCATCACACACACACCAAAAACAAAAACAAAATAAAATAGAATAAAATAAAATAAAATTTAAAAAAAAAAGGACCATGGTCTTTAAAGCGCTCAAAAAGAATGAAGAGGAACTCATGAGAGAAAAGAGAAGGGAGGAGGCTGAGAGAGAAAAAAAGCCCAAGAAGGGGGTGTGCAGAATGAGAAAAAGGTTTTATTTTCCTTTTCCAGTAATGCCATGTATCTGTAGATCTTCAAAACCTTAGGTATTATTATGTTCATGTGATACGTACTTCATCATTCTCAATTTAATCACCTATAATCACCTTGCTGTAATTGAATAAACATTTTCCAACTTCTCAACCCCCTTTTAACAACTGCAGGACAAAGGAGCACTCATCCGTCTCACTAGAGGGAAGGGGGGGATGAAGCATATCCCCCGCTGATGTAAACTCTCCACAGCACCCTTACTGCCTTTTATTCAAATACCGATCCAAAAACCAAAAGCATTATCCGACCAGACATGACAATAAACAGATTCACCAAACACCCACATCAAATATAAAATCCAAATAAGGTGAAAAGATGATTCTGGATTCACTAAAAGCCACCCATTATCAGTTCTTCTGCAGCATCTACCGTTGACCCAGAGGCTGTGAAAAGATTGTTGGGTAATCTGAGAAGAAGGGGGAGGATAATGCTGACTGCATTATACCATCGTAACCAGATCGAGCAGAACCCGAATTATTACAATCTCTGGCCCAATGTCCCTGCTGTCCACAACGAAAACATGAATCCCGAAGACGTCAAGAATTAGGCTTTTGATTTTTCTTACGTCCCCGATCCGGGACACCACGTCTAATCAGAAATGCTGCATCGAAGGGACAGAGGGGTCGAAGAGCACCCTCCGTCTGTTGTATAATTGTCAACCATATTTCGTCCAAAAAACAGTGGCAATCCGAATAAAATCTCTCTGCCTCACCTAGGGCTTTAATAGTTTTCATCTTCTGAAAAATATCTGCTTGATGATTCTGCAATTCAGCTGCTGCCAGACTCTCCTCAACTGGTCGTAAGATCAAAGGGAAGACGTCGGGGTCGACTACCCCTCCCTCTTCTACTACCTGTGCACAAGAGAAAAGATTTGCATCTCTCCAACCCAGCACACAAATCTGTCCTCGGCTTTGTCATGTTCCAATCTAGGAACTTTCTTTAACCATCTTAATAGAGTTTTATGGAGTACCGATCCCAAAGAACCGGGTTTACATTCTGGCCACTTGTTAACTCATTTTATTAAGTTACAACACACTCAATTTATATTTATACACGTGATATACCTGACTGCGAATAATATTCCAGACAAAAGGCCTGATTAGGAAGCTTCTACACAGAAATAATTCTGTGCGCCCAATCATTGAGGGCAACCCAGCCTTCTCACTGGTTAAATTCAGCAGTCTCAGAGTAACCCTAAATTAAGATCCCCTTTCTATACCAACCCAAGAGTCCCAACAGAACTTCATCCGATAATCCGGGACAGAATGCAGGAATTCCGCCCAAAATGTGAAGCGTACACTGCAGCCTCCCAGTTAATTTATCAAATCGGATGAATAAACCACCCACACATTCAAATTTTCCATAACTCTTCGGTACCACCTTGATCAATCAGTACTGTTTCCTTAACCAATTCCTTCTTAATCAGTCCCCGACTGATTTTACAGGTCCCATACCCAACCAGTCCCACTGGATTCTCAGCTGACCAGTCTCCCTGGTGGATTTCCCTAACAATCCTCGGCCATTCTCTCCATCAGTCCCCGACTGATTCCTCTAGTGCACTCTCCCGTTAACAAATTTTATTAATTCCCAGAACGACCCTAGTCCCTGACTAGAAATTTCAAGGCCTGGAAGGTCCCCGACCATCCCTTATAGTACTGTTTTAGGTCCCTGACCTAATTCTCAGCTGCCAGTCCCATACTGGTTTTCGTGCGCAATACCAGCTCCCAGACCCGGTATTTAAATATTGTGCATGGCCCAAAAATTACACAAATGTATATGAATTTTATCAAACTATATTTGTTACATAAATCATTAATTAATTTATGAACGTGAGGAAGATCCTGTCAGAGAACCAGTTTAATTTCAATAATAGATTTGCAGAATTTCTCACCGTTTGCTGGCTAGCGGACTTCTGACCGGATCTCCCAGCGTTCTGTCATAAAATCTCATAACAAGAGACTTTAAAGACGACTAGATCCGGCGTCGGGGTCACCAAATTGTAAAATCTGTCTCTCCGTGTTCTTTTTATCTGGTGCCTAAATGACAAATCTAGAAGCAAAGATCAATCAAGAATTTAATACAATCATGTATACAAAGAATTATTATGCCATGCAGAATATTTTAATCGGCCGATGGTACACTTCTTGACACCACAGAGATGCCAGGAAATGCACACCGAAATCAAATTCTGTCCCTCCTTTAAGGATCCCAAGAAGGCGGGTCCTGCTCTCCCGGGTTGTATGATCCTTTGTCTCCGAAAATCCAGATGGTCCAGTCACACAGTCCTGGTAAATCAACAACTGTTGTTCAAGTTGTTTCAAACTGGTGATGGAGGTCGAGCGGATGTTGCAGTAATTAAGTCGTAGATTTTAACAGCGTTGACCTCCACCGGTCTATATAGACGTCATCCCAGCGTTGACCTCCACCCGTCTATATAGACGTCATCCCAGCGTTGACCTCCACCTGTCTATATAGACGTCATCCCAGCGTTGACCTCCACCCGTCTATATAGACGTCATCCCAGCGTTGACCTCCACCCGTCTATATAGACGTCATCCCAGCGTTGACCTCCACCTGTCTATATAGACGTCATCCCAGCGTTGACCTCCACCCGTCTATAATAGACGTCATCCCAGCGTTGACCTCCACCCCTGTCTATATAGACGTCATCCCAGCGTTGACCTCCACCTGTCTATATAGACGTCATCCCAGCGTTGACCTCCACCCGTCTATATAGACGTCATCCCAGCGTTGACCTCCACCTGTCTATATAGACGTCATCCCAGCGTTGACCTCCACCTGTCTATATAGACGTCATCCCAGCGTTGACCTCCACCTGTCTTTATAGACGTCATCCCAGCGTTGACCTCCACCTGTCTTTATAGACGTCATCCCAGCGTTGACCTCCACCTGTCTATAGATGTCATCCCAGCGTTGACATCCACCTGTCTATATAGACGTCATCCCAGCGTTGACCTCCACCTGTATATATAGACGTCATCCCACCGTGACCTCCACCCGTCTATATAGACGTCATCCCAGCATTGACCTCCACCTGTATATATAGACGTAATCCCAGCGTTGACCTCCACCTGTCTATATAGACATCATCCCGGCGTTGACCTCCACCCATCTATATAGACGTCATCCCAGCGTTGACCTCCACCCGTCTATATAGACGTCATCCCAATGTGACCTCCACCCGTCTATATAGACGTCATCCCGGCGTTGACCTCCACCCGTCTATATAGACGTCATCCCAGCATTGACCTCCACCTGTATATATAGACGTAATCCCAGCGTTGATCTCCACCCGTCTATATAGACGTCATCCCAGCGTTGACCTCCACCCATCTATATAGACGTCATCCCAGCGTTGACCTCCACCCGTCTATATAGACGTCATCCCAATGTGACCTCCACCCGTCTATATAGACGTCATCCCGGCGTTGACCTCCACCCGTCTATATAGACGTCATCCCAGCGTTGACCTCCACCTGTCTATATAGACGTCATCCCAGCGTTGACCTCCACCCGTCTATATAGACGTCATCCCAATGTGACCTCCACCTGTCTATATAGACGTCATCCCAGCATTGACCTCCACCCGTCTATATAGACGTCATCCCAGCGTTGACCTCCACCTGTCTATATAGACGTCATCCCAGCGTTGACCTCCACCTGTCTATATAGACGTCATCCCAGCGTTGACCTCCACCTGTCTATATAGACGTCATCCCGCATTGATGACCTCCACCTGTCTATATAGAAGTCATCCCAGCGTTGACCTCCCCCGTCTATATAGACGTCATCCCAGCGTTGACCTCCACCCGTCTATATAGACGTCATCCCGGCATTGACCTCCACCCGTCTATATAGACGTCATCCCAGCGTTAACCTCCACCTGTGTTTTATTCATGTATTGATTGTAAAAAAATCTCAGAACTTGATCATTATTATAAAATATAAAAAGAAACATTTTATTCTTTAATCTAAAAAAGAAATATTAAATAAAAGTCCAACATTTTTCAAATTGAAATACAAAACATTTTTATATCAATAAATTTCAAGACATTTTTTAACTATAAAAGATTTCAAAAATGTTAATTTCCTCTCAAAGTTTCAAAAAACAAACAAATTAATAAATAGTCCATAAATATGATCAATAAATAAGGAGGTCATAAATTAACTGCATGTCATAAATATGTCATTTTCCTCTCGTGTTTTTCAAAATAAAAGCATAACGATTGATCCGTTGACAAACAAACATAAATAACTACTATGATTGTTTCACACTTATTTCCTGTTGATCTTTCAAAAAAGCTTCTATCTATTTTTTCAAAATAGAAGCTTTTACTGTGAAAGTCAGTAAACAGGAAGTGATCTCTGCAGAAGTGTAAACATGTGCCCGTTTAGCCTCCAAACGTTGCTTCAAACATCAGTTTTCAGAGTCAGTGAGCTGCTGATGTTTCCATCTGGTTCCAGCTGGTTCCATGTGGTTCTGCAGGAAAGTCCAGGCAGCAGCAGGTCCGTCTCTGTGTCTCGGTCCCAGATGAGTCTGGACTCCTCTCAGATTTCTGGCTCTGAGACATACAGATTGTGAAGTGGAGCTCAGAGCTCAGCAGGTTCAGACCTGCAGGTCCTTTGAAGCCTCGGCTCTTTCTGGAAGCTTCTCTAAACTCCTGCAGCTAATGTCACATTCCTGCTGATCCGCCTCGACGTGCTCCGACACCTTCGGGCCTGCAGGACCGTCCTGGATCTGATCTGATGCAGACAACCGCTGGATCAGAAAGATCAGGATGGACTGCAGGTCCTGGTCTCCAAAGATCCACACATGCAGTCGCCTTTAAAAGTCTGAACCCTCTTTGAATCTGATGGTTTTGGTTTTTTACTGTCCAGTCCAGAAACATGTCAGGTTAACTGGACCGCCTGCAGGAGGGACTGTGGTCCAGGAGAAGATCTCAGCAGGACCGACCTGGTTCAGTAAAGGTTCCCCTCCTAACCGGACCTTCCTAACTACCTCCAGAACAGCATGAGACCAGAACCAGGAGCTCAGAACCAGGTCTGGATGAAACCAGCTGGAGCCCCTCAGACCTACTGAAGCACGGCGGTGGAGGGCTCATGGTCTGGGGACGGTCCAGGTCCAGGAGACCTCCTCCTGAAGCACGGCAGTGGAGGACTCATGGTCTGGGGACGGTCCAGATCCAGGAGACCTCCTACTGAAGCACGGCAGTGGAGGACTCATGGTCTGGGGACGGTCCAGGTCCAGGAGACCTCCTCCTGAAGCACGGCGGTGGAGGGCTCATGGTCTGGGGGCGGTCCAGGTCCAGGAGACCTCCTCCTGAAGCACGGCGGTGGAGGGCTCATGGTCTGGGGACGGTCCAGGTCCAGGAGACCTCCTCCTGAAGCACGGCGGTGGAGGGCTCATGGTCTGGGGACGGTCCAGGTCCAGGAGACCTCCTCCTGAAGCACGGCGGTGGAGGGCTCATGGTCTGGGGACGGTCCAGGTCCAGGAGACCTCCTCCTGAAGCACGGCGGTGGAGGGCTCATGGTCTGGGGACGGTCCAGGTCCAGGAGACCTCCTCCTGAAGCACGGCGGTGGAGGGCTCATGGTCTGGGGACGGTCCAGGTCCAGGAGACCTCCTCCTGAAGCACGGCGGTGGAGGGCTCATGGTCTGGGGGCGGTCCAGGTCCAGGAGACCTCCTCCGGCCATCTGGAGTCGTTCGTGAAAAGTGAACAGAATAAATGTGTGTAAACTGGTCAGGATGACCTTTGACCTCGCAGGAGCAACGCCAACGTCTCCTAGAGACGAGATAATACGAGACTGTAACTGTTATTGATCATCTCGGGTTACGCCTCCTCACATGGAGGTTCTGCTGGTTATTGATCATGAATCAGGGCGGGTTTTCAGTGAGCTGATGGACGAAGGTGTCCTGGCGGAGGTCCCGTGGGACCAGACCGTCCACCTATGGTGGACCATGAAGTCCTCCCGTGAAGAAGAATGGACCAGATTTGCTGATATGAAGACCCTCTACCATCTGATGGTTTAGGAGTAAAAACAGGGTGGAGAAGAACACCTGCAGCTCCGCCTCTTCTCAGATGTTCTAAAGCCCCGCCCCCTGGTCGGCGGCGGGAAGGCATCAGTTTGTTTTCATGCAGCTGCTGATCAGATGAAACCGTCATGAAGGTGCTGTTGGACCTCTGGGACCCGCAGACTTTCCAGTTTGTTCTAAAACGCAGCTCTGCAGAGGCCCTGGTGGGCGGGGCCCCCTGGTGGGCGGGGCCCCCTGGTGGGCGGGGTCTGCAGCTCACAGTCTGTAGGCGGAGAGCGCCCTCAGGCTGCGGATCAGGTCGTGGCAGAAGGAGCGCAGCTGCCTGAGCGTCACAGCGACGGCCACCTGCTTCTCATAGCTGCCCTGGAGGTCCAGGACCAGGTTTCCACTGCGGTTCTGATCCGAGCCGTCGCTGCCGAGCCGAGCCGCCTCCTTCAGCTGAAACACACAGACAACGGTCAGGTTTCCCCCCCCAGAGGTCACATGACGTCGTGGCAGACGTGAGGGTCGTACCTTGTCGATGTGGGTCTGCAGGTCTCTCAGGTCGGACTCCAGGTCCCTCAGACCGCTCAGGTGGTTGGACAAAGTTCCCAGCAGGTCCCGGAAGAGCTGAGTCCCGGCGGACATGTGACGCAGACACGTGTCCTGCAGAACCACATAAAAACCACCACTTTAGACCTTCACACTGACCCTCTGAACCCTGATCCAGGATCATCTGATCCAGGATCAGATAATTCAGGATCATCTGATCCAGGATCTACAGATTCAGAATCAGCTGATCCAGGATTATCTGACCCAGGATCTACTGATCCAGGATCAGATGATCCAGGATTATCTGACCCAGGATCTACTGATCCAGGATCATCTGATCCAGAATCAGATTATCCAGAATCAGATAATCTAGGATCACATAATCCTGGATTATCTGACCCAGGATCTACTGATCTAGGATCAGCCAATCTAGGATCAGCTGATCCAGGATCAGCAGGGCCTGGATTATCTGACCCAGGATTGGTAGATCTTGAGAATTCAGAGACTTCTGAAATGTCTTCAGTGTCCATCAGAGAATCTCTGATGGACATCAGAGTTTTCACTCTGGACATCTGGCAGTTTTTGTCCTGGTGTCCTTCTGCAGGACACCAAACCCCTCTAGAAACTAAAGACCTCCATGAACCTCCAGAACAGGAACCAAACCAATGAACCCCTTCAGACCAGAACCCCCCCCCCCCCCCCCCCGAGACTGAGGACTGACCGGTGTGAAGTTCTCAGACAGCGGTTTGAGGACGGGGACGGCGGGGAGGCCCAGAGACGTCTCCATCAACTGAAGATTACTGGTCTGACTGGGAAAGTCCTGAGGAGACAAGGAGAGGAAGGAGATGAGGAAGGAGACAGAGAGGAAGGAGATGGGGAAGGTTAGGGTTAGGTCTCTGCTCACCTGTTGGGGGGCGGGGCCGAGGACAGCAGGGATGTCCTTCAGGATCTTGTCCACCAGCGTCTTCGCCAGCTCCGCCGTCTCTCTGAACGGCGGCGGGTCGACGGGCGCCGCCTGGACGGAAGCTTCCAGCAGGAAGCAGAGCAGCAGAGGAAGCGCTGGAGGAGGAAACCACTTTAATTAACGTGATTAACGTGATTAACGTGATTAACGTAATTAACGTAATTAACGTCAGAGCGGACGGTGCTGAGGGACGTGAGGACACCTGGACAGGGTCAGAGACCTCCTGCAGCCACCAGGAGGCCTCAGGCCACAAAACAAGATTTTATTATAGTGGGGATTTTAATTTTATCTTATTATCTTATTTTATTTTATTTTCTTTATCTTGAGTTTAACAACAAAAACATCTGTTCTTCAAAACTATTTTACAACAAAAGTTTTTTTGTTCAAAGATCACAACTTTTTAGATGTTTTTTTTTATCCTGATTTGATGTCAAAAAGCTAAATTTTGCTAAGTTTGCAGTTTTGACAGAAGGTTTATGTTTATTTCAACATGTTCAGGATATTAAATTAAATTAAATTAAATTGTATAATTTATAGACTGATGCGTTTCAGCTGCGTCTCCAGGACTCTGACGTCATCACAGTGAAAGTTAATGACGCTGACTGCCGGGGGTTGGACCGAAACACCGCTGTCACGTGACAGGTGACGTCACAGGCGTCGACTGCGTCCCTGTTTGAAGAGGTTTCTGTTTTTACAACCACAGATGACGTCATTTAATTCATTAAATCTAATTAATCTCTCCAAAAATCTGTTTGTTCAAATCGGGATTATAAATTTTATAACTCAGTTTGGCCACAAACAAGCAGCTTAATATTTGTGTCTAATATTGACTTTTATCAGAACCAGAGACTTAAAGAACCCGGTTCTGTTCTGGAGCTGATGGAGGATTCTGGACCGCAGAGGACCTGCTGCAACACAGCTGGAACCTTCTGGAATCCACCTGAGGAGACACCTGAGGAGACACCTGAGGAGACCAGGACACCGACTGTCCACGGGGACAGAAACAGTTCTGGTTCTGATGGTTCCGGTCCGGTGAGTCCAGTCTCCCGCCAGGTGTCGCTGTTCCTCCTCACAGTGACACCTGTGGAACTGTCCACAGGGACTAAAACTGTTCTGGTTCTGATGGTTCCGGTCCGGTGAGTCCAGTCTCCCGCCAGGTGTCGCTGTTCCTCCTCACAGTGACACCTGTGGAACTGTCCACAGGGACTAAAACTGTTCTGGTTCTGATGGTTCCGGTCCGGTGAGTCCAGTTTCCCGCCAGGTGTCGCTGTTCCTCCTCTCAGTGACGCTTCAGGTCACTTTCGGTATAAAAGGAGAGAAAGTCTCAGGTGTTCTCAGGGCCTCATTGGCCCATCAGCGGGAGGGGGGGGGGGGGGGGGGTGATGGGCCAACCCCCCAACCCCCCTGGAGGCTCCGATCACCTCCATCACCCCCCCCCCCCCCACCCCCCTCCCCCCCACGAGACCAGCAGCGCCACCAAAAACCAGACCAAACTAAAAACCAAACGGGGAACTCGGAGTCCTGCAGGGCAGCTCAGTGAGCGCGCCCCCTCCACGCGCCTCAGGTGCGGACTTACCTGTCGGGAGGTCCATGTCAGGTCAGGGCGGCTGTGCGTGTCCGTGGGTCCGCGTGTGTCCGCCGCGCTGCGCTGCAGGTTCTGGTTCAGCTTCCATTCAAGATCCCGCCGCGGTTTTTAAAGAGGACCGGGGGGGTTTTCCGGTGACGGTCTCGCTGACGGTCCCGGAATTGCAAAAGTTGTTTAAACTTCGAGTGCGTCACATCTGGATCCAGTTGTTCCAGGCGCGCGCACTACTCAGGGAACTGTCACATCCAGCTTAACTCCGAGCACGTGGGTCACGTGACCGCTCACCTTTTACTTCCACCTTAGTGTTGTAGAGCGCGCTGGTTCTGACTCATCTGTTACTCTGCTGCTGCTCAGGTGGTGTTTAGTTTTATTGTCACTGGTTCTGTTCAGCTACAGTCTCAGAAACCAGAACCAGAACCAGAACCAGAACTTCTGGTTCTTGAACAGCTTGAACTGTGGATCATGTGTCACTTCCTGGAGCTGCAGCTTTCTAGACATGTAGCCTGGTGTGTATTTTACACACACACACACGCACGCACATATTTATATATATATGTGTGTGCGTGTGCGTGTTCTCTTGCTGATATCTTGGCTGGTTTCTTTAGATTTTCTCGTGACGTCACAGCAGGAATCAGCGTGTTTCAGGTGTTAACAGGTGAGACTGCAGTTAACTCAGTTGGTATCAGTGAACCAATCAGAAGCTTCCAGAGCTGTGACGTCATCATCTGGGATTCCCAGATTGTTTCAAGGCAGAATCATCTCTGAAGGAAACTTCTGACCTTCAAGGAAGTAATTATTTAATTCTTTCTGTCATAATTGTGACAAACAGAAAACACGCTGACTCACCTGAGACAGGAACATTTTAGTCAGACGGGGACATTCAGGTCCTGGAGACGAGACACTGGTGAGACGGTGGACGTTCAGAGAGGACGGAGGACAAAGAGGATGGAGGACAGGGAGGATGGAGGACAGAGAGGAGGGAGGACAGAGAGGATGGAGGACAGAGAGGATGGAGGACAGATAGAGGATGTAGGACAAAGAGAGGATGGAGGACAAAGAGAGGATGGAGGACAGAGAGGATGGAGGACAGAGAGAGGATGGAGGACAGAGAGAGGATGGAGGACAGAGAGGAGGAGGACAGAGATGGAGGACAGAGAGAGGAGAGGATGGAGGACAGAGAGGATGGAGGACAGAGAGGATGGAGGACAGAGAGAGGAGGGAGGACAGAGAGGAGGGAGGACAGAGAGGAGGGAGGACAGAGAGGATGGAGGACAGAGAGAGGATGGAGGACAGAGAGAGGATGGAGGACAGAGAGAGGATGGAGGACAGAGAGGATGGAGGACAGAGAGGATGGAGGACAGAGAGGATGGAGGACAGAGAGGATGGAGGACAGAGGATGGAGGACAGAGAGGAGGAGGACAGAGAGAGGATGGAGGACAGAGAGGATGGAGGACAGAGAGAGGATGGAGGATAGAGAGGATGGAGGACAGAGGAGGAGGAGAGATGGAGGACAGAAAGAGGATGGAGGACAGAGAGATGGGAGGACATGAGAGGATGGAGGACAGAGAGGATGGAGGACAGAAAGGATGGAGGACAGAGAGAGGATGGAGGACAGAGAGGATGGAGGACAGAGAGAGGAGGGAGGACAGTGAAGCTCAGGACCCTGAGACCTGGACCTGGACTCCTCCAGGACCCTGAGGCCTGGAATACTTTGAGGACCTTCTCAGTCCCACCAACATGTCCTCCATAGAGGACGCTGAGTCTGTGGACTTAGCGGTGGACTGGTCCATTACTGGAGGTGGACTGGTCCATTACTGGAGCTGGACTGGTCCATTACTGAAGGTGGACTGGTCCATTACTGGAGGTGGACTGGTCCATTACTGGAGCTGAGGTCTCTGAGGTAGTTCAGACTCCAGGATGGAGGAGATCCACCATGAGTTCCTGAAGGTTCTGGATGTTGGAGGACTGTCCTGGTTGACATGTCTCTGCAACATCAGGTGGACATCAGGACCAGTATCTCTGGACTGGCGGACCGAGGTGGTGGTTCCTCTTTTTAAGAAGGAAGGACTGGAGGGTGTGTTCCAGTTCCAGGAGAACCAGACTCCTCAGCCTCCCTGGTCAGGTCCAGACCCTGGTCAGGTCTAGACCCTGGTCAGGTCTAGACCCCGGTCAGGTCCAGACCCTGGTCAGGTCCAGACCCTGGTCAGGTCCAGACCCCGGTCAGGTCTAGACCCTGGTCAGGTCCAGACCCTGGTCAGGTCTAGACCCCGGTCAGGTCCAGACCCCGGTCAGGTCCAGACCCCGGTCAGGTCTAGACCCCGGTCAGGTCTAGACCCCGGTCAGGTCCAGACCCCGGTCAGGTCTAGACCCCGGTCAGGTCTAGACCCCGGTCAGGTCCAGACCCGGTCAGGTCTAGACCCCGGTCAGGTCTAGACCCCGGTCAGGTCTAGACCCGGTCAGGTCCAGACCCCGGTCAGGTCTCGACCCCGGTCAGGTCTAGACCCCGGTCAGGTCCAGACCCCGGTCAGGTCCAGACCCCGGTCAGGTCTAGACCCCGGTCAGGTCTAGACCCCGGTCAGGTCCAGACCCCGGTCAGGTCCAGACCCCGGTCAGGTCTAGACCCCGGTCAGGTCTAGACCCCGGTCAGGTCCAGACCCGGTCAGGTCCAGACCCCGGTCAGGTCTAGACCCCGGTCAGGTCCAGACCCCGGTCAGGTCTAGACCCTGGTCAGGTCCAGACCCTGGTCAGGTCCAGACCCTGGTCAGATCCAGACCCTGGTCAGGTCTAGACCCTGGTCAGGTCTAGACCCCGGTCAGGTCCAGACCCGGTCAGGTCCAGACCCCGGTCAGGTCCAGACCCGGTCAGGTCCAGACCCCGGTCAGGTCTAGACCCCGGTCAGGTCTAGACCCCGGTCAGGTCCAGACCCGGTCAGGTCCAGACCCCGGTCAGGTCTAGACCCCGGTCAGGTCCAGACCCCGGTCAGGTCTAGACCCTGGTCAGGTCCAGACCCTGGTCAGGTCCAGACCCTGGTCAGATCCAGACCCTGGTCAGGTCCAGACCCTGGTCAGGTCCAGACCCTGGTCAGATCCAGACCCTGGTCAGGTCTGGACCCTGGTCAGGTCTAGACCCTGGTCAGGTCTAGACCCCGGTCAGGTCTAGAACCTGGTCAGGTCCAGACCCTGGTCAGGTCTAAACCCTGGTCAGGTCTAAACCCTGGTCAGGTCTAGACCCCGGTCAGGTCTAGACCCCGGTCAGGTCCAGACCCCGGTCAGGTCTAGACCCTGGTCAAGTCCAGACCCTGGTCAGGTCCAGACCCTGGTCAGGTCTAGACCCTGGGTCGCTCGGTCTAGACCCCAGGTCAGGTCTAGACCCTGGTCAGGTCCCTGGTCAGGTCTAGACCCTGGTCAGTCTAGACCCGGTCACCTGGTCACCTGGTCAGGTAGACCCTGGTCAGGTCTAGACCCCGGTCAGGTCCAGACCCTGGTCAGGTCTAGAACCTGGTCAGGTCTAGACCCTGGTCAGGTCTAGACCCTGGTCAGGTCTAGAACCTGGTCAGGTCCAGACCCTGGTCAGGTCTAAACCCTGGTCAGGTCCAGACCCCGGTCAGGTCCAGACCCTGGTCAGGTCTAGAACCTGGTCAGGTCTAGACCCCGGTCAGGTCCAGACCCTGGTCAGGTCTAGACCCCCGGTCTGGTCAGGTCCAGACCCTGGTCAGGTCCAGACCCTGGTCAGGTCTAGACCCTGGTCAGATCTAGACCCTGGTCAGGTCCAGACCCTGGTCAGGTCCAGACCCCGGTCAGATCCAGACCCTGGTCAGATCCAGACCCTGGTCAGGTCCAGACCCTGGTCAGGTCTAGACCCCGGTCAGGTCTAGACCCTGGTCAGGTCTGGACCCTGGTCAGGTCTAGACCCTGGTCAGGTCTAGACCCCGGTCAGGTCTAGAACCTGGTCAGGTCTGGACCCTGGTCAGGTCTAGACCCTGGTCAGGTCTAGACCCCGGTCAGGTCTAGAACCTGGTCAGGTCCAGACCCTGGTCAGGTCTGGACCCTGGTCAGGTCTAGACCCTGGTCAGGTCTAGACCCCGGTCAGGTCCAGACCCCGGTCAGGTCTAGACCCTGGTCAGGTCTAGACCCTGGTCAGGTCTGGACCCTGGTCAGGTCTAGACCCTGGTCAGGTCTAGACCCCGGTCAGGTCTAGAACCTGGTCAGGTCCAGACCCTGGTCAGGTCTAAACCCTGGTCAGGTCTAAACCCTGGTCAGGTCTAGACCCCGGTCAGGTCTAGACCCCTGGTCAGGTCCAGACCCGGTCAGGTCTAGACCCTGGTCAGGTCTAGACCCTGGTGGTCAGGTCTAGACCCCGGTCAGGTCTAGAGGTCAGGTAGGACCCTGGTCAGGTCTAGACCCTGGTCAGGTCTAGACCCTGGTCAGGTCTAGAACCTGGTCAGGTCCAGACCCTGGTCAGGTCCAGACCCTGGTCAGGTCTAGACCCTGGTCAGGTCCAGACCCTGGTCAGGTCCAGACCCTGGTCAGATCCAGACCCTGGTCAGGTCCAGACCCTGGTCAGGTCTATGCAGGTCTGCTGGAGAACAGAGTCCCATCGATGGTTGAGTCTCAGATTCAGGAGGAACAATGTGGATTCAGTCCTGGTCCTGGACCACTGGACCAGCTCTAGACCCTCACTAGGGTCCTGGAGGGATCATGGGAATTTACCCAACCAGTCAACAACAATGTGCTGAAGCTGCTGCCCCCACAACCCGACTCTGGACCAAGTAGGAGCTGATGGATGAGTTAGAGGACATCCAGGACTTAATGTCATTAAGACACCCTTGAAGTTTAGCCAAAGGTTTTGTTTCCTCTGGTTTCATAGATAAGTACAGCTGCGTATCATCAGCGTAGCAATGAAAGTTTATGCCATGGCTCTGGATAATTTTTCCCAAGGGCAACATGTATAAAGTGAAAAGGATTCGGTCCCAGAACTGAACCCTGTGGGACGCCATAGCAGACCCTAGTCCGTGTAGAAGAAACGTCATTAACATGGACGAACTGGAACCTGTCAGATAGGTATGACTTAAACCAGTCTAATGCTGTCCCTTTAATTCCAACAGTGTGCTCTAATCTGTGCAGCAAAAGGCCGTGATCAACAGTATCAAAAGCAGCACTGAGGTCCAGCAGAACAAGGACAGAAACTAATCCATTGTCTGAGGCCATGAGGAGGTCGTTGGAGACTCTAATCAGTGCAGTTTCTGTGCTATGATGAGTTCTAAACCTTGACTGAAAGACCTCAAATAGATCATTTCTATGCAGGTGTTCTCCTAACTGGCTCGCAACATTTTTTTTCCAGAATTTTAGAGATAAATGGAAGGTTGGATATTGGTCTATAGTTTACCATGATGTCCGGGTCAAGGGATGGTTTCTTGAGCAAAGGTTTAACGACTGCAACTTTAAAAACCTGTGGTTCATATCCTAATTAAGGTTAATCTGATCTGATATTAACGAACCAATAAAGGACAGATTTCACAACAAACTTTAGTTTTCTATGAGAAAAAGTTTTCATTTAAATGTGTGATTTTACAACAAAAGTTTGTGGTTTTAGGACAAAAAAATTCCAGTTATGTAAACATTTAATGTCTAACATTCATCATTTTTACAACAAGAACCACATTTCTATAAAAGTTTGGAATTTTATAATATATATATATATAATATAAACATTCACATCTGGAGTTTGAAGCTGCTGCAGTAAAATGATTTTAGAGGACAGATGCTAAACTAGGGGGCGTGGCCTTGTGATTGACAGCTGGATCAGTCAACATCTGGCTGATCTCAATCAAACATCTGGGCTTTCTGGACAAATTCTAGTTTTAGTTCGCATTTTATAAAAGTCAATATTTGACAAGAAAAGTTGTTTAAAAAGTTTAAAAAATGTCACTTTTTTTTCAAGAACTGTGATTTTACAACAAAAGTAGTGATTTTGTGAAATTCTTCATTGTCAGACAGAAACGAGTGATTTTAGTTTTAAAACTGATTCGAAAAACTGAAACTAAAGTCTTTTACAAAAGTCTCAGTTTAGAAAATTAGATGATTTTAAGACAAAGTCGTGGTTTGATGATAAAAAGTCACAATTCTGTGAAATCTGCAATTTTACAAAATTCTGTCATATTAAAATAAAATGACAAACAAACAGTTTGATAATAAAACACTGAAATCTTGAAAAATCCGCCATTTCACAACAAAATGTTTTTTTTTTGTTTAAAGAGCCGTGAATCATCTGGTAGCTGACGCAGGAACAAACAACCGGCGCTGAACTGGTTCTGCTCCACAAACGTTCACGCCGATGATGAAACCTGCAGCAGGAAGTGAATCTGTGAGTCTGAACGTGACGCCTCAGCGGCAGGAAGACGAGCTGAGTCACGGCTCTGATCCGTCCGCAGAACCTTCTGGACACACCTCCGGTTACAACACCTCCAGAACCGCTGACACGAGTCACCATGAGGCAACAACGGGAAACAGTTAGGGGTTAGGAGTCAGGAGTTAGGAGTTAGGAGTCAGGAGTTAGGAGGTTAGGAGTCAGGAGTTAGGGGTTAGGAGTCAGGAGTCAGGAGTCAGGGGTTAGGAGTCAGGAGTTAGGAATTAGGAGTTAGGGGTTAGGAGTCAGGAGTCAGGAGTTAGGAGTTAGGAGTCAGGAGTTAGGAGTCAGGAGTCAGGAGTTAGGAGTTAGGAGTTAGGAGTTAGGAATCAGGAGTCAGGAGTCAGGAGTTAGGAGTTAGGAGCCAGGAGTTAGGAGTCAGGAGCCAGGAGCCAGGAGTCAGGAGTCAGGGGTTAGGAGTTAGGAGTCAGGAGTTAGGAGTTAGGAGTCAGGAGTCAGGAGTTAGGAGTCAGGAGTCAGGAGTCAGGAGTCAGGAGTTAGGAGTCAGGAGTCAGGAGTCAGGAGTCAGGAGTCAGGAGTTAGGAGTTAGGAGTCAGGAGTCAGGAGTTAGGAGTCAGGAGTCAGGGGTTAGGAGTTAGGAGTTAGGAGTCAGGGTTAGGAGTTAGGAGTTAGGAGTCAGGAGTCAGGAGTTAGGAGTCAGGAGTCAGGGGTTAGGAGTTAGGAGTTAGGAGTCAGGAGTCAGGAGTTAGGAGTTAGGAGTCAGGAGTCAGGAGTCAGGAGTTCAGGAGTCAGGAGTCAGGAGTCAGGAGTCAGGAGTCAGGAGTCAGGAGTCAGTAGGAGTCAGGAGTCAGGAGTCAGGAGCCAGGAGTCAGGAGTCAGGAGTTAGGGGTTAGGGGTTGGGAGTCAGGAGTCAGGAGTCAGGAGTCAGGAGTTAGGAGTCAGGAGTCAGGAGTTAGGAGTCAGGAGTCAGGAGTCAGGAGTCAGGAGTCAGGAGTCAGGAGTCAGGGGTTAGGAGTCAGGAGTCAGGAGTTAGGAGTTAGGAGTCAGGAGTTAGGAGTCAGGAGTTAGGAGTCAGGAGTTCAGGGAGTTAGGAGTCAGGAGTAGGAGTTAGGAGTTAGGAGTCAGGAGTCAGGAGTCAGAGTCAGGAGTCAGGAGTCAGGAGTCAGGAGTCAGGAGTCAGGAGTCAGGAGTCAGGAGAGGAGTCAGGAGTCAGGAGTCAGGAGTCAGGAGTCAGGAGTCAGGAGTCAGGAGTCAGGAGTCAGGAGTCAGGAGTTAGGAGCCAGGAGTCCAGGAGTCAGGAGTCAGGAGTCAGGAGTCAGGAGTCAGGAGTCAGGAGTTAGGGGTTAGGAGTTAGGAGTCAGGAGTTAGGAGTTAGGAGTCAGGAGTCAGGAGTTAGGAGTCAGGAGTCAGGAGTTAGGAGTTAGGGTTAACCCTGTTAGGATGGAGGAGAAAGACCACCGATGACAGCGTGAAGATAAAGACCGGCAGTCCGTCTGGGTTCTGGACCGGGACTCAGACTCTGTTTGGTTGTGGTTCTGGTGCATCTCTGAAACTGTACAGAACTGCAGTGTAGGAAGATAATTATCATCCAACTGAACACATCTGGGAGGGTTGGACACATCTGGACACATCTGTGGAGCACTGAACCCCTTTATAGCAACAGTTATTTCTCTAAGACCACTGACGATGTCTTTCCTTCTTGGCATTGCGTTAACTAAAATGATCCAAGCCAGCAACCATCTGATACCATCTGATACCAGCCGATACCATCTGATACCAGCCGATTCCAGCCGATACCAGCCGATACCAGCCGATACAAACCGATACCAGCCGATACCAGCCGATACCAGCCGATACCAACCGATTCCAGCCGATAGAAGCCGATCCAAACCGATACCAGCCGATACCAGCCGATACCAACCGATTCCAGCTGATAGAAGCCGATACAAACCGATACCAGCCGATACCAGCCGATTCCAGCCGATACCAGCCGATACAAACCGATTCCATCCACAGCCGACCCAGCCGATACCAAGCCGATTCCAGCCGATACCACCAGCCGATACAGCCGATACCAGCCGATATTCCAGCGATCCAGCCGATCAAAGCCGATACCAGCCGATACCAGCCGATTCCAGCCGATACAGCCGATACCAGCCGATACCAGCCGATTCCAGCCGATACCAGCCGATACCAGCCGATACCACCGATTCCAGCCGATACCAGCCGATACCAGCCGATACCAGCCGATTCCAGCCGATACCAGCCGATACCAGCCGATACCAGCCGAGATACCCAGCCGATCCAGCCGATTCCAGCCATCCGATACCAGCCGATACCACCGATCCAGCCCAAGCCGATACCAGCCGATTACCAGCCGATCCGATATTCCAGCCGATCCCAGCCGATCCAGCCGATACCAGATACAAACCGATCCCAGCCGATTAGCCGAAGCCGATTCCAGCCGATTCCAGCCGATAAGCCGATACCACCGATACCAGCCGATACCAAGCCGATACCAGCCGATACCAGCCGCCGATTCCAGCCGATCCAGCCGACCAGCCGATAGCCGAAGCCGCCGATTCCAGCCGATTCCAGCCGATACCAGCCGATACCAGCCGATACCAGCCGATACCAGCCGATACCAGCCGATTCCAGCCGATACCAGCCGATACCAGCCGATACCAGCCGATACCAACGCCGATTCAGCCTGATAGAAGCCGACCAAGCCGATACCAGCCGATACCAGCCGATTCCAGCCGATTACCAGCTGATACCAACCGATACCAGCCGACCGATATACCGATTCCATCCGCCGATACCAGCCGATACCAGCCGCATCCCAGCCGATACCCCAGTCCCCCAGCCGATCCAGCCGATACCCAGCCGATCCAGCCGATACCAGACCGATACCAGCCGATTCCAGCCGATCCACCGATTCCATCCGATCCAGCCGATACCAGCCGATCCAGCCGATACCAGCCGATACAAACCAATACTAGCCGATTACAGCCGATACCAGCCGATTCCAGCCGATACCAGCCGATACCAGCCGATACCGCCGATACCAGCCGATCCACCAGCCTATACCAGCCGACTACCAGCCGATACCAGCCGATACCGATACAGCCGATACCAGCCCCGATACCAGCCGATCAGCCGATACCAGCCGATTCCAGCCGATACCAGCCGATTCCAGCCGATCCAGCCGATCAGCGATACCAGCCGATCCACCGAGCCGATACCAGCCGATACCAGCCGATTCCAGCCGATTACCAGCCGATACCAGCCGATTCCAGCCGATACCAGCCGATTCCAGCCGATACCAGCCGATAACAGCCGATTCCAGCCAATCCAGCCGATTCCAGCCGATACCAGCCGATTCCAGCCGATACCAGCCGATTCCAACCAGCCGATTACCAGCCGAGATCCAGCCAACCAGCCGATATACCAGCCATCCGATTCCAGCCGATTCCAGCCGATACCAGCCGATTCCAGCCGATACCAGCCGATTCCAGTTGATAGCAGCCGAAACAAACCAATACTAGCCGATTACAGCCGACAGAAGCCAATACCAGCCGATTCCAGCCGATATAATCCGATACAAGCCGATTCCAGCCGATACCAGCCGATTCCAGCCGATATAATCCGATACCAGCCGATTCCAGCCGATATAATCCGATACAAGCCGATTCCAGCCGATACCAGCCGAAACTAGCTGATACCAGCCGATTCCAGCCGATAGAAGCCGATACAAACCAATACAAGCCGATTCCAGCCGATTACAGCCGATTCCAGCCGATTCCAGCCGATACCAGCCGATACCAGCCGATAACAGCTGATTCCAGCCGATACCAGCCGATATCAGCTGATTCCAGCCGATTCCAGCCGATACCAGCCGATACCAGCCGATTCCAGTTGATAGAAGCCGAAACAAACCAATACTAGCCGATTACAGCCGACAGAAGCCAATACCAGCCGATTCCAGCCGATATAATCCGATACAAGCCGATTCCAGCCGATACAAACCGATTCCATCTGAAAACAGCCGATTCCAGCTGATACCAGCTGGAGCTGGATGGTTTCCCAGCAGCTTGTTCAGGCTGAGCTCGTCCATCTGGATGTGTATGGAAGTATTTCTGTGCCACCTGAGTTTGAATACGAATTTTTAAGATTGAAATTTTTCAGCATCAAAATCAGACTTTGAATTTTAAAAAACATCAGATTTCTAGCACTGAATTTTTTTTTTTGCCTCTGAATTTTATTTTGTTAAAATAAATTCTGGTCCACCATCCGGCGTCTCAGGAGGGGGAAGCAGTGCTCCATCAACACTGTATACAGTGGGGATGGGGAGCTGTTGACCTCGACTCGGGACGTTGTGGATCAGGTGGAGGGAATACTTCGAAGACCTCCTCACCTCCTCAATCCCGCCGACACGTCTTCCAATGAGGAAGCAGAGTCTGGGGACTCAGGGGTGGACTCTCCTATCTCTGGGGCTGAGGTTGCCGAGGTGGTTAAAAAGCTCCTCGGTGGCCGGGCCCCGGGTGTGGATGAGATCCGCCCGGAGTTCCTCAGGGCTCTGGATGCTGAGGGGCTGTCTTGGTTGACACGCCTCTGCAGCATCGCGTGGACGTCGGAGACAGTACCGCTGGATTGGCAGACTGGGGTGGTGGTCCCCCTCTTTAAAAAGGGGGACCGGAGGGTGTGTTTCCAACTACAGGGGGATCACACTCCTCAGCCTCCCTGGGAAGGTCTATTCAGGGGTCCTGGAGAGGAGGGTCCGTCGGATAGTCGAATCTCGGATTGAGGAGGAGCAGTGTGGTTTTCGTCCCGGCCGTGGAACGGTGGACCAGCTCTACACCCTCTTCAGGGTCTTGGAGGGATCATGGGAGTTCGCCCAACCAGTCTACATGTGTTTTGTGGACTTGGAGAAGGCGTTCGACCGTGTTCCCCGGGGATTCCTGTGGGGGGTGCTCCGGGAGTATGGGGTGCCGGACTCCCTTGTACGGGCTGTCCGGTCCCTGTACGACCGGTGCCAGAGTTTGGTTCGCATTGCCAGCAGTAAGTCGGATTCGTTTCCAGTGAGGGTTGGACTCCGCCAAGGCTGCCCTTTGTCACCGATTCTGTTCATTACTTTTATGGACAGAATTTCTAGGCGCAGTCGAGGTGTCGAGGGGATCCGGTTCGGACTCACCGCAGCACCATCACCTGAGTTTGCTGCCATGGCCGACCGGTCCGTCTTACTATCTGGGTGGGTGTCACATGACCAATGGAGCGTAACGTGATTGGCTGGACGTTGGCTGAATTGAGACAGGGATCGATTGCTTCTCCCTGGTGACCCGGATGTTGAGTCTGGTTCTTTTTACACTGAATTTTTTGAGGTTGAATTTTTTTACACTAAATTTTTTGAGGTTGAATTTTTTTACACTGATTTTTTTTTTTAGAAATGGAATTTTTTTTTTACACAATTTTTTTGAGATGCAATTTCTTTGCGTGTTGAATTTTGAAAAACTGAATATTTTAAGACAACAATTTTTTTTAACACTGAATTTATTTTAACAAAATAAAATTCAGAGGCAAAAAAAATTCAGTGCTAGAAATCTGATGTTTTTTAAAATTCAAAGTCTGATTTTGATGCTGAAAAATTTAAATCTTAAAAATTGGTATTCAAACTCAGGTGGCACAGAAATACTTCCATAGACATGTTTCCTCAGAAGAAAAGAAAAAGCTGAGTGAGCTCTGATCTGCAGCTGAAGCTCCTTGAAGAGACGTTGGATGCAGGAGGACCAGAGGACCAGGGGACCAGGGGACCAGGAGACCAGAGGACCAGGGGACCAGAGGACCAGGGGACCAGGGGACCAGGGGACCAGGGGACCAGGGGACCAGGACCAGGACCAGGGACCAGGGGACCAGGGGACCAGGGGACCAGGGGACCAGGGGACCAGGGGACCAGGGACCAGGGACCAGGGGACCAGGGGACCAGGGGACCAGGGACCAGGGGACCAGGGGGGGGACCAGAGGACAGGGACCAGGGGACCAGGGACCAGGGACCACAGGGGACCAGGGGACCCGACAGGACCAGGGACCAGGGACCAGGGGACCAGGAGGACCAGGGGACCAGGGACCAGGGACCAGGGGGACCAGGGGACCAGGGGACCCAGGGACCAGGGGAGGGACCAGAGGACCAGGGGACCAGGGGACCAGGGGACCAGGGGACCAAGGACCAGGGACAGGACCAGGGGACCAGGGGACCAGGGGACCAGGGACCAGACCAGGGACCAGGGGACCAGAAGGACCAGGGACCAGAGGACCAGGGGACCAGGGGACCAGGGACCAGGGGAGGGGACCAGGGGACCAGGGGACCAGGGGACCAGGGGACCAGGGGACCAGAGGACCAGGGGACCAGGGGACCAGGGGACCAGGGGACCAGGGACCAGGGACCGGGGACCAGACCAGGAACCAGGGGACCAGGGAGGACAGGGGACCAGGGGACCAGGGACCAGGGGACCAGGGGACCAGGGGACCAGAGGACCAAGGACCAGGGACCGGACAGGGACCAGGGACCAGGGCCCAGGGGACCAGGGGACCAGGGGGACCAGGGGACCAGGGGACCAGAGGACCAGGACCAGGGGACCAGGGGAGGACCAGGACCAGGGGACCAGGGACCAGGGACCAGGGACCAGAGGACAGGGGACCAGGGGACCAGAGGACCAGGAGACCAGAGGACCAGGGGACCAGGGGACCAGGGGACCAGAGGAACAGGGGACCAGGGGACCAGGGGACCAGAGGACCAGGGGACCAGGGGACCAGGGGACCAGAGGACCAGGGGACCAGGGACCAGGGGGAACAGGACCAGGACCAGGGGACCAGGGGACCAGGGGACCAGGGACCAGGGACCAGGGACCAGGGACCAGGGACCAGAGGACCAGGGGACCAGGGGAGCAGAGGACCAGGGGACCAGGGGACCAGAGGACCAGAGGACCAGGGGACCAGGGGACCAGCCTCTCCTCCTTAAATCTCAACCTTCTGCTGTTAAAGAGATTTTTTGTCACAAAATCTCCAGTTTTGTAAAATTCTGGATTTTTGTCCTAAAAATATTTTTTTCTTGCAAAAAAACCCGTTTTTTTTTAAAACAGAAAGTTGAATTTTTTGTTGTAAAATTGTTGCTTTTGTGTGTTTGTGTTAAAGATTAGTTTTTGTTGTTTCAAAACAGGACTTTTAAAGTAAAACAGCAGGTTGTTTAAATGTTGCTGAGGTCACAGTTCAGACCAGAGATCCTGGCTCCGCCCCCTCTGGTGTCTACACCGTGGCTCCGCCCCCTCTGGTGTCAACACCGACAGAAACCTTCACGGTGTGTTTTCCCGCCCCACAGGTACCGGATGTGGCCCGCGGGTCTCGACTCTGACACGTTTGATCTCTGAGCTCAACTGGAAATTCAAGTTCAGGCCTTTTGTTCTGAAAGTGCAACAGGTTCAGTCCCAGATCTGCTGATCCGGATCCAGAACCAGCGCCGGTCCGGACGGACGCGGCGATGACGTCAGAGACACGCGTGACCCGACAGCCCTGAACGTTCAGAGGCTTTTACTGCAGCGGGGCGTCAGTTCCTGCTGACTCAGAGGTTTCCAGGATTTCTTAAAGAGCAGCACAAACGTTTCCCGCCTCTGGGCGTCGACGCGCTGCAACACGCCGCCGTCTCTGACTGGAAGACAAACGTCTGTTCAGTCGTGCAGAAACACCAGCTACCCAACTGAGACGTGTGTCAACACACAACGCTGACAGGGAAAGACATCAGCAGTGGTCTTAGAGAACAACCAGTCCACCTCCTGATTGGTCCCTGGAGGTCAGCTGACTGGCCGGGTCTCACGCTGCCTCACCTTTTAGTTTTTGTTCAGTAACAACGTGGTGACATCACTGAAAGTGGGCGTGGCATGAAGAACACAAACAGCCGTGTAAACAAAGAGAGTTTATTGTTGTTGACAAACATCCAACAGCAGCAGAGTGAAGTTCATCAACGCAGGAAAAGGAGAAAAATAATTATCAGAAAACAGAACAGGGGGATTGTGGGTAGTAGGTGATCAGCTAACAAGGATCTACTTCCTGTCTCAGCAGGAAGTCAGCAGAGAGGCTCATGGGAAGCTGTCGTCGTCATCTTCGGCCATTTCTTTGGCGAACTCCAGATCCTGCTGCTCCCGTTCCCGACGTTCCTGAACGCATCACAAAGAACAAACATTCAGATCCTGATCAGACCTGGAGACCCCCAATCAACCTGGAGACCCCCAATCAGACCGGGAGACCCCCCAATCAAACCTGGAGACCCCCAATCAGACCTGGAGACCCCCCAATTAGACCTGGAGACCCCCAATCAGACCTGGAGACCCCCAATCAGACCTGGAGACCCCCCATTATCAACCTGGAGACCCCCATAGACCTGGAGACCCCCCTAGACCTTGGACCCCCCCAATCAGACCTGTGGAGACCCCCCAATCAATTAGACCTGGAGACCCCCCAATCAGACCTGGAGACCCCCCAATCAACCTGGAGTACCCCACTAGACCTGGAGACCCCCTAAGACCTGGAGACCCCAATCAGACCTGAGACCCCCCCAATCAGATGGAGACCCCCCAATCAGACCTGGAGACCCCCACTAAGATGGAGACCCCCACTAGACCCTGGAGACCCCCCAATCAGACCTGGAGACCCCCCACCTAATTAGACCTGGAGACCCCCCAATCAGACCTGGAGACCCCCAATCAGACCTGGAGACCCCCAATCAGACCTGGAGACCCCCCCAATCGACCTGATACCCCCAATCGACCTGGGACCCCCCAATCAGACTGGAGACCCCCCAATCAGACTGAGACCCCAATCAGACCTGGAGACCCCCAATCAGACCTGAGACCCCCCTAATCAGACCTGGAGACCCCCCAAGACCTGGAGACCCCCAATCAGACCTGGGAGACCCCCCCCTGGAGACCCCCTGGAGACCCCCAATCAGAAGAGACCCCCCAATCAGACCTGGAGACCCCCAATCAGACCTGGAGACCCCATCAGACCTGGAGACCCCCATCCGACTGGAGACCCCCACAACCTGGAGACCTGGAGACCCCCATAAAGACCTGGAGACCCCCAATCAGACCTGGAGACCCCCCAATCAGACCTGAGACCCCCAATCAGACCGGAGACCCCCCACTAAGACCTGGAGACCCCCAAATCAGACCTGGAAGACCCCCCAGACCTGGAGACCCCCAATCAGACCTGGAGACCCCCTAATCAGACCTGGAGACCCCCAATCAGACCTGGAGACCCCATCAGACCTGGAGACCCCCATTAAAGACCTGAGACCCCAATCAGACCTGGAGACCCCCCAATCAGACCTGGGAGACCATAAGACCTGGAGACCCACTAAGACCTGGAGACCCCCCAAGACCAGACCTGGAGACCCCCAATCAGACCTGGAGACCCCCCATCAGACCTGGAGACCCCCAATCAGACTGGAGACCCCCAATCCACCGGAGACCCCAAAGACCTGGAGACCCCCATCAGACCTGGAGACCCCCCCCCATACCGGAGACCCCCAAAGACCTGAGACCCCCAATCAACCTGGAACCCCCCAATCAGACCTGGAGACCCCCACTAAGACTGAGACCCCCCCAATCAACCCTCGTCAGAACAGCCACGAATGGGGGCCTGAAAAAACAAAAAGGACACACAATACACCAATAGGGTCAACTGAAAAGGTGGACTGGCTTATATTCATAGGCCATTCTGACATACTCTGGGTGACAGGCCATCACAGGACAAGTGACAGTGTGAATGACCCCCAGACAGTGATCCCTGAGAAGATCCACAATGAAGGTGGGCATGGGAGCCGGAATAGGACAAGCCGTGAGACACAGTTGAGACACCCAAATGTCAAGACTGCAATACGGGCGCTGTCTCTGAGCATAACAGGAACGCTACAAGAACTCCTACATCAGGACCTGGAGACCCACAAGCTTCAGGAGTACTCATTGAGATATATCGGGACACACATCCAAGACAATGTTCACACGGAAAACCGAGCACAAGTAAGAGTGTACAGCTGTGGTTATGTGAATCGTCAAGGTGCAAAAGTCTGAGAGAGAATAGACGTTCCAACAATCAGGCACGACCTAGGACAGTGAAGAGTCATCCTATTATCCGAAGCGTGATGATGTTAAGCCGCTATTCGCACCTGCGGGGGGGGGCACACCACACAAATCAGTATCAACTCACAAAAGGCTCTACACATCACACATGTGGTAAATGATGTATTCCACACTAGACTGTAAGACCGGTAGACCCCCAATCATAAGGTTAGAGGTGCAGAAGAATGTGAGTCCGTCACAAGATTACAGTGCCATGTGTCAAACCTCAGTAACGGCCTTCGGGACCTGGATATGACTAAGCACTGCACACCTGAAAAGAAGCAATAGGATGAGGGCGCGGGCGAATCCAATCAAAACACTCTGGATCACACCACGATGTGAGTATCTAAGTGACTACCAGACGTAGTATAGAATGTAGGGAGACATGTGGAAGAGAGATGACCGATTGGCAGTGGGGGCAATAGAAGCCTCCTAAAGCAGAATAAAGACTGACACAGCGCGTCAACTCTAGACGCGTGTGATAATGCTGCAACGAAAAGAACCCAGCAGAAAACGATGTGTATGAAGCGAGGAAGCGAGGAGATAGCAGGGAGGGGGTGGGTCGCGCGTGCACATGACACTGGAGAAAGAACACGAGGAAGTGCCCCCCAAGCACAGCGCGCTGTGCAAAGACAGCCAGAGCCCGCATGTGTAGAGAAAAGACCTGTTGGTATGTCACACCCAATAAATTGCTGTGACCTGGAGAGCGCTGCGGCCCGAGAGCAGCTGGAGAGATCAACACAAGTGGCGTGGCGATGAAACCCCATGGGGAGGGGAGAAATGACAGTGTAGAATGGTCAGGGGAAGACAAACGCGCAGTCGTGGGTCTCGAAGCACCGACAGGACGCTGGGGACACCAACGCGCACACCGATCAGACGCGGTGGGTAGACCCCCACAATGCAGGACATCACCAACGTACGCAAGAGCCACACACAGAACACACTGTGACACATGTGAAGGGTCACCTCGACCAATCGATCGTAAGGGGGAACGCGTTGATAGAAGGAGACGACAAACTCCAAATAACAAGGCCAAGAGGTGCAAAGATAACGCTGGTAGACAAAGGCCCGGCGCGTGCGTTAACGTGTGAGAGATACGCACCGGCAATGACAGAGACACTTGAATGACAGCAGAGGCCTCACACAAGTACGAGGAAAGAGAAGTACCATATAGAAGACACGCGGAGGCGCGCTGCAGCGCAAGAAGGACACCATGAAAGAGAAAACGCAGGTGGCAGTGACGGCGCACAACCGGTGAAGGAGTAACGCGGACTAACCGACGACCACTAAACAATGAGCTCTGATGACGAAGGGGAAAGCTGGAAAGGGCAAACGGGCGCGCCAAATTAGAGTAACCTGGTGACGACCCAGTGCGAAATCGAGGACCTGATCAGTGGACGAACACCACGACAAAGATGACAGAGCCTGTAAGATACGCAAGCCCCGCGAATACGAGAACGTATAGGGAGCCACGCCAATTCAGAAGTAAAGAAAGACGAACTTGTGAAGGACAGTGACTAACCACCCGCAAAACAAAAACACGTGGAATAGCCGCACTAAAAGGTCGAATAAAAAAAGGAACAAGCACATGGATCATGACAGCGAAGCGCGGCCGAGGGAATCCAGACCTTGACAACACCATCAGGAGAGTCCTATAAAAAGCCGCGGCAACCAAGTCGCCTGGATACCCATAAAATAACAGACGTCGGGGAAAAAAGCGTGTGTGTATGAAGGCCGGAAGGACGGCTCCCATCCAGACCATATGCAGAACAGAAACCACTAAGTACAGTGTGTCGTGAAAGTAAAAGCGAACAGCGAGGGCGACTCGCGCGTGGTGCAATAACACAGTGAACATCCCAAATCACATTGGGAAACTGGGCATATACAATGAACCCGTAAAAACAGGGTGGGGAACCTTGTACAAGTCACGCAACCTATGAAAAATGCAGAGGGGGGCCCCTTAGAGGTACAGACGGGCCCCCAGCAGTGCCACATGACATCAGTACACAGGCGTGAGAGGACTAGTCGCGCGGACTGGCTAGAGAGACGACCAGTTGATAGGCGGTCCGGCCGGGCTCAATACGCGGACACTGGGTATGTCACAAAAAACCCTACTGAAATCAGAGCACCGTGTTAAAAGAACGCAAGCCCACGATCAAGACATGAGGACTGCGAGGCCCGCGTATGAGTAGCAGCGAGGTCACCTGGAGGAGGGATAAGGAGACGGCCCCCCCAATCGAGAGACCTGTTGAGGACCCCCTGTACAGTGGAAAGAGGAGACACATGATATCACGCGCGACCGCGAAGAGGTACAGACCAATGTGGTAAGGGGGCAAAAGGGACCACCTAAAGAACGCGAGACAACTCTTGTGGCGTAATGGCCCCCACAAATCGCGGCGATAACGCAAAAGGGTAAAAGAAGGCCGCCCGCGCAAATACACAAAAAGCGCGATAAGGCAGGCAGCCAGCACCCGATATACGAAAAGCCGTGGAGACCCCATAAGTGCAGCGACAATGTAATGGAGACCCCCCAAGCAGACCTGGCAGAACCCCCTAATTCAACCTGAGACCCCGAATCAGACCTGAAGACCCCCCAACAGACCTGAGACCCCGAATCCGACCTGAAGAAGAGGGGTCCACCCCCAATCAACCTGGAGAACGGACCTATCAGACTGGAGACCCCCAACCAACCTGCAGGACCCTAATCGACCTGGAGTACCCCGCAAGCATACCTGGAGACCCCCAATCAGACTGCAAAAACCAACTAACGCCCTCCAATAACCCTGGAGACTCCCTAATCAACTGCGTGGGAGAACCCCCCAATCCGACTGAGACTCCTAATCAGCACCCGGAAGACCCCAATCAGACCTGGATACTCCTTCTCAGACCACGGAGACGCCCCAATCGACCTGGAGACCCCCAGATCAGAACCGCAGTACCGGCGGGCGTATCAGTCACAAACCTTAAGACCACCCCAGATTCATGAGGGGACCATGGGGAGACCAGGGTCCCCCCACTCAATCAACTGGAGACCCCTATCAGACCTGAATACCCCCCAATCAAGACCTGGAGACCCCTAAAGTCATAACCTTGATACCCCCATCATCAGGACTGGCAGACCCCTAATCAGGACCTGGATGGAGACCCGCCAAAGCAGACCTGTGCGACCCCCCCAATCAGACCTTGAACCCCCCTAATCTACCTGGAGACCCTACTCGAGACCCTGAATAACCCCCAATTCAGAACCCTGGTTGGACCCCTAATCAGGACAGACTGAAGACCCCGCCAATCAGACCTGGAGACCTCCTACTCAGACCTGGAGACCCCCCCATACCTGAGACCCCCTAATCAGACCCTGGATACCCCCCAATCAACTGGAGACCCCCAATCAGACCTGGAGACCCCCTAATCCACTGGAGAACCCCCCATAAGACTGACCCCTAATCATACCTGAGACCCACAATCAGACCTGGAGACCCCCAAAATCATACCTGAAACCGAACAACCCCCCAATCGACCTGGAGACTCCAATCCTACCTTCATACCCCCCCATCAAACCGGGACCCCTAATCGACCTGAGACCCCCAACCAGACCTGAGACCCCTAACAACCTGGAGACCCCATCAGCTGGAGACCCCCAATCAGACCTGAAAACCCCCAATCCCCAATAAGATCAGACCTGGAGACTCCCTAAATCAGACTGAGACCCCCCAATCAGACCTGGAGACTCTAATCAGCCCCGTATACCCCATCCAGACCTGGAGACCCCCAATAAGCCTGGCAGACCCAATCAGCGAGACCCCAATAAGACATGAGACCCTATCAGACCTGAAGACCCCCCAATCAGCCTGGAGACCTGGACACCCCACAGACTGAGACACCTAATCAGACCCGAGACCCCCAATCAACTGGATACCCAATCAGACCTGGAGACCACTCTAATGCAACCTGGAGACCCCAATCAGACATAAGACCCCCAATCAGAACCTGGAAACCGCCTAATCAGACTGAAGACCCCCAATCAGACCTGGAGACCCTATCAGAGCAGAGACCCACAGACCTCAGACCCTAATCAGCCTGGCGCCCCCAATATACTGGAGACCCCAACAGACTGAAAACCCCCCAATAAGACCTGAGACTCCTAATCATACTGAAGCACCCCCAATCAGACCTTGGAGACTCAATCGACCCGGAGACCCCCACAGACCTCAGACCCCGAATTCAAGACCTGGAGACCCCCCAGTCATACCCTGGAGAACCCCCTAATCAGACCTGGAGACCCCCCAATCAGACCTGGAGACCCCTAATCAGACCTGGAGACCCCAATTACTGGAGACACCCTAATCAGACCTGAAGACCCCCCCCAGACCTGAGACCCCTAATCAGACCTAAACCCCCCAATCAGCCCAATTGATACCTGGACCCCTAATCGACCTGGATACCCCAATCAGACCTGAGACCCCTACAGAACCTGAGCCCCCAGACCTGGAGACCCCTAATCCCCTGAAGACCCCCCAATCAGACCTGGAGACCCTAATCAGACCTGAGACCCCCAACCCCCAATCAGACCTGCAGACCCTAATCATACCTGGAGACCCCAATCAGACCTGGATACCCCCCCATCAGACCGGAGACCCTAATCAGACCTGGAGACCCCCAATCAGACCTGGAGACCCCCCAGTTAGACCGCCAATCAGACCCCAATGAAGATCCCAATCAGACCTGGAGACCCCTAATCAGACCTGGAGACCCCTAATCAGACCTGGAGACCCCCACATCCAGACCTGCAAGACCCCTAATCAGACCTGGAGACCCCTAATCAGACCTGGAGACCCCCAAGCAGAACATGAAAAAACACCCAATCAAGACCTGGAGACTCCAATCGACCTGAAAGACCCCCAATCAGACCTGGAGACTCCTAATCAGACCCGGAGACCCCCAATCAGACCTGGAGACCCCCAATCAGACCTGCAGACCCCTAATCAGACCTGAAGACCCCCAATCAGACCTGGAGACCCCCAATCAGACCTGGAGACCCCTAATCAGACCTGGAGACCCCCAATCAGACCTGGAGACCCCCAATCAGACCTGAAAACCCCCCAATAAGACCTGGAGACTCCTAATCAGACCTGAAGACCCCCCAATCATACCTGCAGACTCTAATCAGACCTAATCAGACCAGACTGTTAAGACCCCCAATCAGACCTGGAGACCCCTAAATCAGACTGAGACCCCAATCAGACCGGAGACCCCTAATCAGACCCTGGAACCCCATCAGACCTGGAGGAGACCCCCCAATCTGGAGACATGAGACCCTAATCCAGAAAGACCTGGAGACCCCCCCAGACCAGAATCAACCTGGAGGACCCCCAATGAGCCTTGGAGACCCCCCCAATCAGACCTGGATACCCCAATCCCGTCAGACCTGGAGATCCCCCAATCAGACCCAACCCCCATCAGGGACCCCCTGTGGAGACCTGAATAAGATATAATAGGAATGGCTGGACCCCTAATCAGACTGACCATCAGAGACCCCCCACCCCATGGAGACCCCTAATCAGACCTGGAGACGCCCCAATCAGACTGAGACCCCCAATCAGACCTAGAGACCCCCAATCAGACCTGGAGACCCCCAATCAGACCTGGAGATCCCCAAATCAGACCTGGAGACCCCCCCAATCAGACCTGGAGACCCCTAATCAGACTTGGAGACCCCCAATCAGACCTAGAGACCCCCAATCAGACCTGGAGACCCCCCAATCAGACCTGGAGACCCCCAAATCAGACCTGGAGACCCCCCAATCAGACTGGGAGACTCCAAATCAGACCTGGAGACTCTAATCAGGCCTGGAGACCCCCAGTCAGACCTGGAGACCCCTAATCAGACTTGGAGACCCCTAATCAGACCTGGGGACCCCCCAATCATACCTGGAGACCCCTAATCAGACCTGGAGACCCCAATCAGACCTGGAGACCCCCAATCAGACCTGGAGACCCCTAATCAGACCTGGAGACCCCCCAATCAGTCCTGGAGATCCCCAATCAGACCTGGAGACCCCCCAATCAGACCTGGAGACCCCCAATCAGACCTGGAGACCCCCAATCAAACCTGGAGACCCCTCAATCAGACCTGGAGAACCCCCAAATCAGAGCTGGAGACCCCTAATCAGAGCTGGAGACCCCCTAATCAGACCTGGGGACCCCCCAATCATACCTGGAGACCCCCCAGACCTGAGGACCCCCCTAATCAGACCTGGAGACCCCCCAATCAGAGCTGGAGACCCCCTAATCAGACCTGGGACCCCCCAATCATACCTGGAGACCCCCCAATCAGACCTGGAGACCCCCTAATCAGACCTGGAGACCCCCCAATCAGACCTGGAGACCCCCCAAATCAGACCTGGAGACCCCCCAATCAGACCTGGAGACCCCCAAATCAGACCTGGAGACCCCCCAATCAGACCTGGAGACCCCAAATCAGACCGGAGAAATCAGACCCTGGAGACCCCAAATCAGAGACCCCCTGAGTAGAGCCCCAATCAGACCCGGAGACTCCTAATCAGACCCGGAGACCCCCAGCCCAAGTAGGTTGGGGAGGGGTTGGCGGGGGGGAGGGGGTGCTGGGTGACATTAATTAATCCGTCATCTCCAGCTGTGTTTTAATCGTCTCGTACGTTGAGTCTCATCAGGTGGTCTCTGGTCTCCAGATCAGTTCTCTAACTGGTCCAGTTGGAGGACGCAGGACAGCTGATCTGGACCAAAGACACCTCCATGTCTCTGTTGCTACATCCTGCAGTGCTTAGGAGTCCAGAGACCCGGTTCCAGACTGATCCCAATCTGGAACCAGGTCTCTGCAGCTACAGAACAGACTTCTAGATGTTCAGGTGTGTGTTCAGGTGTGTGTGTTCAGGTGAATGTTCAGGTGTTTGCTCAGGTGTGTGTTCAGGTGTTTGCTCAGGTATGTGTTCAGGTGTTTGCTCAGGTGTGTGTTCAGGTGTTTGTTCAGGTGTGTGTTCAGGTGTTTGCTCAGGTGTGTGTTCAGGTGTTTGCTCAGGTGTTTGCTCAGGTGTTTGCTCAGGTGTGTGTTCAGGTGTGTGTGTTCAGGTATATGTGTTCAGTGTGTGTTCAGGTGTGTGTTCAGGTGTGTGTTCAGGTGTGTTTGTTCAGGTGTTTGCTCAGGTGTGTGTTCAGGTGTTTGCTCAGGTGCGTGTTCAGGTGTGTGTTCAGGTGTTTGCTCAGGTGTTTTGCTCAGGTGTGTGTTCAGGTGTGTGTGTTCAGGTATGTGTGTTCAGGTGTTTGCTCAGGTGTGTGTGTTCAGGTGTGTGTGTTCAGGTGTGTGTCTCACCTCGGCTGACTCCAGGTCCTTGTTGTAGGCTTTAGGAGGGAACCTCATGGCCTTCAGAGGAAACAGAACAAGCATCAGTGAGTCTGATCAGGTTTCAGTCACGACCACACCTGTCCAGGTGGGGCGATGACGTCTCACCTTCACAGACATGTTGTGGATGTCCAGACAGAAGGAGATCCGCTGGTGGAAGGCCAGCTGAGGCTCTCTGGTCCCGTAGATGTCCATCGTCTCCTTGGACTGGACGAAGCCTTTCTCGTGGTTGATGCTCGCCTCGATCACGCCGTCACGGATCGCCTGGGCGCGAGACAGATCACATGACATCAAAAACCCCAACCCCCTCACAGCCGTGCGCACCGAGCACTCTCGTGATGTCCTCGTTACCTTGGCAACGATGAATTCGGCGTCCTCTGGACTGTCGAGCTGCAGCTTCTGAGCAATGTCGGCCAGAGAGATGCGAGAGTAGGACAGGCTGATCATCCGCACACCTGAACAGACAAACACACGAGTCACAGGTGGGTGGAGCTCTAGACATCTAACAGGTAGACCCGTCAACCGGACCTGCAGATCTACTGTTAAATATCTACGTTTAAACTGGAGGACCTGCAGATCTACTGTTAGATATCTACGTTTAAACTGGAGGACCTGCAGATCTACTGTTAGATATCTACGTTTAAACTGGAGGACCTGCAGATCTACTGTTAGATATCTACGTTTAACTGGAGGACCTGCAGATCTACTGTTAGATATCTACGTTTAAACTGGAGGACCTGCAGATCTACTGTTAGATATCTACGTTTAAACTGGAGGACCTGCAGATCTACTGTTAGATATCTACGTTTAAACTGGAGGACCTGCAGATCTACTGTTAGATATCTACGTTTAAACTGGAGGACCTGCAGATCTACTGTAGATATCTACGTTTAAACTGGAGGACCTGCAGATCTCTACTGTTAGATATCTACGTTTTAAACTGGAGGACCTGCAGATCTACTGTTAGATATCTACGTTTAAACTGAGGACCTGCAGACTGTTACAATATCTACGTTTAACTGGAGGAGATCTACTGTTAAATATCTACGTTTAACTGGAGGACCTGCAGATCTACTGTTAGATATCTACGTTTAAACTGGAGGACCTGCAGATCTACTGCTAGATATCTACATTTAAACTGGAGGACCTGCAGATCTACTGCTAGATATCTACGATTTAAACTGGAGGACCTGCAGATCTACTGTTAGAAATCTACGTTTAAACTGGAGGCCCTGCAGATCTACTGTTAGATATCTACGTTTAAACTGGAGGACCTGCAGATCTACGTTAGATATCTACGTTTAAACTGGAGGACCTGCAGATCTACTGTTAGATATCTACGTTTAAAACTGGAGGACCTGCAGATCTACTGATAGATATCTAGTTTAAATAAACTGGAGGACCTGCAGATCTACTGTTAGATATCTACGTTTAAACTGGAGGACCTGCAGATCTACTGTTAGATATCTACGTTTAAACTGGAGGACCTGCAGATCTACTGTTAGATATCTTCGTTTAAACTGGAGGACCTGCAGATCTACTGTTAGATATCTTCGTTTAAAACTGGAGGACCTGCAGATCTACTGTTAGATATCTCGTTTAAACTGGAGGACCTGCAGATCTACTGATAGATATCTACGTTTAAACTGGAGGACTGCAGATCTACTGTTAGATATCTACGTTTAAACTGGAGGACCTGCAGATCTACTGTTAGATATCTACGTTTAAACTGGAGGACCTGCAGATCTACTGTTAGATATCTACGTTTAAACTGGAGGACCTGCAGATCTACTGTTAGATATCTACGTTTAAACTGGAGGACCTGCAGATCTACTGTTAGAGGACCTGCAGATCTACTGTTAGATATCTACGTTTAAACTGGAGGACCTATCTACTGGAGGACCTACAGATCTACTGTTAGATATCTACGTTTAAACTGGAGGACCTGCAGATCTACTGATAGATATCTACGTTTAAACTAGAGGACCTGCAGATCTACTGTTAGAGGACCTACAGATCTACTGTTAGATACGTACGTTTAAACTGGAGGACCTGCAGATCTACTGATAGATATCTACGTTTAAACTGGAGGACCTGCAGATCTACTGTTAGATATCTACGTTTAAACTGGAGGACCTGCAGATCTACTGTTAGAGGACCTGCAGATCTACTGTTAGATATCTACGTTTAAACTGGAGGACCTGCAGATCTACTGTTAGATATCTACGTTTAAACTGGAGGACCTGCAGATCTACTGTTAGATATCTAGGTTTAAACTGGAGGACCTGCAGATCTACTGATAGATATCTACGTTTAAACTGGAGGACCTGCAGATCTACTGATAGATATCTACATTTAAACTGGAGGACCTGCAGATCTACTGTTAGATATCTACGTTTAAACTGAGGACCTGCAGATCTACTGTTAGATATCTACGTTTAAACTGGAGGACCTGCAGATCTACTGTTAGATATCTACGTTTAAACTGGAGGACCTGCAGATCTACTGTTAGATATCTACGTTTAAACTGGAGGACCTGCAGATCTACTGTTAGATATCTACGTTTAAACTGGAGGACCTGCAGATCTACTGTTAGATATCTACGTTTAAACTGGAGGACCCGTTGATCTACTCTTAGATATCTACGTTTAAACTGGAGGACTTGCAGATCTACTGTTAGATATCTACGTTTAAACTGGAGGACTTGCAGATCTACTGTTAGATATCTACGTTTAAACTGAGGACCTGCAGATCTACTGTTAGATATCTACGTTTAAACTAAACTGCAGAAGGACCTGCAGATCTACTGTTAGATATCTCTACGTTTAAACTGAGGACCTGCAGATCTACTGTTAGATATCTACGTTTAAACTGAGGACCTGCAGATCTACTGTTAGATATCTATGTTTAAACTGGAGGACCTGCAGATTGCCCTCCAGACTTGTGTGTGGAGTCACATGATGTCAGGGGAGCTGTGTGATTGGCTCACCAGTCTTGATGACGTTGTGTCGTAGGCGGATGATGAGCGTGTACGTCCCGTCTGTCTGAAACTTCTCTCCAAACTGCTCCAACACCTGGTTGAACTTGGCCAGGTTACCCATCCTGACCGCTGACATCACACACAGGAACGCAGAGTTAACACCCGGACATTTGTCCACCTGGACGTCACGTTGCCCCCTGCTGGTGGTGCAGGGAACTGACAGAATGATGACATCAGCTGGAGTCAACAGTCATGTGATCTCTGAGGAATCACGGCTCCTTTAACTCCTTCAGTCCTGATGAGTCATGATAACCGACCCGAGTCCTGAACCAGATCTACCAGCTGACTGAGGCTCCTGACTACAGCCTGCTAGCCATCCAGCACCAGAACCTGCTGGTTTATCTCCCTGTTCAGTTATGTATTTCTCTCTACATCATCAGGTCAGGCCTCTAGTCAGCAGGTCTGGCCTCTAGTCATCGGGTCTGGTCTCCAGTCAGCAGGTCTGGTCTCCAGTCAGCAGGTCTGGCCTCTAGTCATCAGGTCTGGTCTCTAGTCATCAGGTCTGGTCTCTAGTCATCAGGTCAGGCCTCTAGTCATCAGGTCTGGCCTCTAGTCATCGGGTCTGGTCTCTAGTCATCAGGTCTGGTCTCCAGTCAGCAGGTCTGGTCTCCAGTCATCGGGTCTGGTCTCTAGTCATCAGGTCTGGTCTCTAGTCATCGGGTCTGGTCTCTATCTCATCTGGTCTCCAGTCATCAGGTCTGGTCTCCAGTCATCAGGTCTGGTCTCTAGTCATCAGGTCTGGTCTCTAGTCATCAGGTCTGGTCTCCAGTCAGCAGGTCTGGTCTCTAGTCAGCAGGTCTGGTCTCTAGTCATCAGGTCTGGTCTCCAGTCAGCAGGTCTGGTCTCCAGTCATCGGGTCTGGTCTCTAGTCATCAGGTCTGGTCTCTAGTCATCGGGTCTGGTCTCTAGTCATCAGGTCTGGTCTCCAGTCATCAGGTCTGGTCTCTAGTCATCAGGTCTGGTCTCCAGTCAGCAGGTCTGGTCTCTAGTCTCAGCAGGTCTGGTCTGTCTAGGTCTGGTCATCAGGTCTGGTCTCTAGTCATCAGTCTGGTCTCTAGTCATCAGGTCTGGTCTCTAGTCATCAGGTCTGGTCTCTAGTCATCAGGTCTGGTCTCTAGTCATCGGGTCTGGTCTCTAGTCATCGGGTCTGGTCTCTAGTCATCGGGTCTGGTCTCTAGTCATCAGGTCTGGTCTCTAGTCAGCGGGTCTGGGTCATCTGGTCTATCGGGTCTGGTCATCGGGTCTGGTCTCTAGTCATCAGGTCTGGTCTCTAGTCAGCGGGTCTGGTCTCTAGTCATCGGGTCTGGTCTCTAGTCATCGGGTCTGGTCTCTAGTCAGCGGGTCTGGTCTCTAGTCATCAGGTCTGGTCTCTAGTCATCAGGTCTGGTCTCTAGTCAGCAGGTCTGGTCTCTAGTCATCAGGTCTGGTCTCTAGTCAGCGGGTCTGGTCTCTAGTCATCGGGTCTGGTCTCTAGTCATCGGGTCTGGTCTCTAGTCAGCGGGTCTGGTCTCTAGTCATCAGGTCTGGTCTCTAGTCATCAGGTCTGGTCTCTAGTCAGTCGGGTCTGGTCTCTAGTCATCAGGTCTGGTCTCTAGTCATCAGGTCTGGTCTCTAGTCATCAGGTCTGGTCTCTAGTCAGCAGGTCTGGTCTCTAGTCAGCAGGTCTGGTCTCCAGTCATCAGGTCTGGTCTCCAGTCATCAGGTCTGGTCTCTAGTCATCAGGTCTGGTCTCTAGTCATCAGGTCTCTAGCTATCGGGGTCTCTAGTCAGTCAGGTCTGGTCTCTAGTCATCAGGTCTGGTCTCTAGTCAGTCAGGTCTGGTCTCTAGTCATCAGGTCTGGTCTCTAGTCAGCAGGTCTGGTCTCTCATCAGGTCTGGTCCTCAGTCGCAGTCTGGTCTGTCTCAGGTCTGTCTCCAGTCAGCAGGTCTGGTCTCCAGTCATCAGGTCTGGTCTCAGTCATCAGGTCTGGTCTCTAGTCATCAGGTCTGGTCTCATCAGCAGTCTGGTCTCTGTCTCAGGTCGGGTCTCAGTCGGGTCTGGTCTCTTGTCATCAGGTCTGGTCTCCAGTCTCAGGTCAGGTCTCCTGTCATCAGGTCTGGTCTCTAGTCAGCGGGTCTGGTCTCTAGTCTTGGTCATCAGGTCTGGTCTCTCAGTCAGTCGGGTCTTGGTCTCCTGTCATCAGGTCTGGTCTCCAGTCATCCAGTCAGGTCTGGTCTCAGTCATCAGGTCTGGTTCTCTAGTCATCAGGTCTCAGGTCTGGTCTCTAGTCATCAGGTCTGGTCTCTAGTCAGCAGGTCTGGTCTCTAGTCATCAGGTCTGGTCTCTAGTCAGCAGGTCTGGTCTCTAGTCATCAGGTCTGGTCTCTAGTCGTCAGGTCTGGTCTCTAGTCAGCAGGTCTGTCAGTCTCAGTCAGTTCAGGTCTCAGTCAGGTCGTCATCAGGTCTGGTCTCCAGTCATCAGGTCTGGTCTCTAGTCATCAGGTCTGGTCTTAGTCATCAGGTCTGGTCTCTAGTCAGCAGGTCTGGTCTCTAGTCAGTCAGGTCTGGTCTCTAGTCAGCAGGTCTGGTCTCTAGTCTCAGGTCTGGTCTCTAGTCATCAGGTCTGGTCTCCAGTCATCAGGTCTGGTCTCCAGTCATCAGGTCTGGTCTCTAGTCATCAGGTCTGGTCTCTAGTCATCAGGTCTGGTCTCTAGTCAGCGGGTCTGGTCTCTTGTCATCAGGTCTGGTCTCTAGTCAGGTCTGGTCTCTTGTCATCAGGTCTGGTCTCCAGTCATCAGGTCTGGTCTCTAGTCATCAGGTCTGGTCTCTAGTCATCAGGTCTGGTCTCTAGTCAGCGGGTCTGGTCTCATGGTCATCAGGTCTGGTCTGGTCTCCAGTCATCAGTCTGGTCTCTTAGTCTCAGCGGGTCTGGTCAGGTCTGTCAGTCATCAGGTCTCTGGTCTCTAGTCATCAGGTCTGGTCTCTTGTCATCAGGTCTGGTCTCCAGTCATCAGGTCTGGTCTCTAGTCATCAGGTCTGGTCTCTAGTCATCAGGTCTGGTCTGGTCTCTTGTCATCAGGTCTGGTCTCCAGTCATCAGGTCTGGTCTCTAGTCATCAGGTCTGGTCTCTAGTCATCAGGTCTGGTCTGGTCTCTTGTCATCAGGTCTGGTCTCCAGTCATCAGGTCTGGTCTCTAGTCAGCGGGTCTGGTCTCTAGTCATCAGGTCTGGTCTCCAGTCATCAGGTCTGGTCTCCAGTCATCAGGTCTGGTCTCCAGTCATCAGGTCTGGTCTCCAGTCATCAGGTCTGGTCTCCAGTCATCAGGTCTGGTCCCCAGTCATCAGGTCTGGTCTCTAGTCAGCAGGTCTGGTCTCCAGTCATCAGGTCTGGTCTCCAGTCAGCAGGTCTGGTCCCCAGTCATCAGGTCTGGTCTCCAGTCATCAGGTCTGGTCTCCAGTCAGCGGGTCTGGTCTCCAGTCATCAGGTCTGGTCTCCAGTCATCAGGTCTGGTCTCCAGTCAGCAGGTCTGGTCTGGTCCCAGTCATCAGGTCTGGTCTCCAGTCATCAGGTCTGGTCCAGTCAGGTCTGGTCTCCAGTCATCAGGTCTGGTCAGTCTGGTTCTCAGGTCTGGTCTCAGTCAGCAGTCAGGTCATCAGGTCTCCAGTCAGCAGGTCTGGTCTCCAGTCATCAGGTCAGGTCTCAGCAGGTCTGGTCCCCAGTCAGCAGGTTGGTCTCAGTCATCAGGTCTGGTCCATCAGGTCTAGGTCTCTAGTCATCAGGTCTGGTCAGTCAGCAGGTCAGTCTCAGTCATCAGGTCTGGTCTCCAGTCAGCAGGTCTGGTCTCTAGTCATCAGGTCTGGTCTCGAGGGAACAGGTGAGTGAATACTGACCCTGAGTCAGCAGGAAGTAGGGCATCAGAGAGCGTTTGAGTGACGGCTGTCTGAACTGGAGCCTGTCAGGAATCTCTCCCAGCAGCAGCTCCACCACAATCAGCAGCTTGTGGACCTGAACACACAGAAGAACCATCAACACGTCAACATGTCAGCCACCAGGAGACCCGGAGACCCGAAGACCCGAGGACCCGGAGACGCGTACGTACGGTCTGCTTGAAGCCCACGGCGGTGTGCTGGGGAGCCTTCCTCAGAGCGTTGGTCAGAGTCCGGCGAGCTTCCGAGTACTCCAGCTGGATGGCCTTGATGCGACCTGTGGGAGGTCACATGACACACAGGTGAGCTGCTCAGGGGTCGGGTTCAGGTGTCCGTTCGGGCTTGACTTCATTAGAAAAGTTACCATCACTTGTGACAAAGTCTTGATAAAAAACTGGACCATTTTATTTTTAGAACATATCAGAGACCAGCGACGTGGGCGGAGCCAACACCAGAGCATCAACATCTGGAGCAGGCAGCAGGACGGCGGTGGGGGCGGGGCTCACCTGTGTAGTAGAGGTAGCGCGCCCACTCGTTGTTGTTGGCCAGCTCGGGGAACACGGACTTGGACACCAGCTTCTCGGCCTGGTCGTACAGGTTGAAGTGCAGGTAGTTCCTGAGCAGCAGGTTCAGCAGCACCGCCTGACCGTCGGCGTCGTGCCGCAGCGTCGCCGTGCGCAGGCGGTTGTGGAGGAAGCTGAGGAGGGAGGAGACCACAGGTGAAAACACCTGAGACCACCTGCTGGGTTTCAACCCTCAACCTGCTGCGCCTGAATTATTCAGGTTTTATTTCTAAAGGAAAAATGTCACAGTTTTAAAGTCTAAAAGTCTCAGTCGAAGATGAAGTTTCACTGGATGAAAAGAAAAATGTCAGTTAATTAGAGATTAAAGAAAGTTTCTACTTTCAGGAAAAGAAAAATAAAGATTTAAAAAAAAATTACAATTTTACAGATAAAAGCTAGTTTTTAGAGAAAAAAAATTATTCTTCAATGTAAAAAAAAAAAAGCGAATTAACAAAGAAAATGTACATTTTTATTCCAAAAAAACTTACAATATAAAGAAAATAAAATAAATAAATCAAGACTTTTTGAGAAAGAATCAAAGTCAAAACTAACGTGAAGAAGATTTTTACTAAAATGTCACAAAAATAAGAACCATTTCAGAATATTTATGAGGAAAAAAGAGCAATTAATGAAGTTCGATATTTGTGGAAAAGTCCAAAACAAAAAAAAGCTGTTGAAGCTTTCAGGTTAACTGAGTCAGAAGTTCTGGTTCTGGAGCAGTTCAAGGTCCTGGAACAGAAACCTTTGGAACTGGTCCCGAACTGGAACGAAGAGAACAGCGGTCCAGGAGAACCTGGAGAACCTGGGGAACAGCGGTCCAGGAGAACCTGGGGAACAGCGGTCTAGGAGAACCAGGAGAACCTGGGGAACAGCGGTCCAGGAGAACCAGGAGAACCTGGGGAACAGCGGTCCAGGAGAACCTGGGGAACAGCGGTCCAGAGAGAACAGGGAACAGGGAATGGGGAAAGCTAGGAGAGAACCAGGAGAAACCTGGGGAACAGCGGTCCAGGGAGAACCAGGAGAACCTGGGGAACAGCGGTCCAGGAGAACCTGGGGAACAGCGGTCCAGGAGAACCTGGGGAACAGCGGTCCAGGAGAACCTGGGGAACAGCGGTCTAGGAGAACCAGGAGAACCTGGAGAACAGCGGTCCAGAAGAACCTGGAGAACAGCGGTCTAGGAGAACCAGGAGAACCTGGGGAACAGCGGTCTAGGAGAACCAGGAGAACCTGGGGAACAGCGGTCTAGGAGAACCAGGAGAACCTGGGGAACAGCGGTCCAGGAGAACCTGGGGAACAGCGGTCTAGGAGAACCAGGAGAACCTGGGGAACAGCGGTCCAGGAGAACCTGGGGAACAGCGGTCTAGGAGAACCAGGAGAACCTGGAGAACAGCGGTCCAGGAGAACCTGGGGAACAGCGGTCTAGGAGAACCTGGGGAACAGCGGTCTAGGAGAACCTGGGGAACAGCGGTCTAGGAGAACCAGGAGAACCTGGGGAACAGCGGTCCAGGAGAACCAGGAGAACCTGGGGAACAGCGGTCCAGGAGAACCTGGGGAACAGCGGTCTAGGAGAACCAGGAGAACCTGGAGAACAGCGGTCCAGAAGAACCAGGAGAACCTGGAGAACAGAGGTCCTCAGAAGTTGCGTACCTGCGTATGGTGTCGAGCTGGTTCAGGAACTCGTAGACTCTGGCCTGGTAATAGTAACACTTGGCAGCGATCAGGTCCAGAGCTCTGCTCTTCTTTGAGCCGATCTTCTGCATCAGATCATCTGAAACCTTCTGAGCCTGGAACCACAAGAAGAACAAGAACATTCAGAGATTAGAACATTCCCGCTGACTACCAACACCACCCGCTATCTACCAACACCACCCGCTGACTACCAACACCACCACTGTACCAACACCACCACCTGTCTACCAACACCACCACCTGTCTACCAACACCACCCGCTGACTACCAACACCACCCGCTGTCTACCAACACCACCACCTGTCTACCAACACCACCACCTGTCTACCAACACCACCCACCTGTCTACCAACACCACCACCTGTCTACCAACACCACCACCTGTCTACCAACACCACCCGCTGTCTACCAACACCACCCCTGACTACCAACACACCACCTGTCTACCAACACCACCACCTGTCTACCAACACCACCACCTGTCTACCAACACCACCCACTGTCTACCAACACCACCACCTGTCTACCAACAACACCACCAACTGCACCTACCACCTAACCACACCTATCTACCAACACCACCACCTGTCTACCAACACCACCCACTATCTACCAACACCACCACCTGTCTACCAACACCACCCGCTACTACCAACACCACCCGCTGTCTACCAACACCACCCACTATCTACCAACACCACCACCTGTCTACCAACACCACCACCTGTCTACCAACACCACCACCTCTCTACCAACACCACCCACTCTGACTACCAACACCACCACCTGTCTACCAACACCACCCCTATCTACCAACACCACCCGCTGTCTACCAACACCACCCCTGTCTACCAACACCACCACCTGTCTACCAACACCACCACCTGTCTACCAACACCACCACTGTCTACCAACAACCACCCCTGTCTACAACACCACACCTGTCTACCACACCAACCACCTACTACCAACACCACCACCTGTCTACCAACCACCACCTGTCTACCAAACACCACCCACTGTCTACCAACACCACCACTGTCTACCACCACCTGTCTCACCACTACCACCACTGTCTACCACACCACCCTCTTCTACCAACACCACCCGCTGATCTACCAGCACCACCCGCCTACCACCACCCGCTCTACCAAACACCCACCTGTCTACCACCCACCACCACCTGTCTACCAACACCACCCGCTGACTACCAACACCACCCGCTGTCTACCAACACCACCACCTGTCTACCAACACCACCCGCTGACTACCAACACCACCCCCTGTCTACCAACACCACCCGCTGACTACCAACACCACACTACAGCACCACCCTGTCTACCAGCACCACCCGCTGTCTACCAACACCACCACCTGTCTACCAACACCACCCGCTGACTACCAACACCACCACCTGTCTACCAACACCACCCGCTATCTACCAACACCACCACCTGTCTACCAACACCACCCCTGTCTACCAACACCACCCCACTGTCTACCAACACCCACCACACCACCACCACCTGTCTACCAACACCACCCCTATCTACCAACACCACCACCTGTCTACCAACACCACCACCTGTCTACCAACACCACCCGCTGTCTACCAACACCACCCGCTGTCTACCAACACCACCACCTGTCTACCAACACCACCACAACCACCACCTGTCTACCAACACCACCTGCTGTACCAACACCACCACCTGTCTACCAACACCACCACCTGTCTACCAACACCACCCACTGTCTACCAACACCACCACCTGTCTACCAACAACACCACCACCTGTCTACCAACACCACCCACTATCTACCAACACCACCACCTGTCTACCAACACCACCCACTATCTACCAACACCACCACCTGTCTACCAACACCACCACCACCACCCGCTGTCTACCAACACCACCCACTATCTACCACCAACACCACCACCTGTCTACCAACACCACCACTCTCTACCACACCACCACCTGTCTACCAACACACCAAACACCACCCGCTGACTACCAAACACCACCACCTGTCTACCAACACCAACACTACACCACACCCGCTGTCTACCACCATCTACCAACACACCACCTGTCTACCAACACCACCACCTGTCTACCAACACCACCCGCTGTCTACCAACACCACCACCTGTCTACCAACACCACCACCTGTCTACCAACACCACCACCTGTCTACCAACACCACCACTGTCTACCAACACCACCACCTGTCTACCAACACCACCCACCCTACCTGTCTACCAACACCACCACCTGTCTACCACCAACACCACCCTGCTATCTACCAACACCACCACCTGTCTACCAACACCACCCCTGTCTACACACACAACACACCCCACCCCGCTGTCTACCAACACCACCCGCTGTCTACCAACACCACCACCTGTCTACCAACACCACCACCTGTCTACCAACACCACCCGCTGACTACCAGCACCACCCGCTGTCTACCAACACCACCCGCTGTCTACCAACACCACCACTGTCTACCACCTGCACCACCCACCTGTCTACCAAGCACCACCACCTGTCTACCCAACACCACCCGCTGACTACCAACACACCAACCGTCTACCAGCACACCACCGCTGACTACCACACCACCACGCTGTCTACCAACACCCACCACCTGTCTACCAACCACCAACCACCGCTACTACCAACACCCACCACCTGTCTACCAACACCACCCGCTGTCTACCAACACCACCACCGTCTACCAACACACCACCTGTCTACCACCACACCACACCACCTGTCTACCAACACCACCACCTGTCTACCAACACCACCACCTGTCTACCAACACCACCACCTGTCTACCAACACCACCCCCTGTCTACCAACACCACCACCTGTCTACCAACACCACCACCTGTCTACCAACACCACCACCTGTCTACCAACACCACCCCTGTCTACCAACACCAACTACCAACACCACACTGTCTACCAACACCACCACCTGTCTACCAACACCACCCCACCTGTCTACCAACACCACCACCTATCTACCAACACCACCACCTGTCTACCAACACCACCACCTGTCTACCAACACCACCACCTGTCTACCAACACACCACCACCACCACACCACCACCTGTCTACCAACACCACCACTACCAACACCACCCACCTGTCTACCAACACCACCACCTGTCTACCAACAACACCCGTCTACCAACACCACCCCTCTACCAACACCAACCCAACTACCACCACCTGTTCTACCAACACCACCACCTGTCTACCAACACCACCACCTGTCTACCAACACCACCACCTGTCTACCAACACCACCCACTATCTACCACAACACCACCACTACCACCACCAACCTGTCTACCAACACCACCACCTGCTACCAACACCATCTACCAACACCACCCACCTGTCTACCAACACCACCACCTGTCTACAACACCACCACCTGTACCACCCACACCTGTCTACCAACACCACCACCTGTCTACCAACACACACACCTGTCTACCAACACCACCACCTGTCTACCAACACCACCACCTGTCTACCAACACCACCACCTGTCTACCAACACCACCACCTGTCTACCACCACCTGTCTACAACACCACCTGTCTACCAACACCCACCCACTATCTACCAACCACCACCACCACCTGTCTACCAACACCACCACCTGTCTACCAACAAACACCACCCACCCACCACAACTGTCTACCAACACCACCACCTGACTACCAACACCACCACCTGTCTACCAACACCACCACCTGTCTACCAACACCACCCCTGTATACCACACCACCACCACCACTGATACCAACACCACCACCTGTCTACCAACACCACCACCTGTCTACCAACACCACCACCTGTCTACCAACACCACCCACTATCTACCAACACCACCACCTGTCTACCAACACCACCACCTGTCTACCAACACCACCACCTGTCTACCAACACCACCACCTGTCTACCAACACCACCACCTGTCTACCAACACCACCACCTGTCTACCAACACCACCCGCTGTCTACCAACACCACCACCTGACTACACACCACCACCTGTCTACCAACACCACCACTGTCTACCAACACCACCACCACTACCAACACCACCACCTGTCTACCAACACCACCACCTGTCTACCAACACCACCACCTGTCTACCAACACCACCCGCTGTCTACTAGGGATGCGCGCGATTAGTCGTCTAACCGATTAAACGTCCGCCTACTTTCTAGTCGGCACCAGAAATATTAGTATTAGTACTAGTACTACTATTAGTACTAGTCGGAGCTACAGAGCCGTCAGACAGCAGTCCTCCTCTCCACAGCAACGCTCGAGTAGACTGGAGTTTTAAAACGGCACGGTGGGAAGATAGTCTCTCAAAACCAGCGCGGTTTGGCGGTACTTTAATCTAGAAAATGAAAACAAGGTAGTATGTAGACTGTGTCAGAAACAACTGGCATACAGTCACTCGACTGGAGCAATGCGCAACCACATTCCACTCAAGCTGCTGATGCTATCGGTGCTGATGCTAGCGGTGCTGATGCTAGCGGTGCTGATGCTAGCGGTGCTAGCCACACTCAGGCTGATTTGACATTGTTTACCTGGAGACGTGTTCTCCCGTCTGGTCTGAGAGATTTTAGATGTTTGTTTAATTTTACACTCATATTGATCTGCGCATAGAGCTTAATAATTCAGCAGTAATTTATCTTTTTTAGATGTTACATTATTTGTTAACTTTAAGTGAGTTTTTGTCGGATGTGCAGGGTTTATATTCATACTGCACGGCGCAAAATGCTGCTCGTTTCGGTTGAAATACAATTATAATTTAGATGTTTTATTAACTTGAAAGTGAATTTAAGCTATAATTTTTGTCGGATAATCTGCAAGATTCAATGTGTCAGAGGCAATTTATTTATTTTGGTGGTTAACGTTTGACTGAGTTGCCTTCATGTTCACATTCATTCATACTGCACGGTGCAAAGTGTCTCGTACTTCAGCGGCATTTAAAATCCGACATGGTTGTTGAACATTGTGATTAAAGGCTTAAAGAAATCTTGTTACACACAATATTTTTGGGACAATGTTTTAAATTCTGTTTTGATGTTTCAATAAATTGTGCTAAATTTTCACTGTTTTCTGAGTGTTTTCCTTTTTTTTAGACTAGTCGACTAGTCTTAATTAAAATTTTCGTTTAGTCGACAGGGAAATTAGTAGGGATGCACGATAACTATCGGGCCGATAACAGGAAATGATGACGTCATCCCAATAAGTCCGATATCACGATGAATATCCCCGATAACATTTATATTTCTGTCAACACAGCAGTGTCTCGCTCCCTCTGAGTCTTGAATGACCAGCAGTGAATGTTGTGTTCAAGTGACGTCGGCATAATCAGAAAAACGATTACTCAATCAGGAAAATCAAGAATACCCCCTCATGCCAGAAAACAACTCGTTAACTCGGTCATAATTTTAGTAGTTGCTGACTTTAATAGATATTCGCAGTATTTTTCCATGTTACACATAAAAAAGGAAGAAAAAACAGAAAAGGCTGAAAGAACGACTAGCAAACGAGGGAACGTGGGAATTTACGTTACACCTTGAATGCAGCCTGCAGCACAGCGCTGATCACAACAAACATGGCGGCGTGGAACTACGTTAAAGTTTCAGAAGAAGATAGTTTGGTGGTTATTTGTGACGAATCCTCCGAGTGAATTCTACGAGGAGGGAAGCACAAGCTTTAATACGTAAAACCTGATCAGCCTCCTACAACATAACAATCACTTCCATGGAGTTTTGAAATCACGCTAACGTGCGCTAACGGAAGCTAATGCTAACGTGCGCAAGCCAGCAGCAGTCTCTCCTCTCCCTCATTCCTCTCATCTAAAGCTTCTATGAGATTAAAAAATAAAAACTACTGAACCTCATTTACTTTAATTAAAGGTATTAATTTAAATGGAACCACAAGCCAAAATCCTTTAAATGTTAATCTTTTTCAGTTAGTAATTCTGATGCATGTATTTCCATCAGTTCAAGGAGCCTTTATTTTTTATATCAGTCAGTAATAAACCTTATTTAAGTTAATGTGAGATATCAAATAGGTTTGTTTGATAGATTTATGAAAATGTTTGAGAGGCTTGACAATAGTTTTTATTGTAAAAAATAAATATCTGTTCATTTAAAGAGTCTAAACTATTTTTGGTTTTGTTCATAGTATTGATGTAATGATCTTAGGTATATGTGTGTGTTATCGGTTATCGGTATCGGCCTTTAGGAGCTGAAAGTTATCCCTACTGTCTACCAACACCACCCGTTCGGTTTGGTCCACAGACTGAGGACATAGACGAGGATGAAAAAGCCCAACTGAGAAAAGGAAAGAAGAAGAAGAGTGAGACCTCGGAGTGTCTCTTGTCGTTGGTCAGGTGAACCACCAGCAGCAGCTGCAGGTACGCCTCCACCTCCGGCAGCAGAGGAGCCGCCGCCGCCTTCCCCGTCCTGGGACGGAACTGGACGTCTCCGTCGGCCATGTCCATGGGCTGGAACAGAGACAGGAGGCAGCAGAGACGTCACGTGACTTTACCAGGAACCACAGATGCGTCCGGGGTGGACGGTGGACGGCGCCGGTCCTCACCTCCTCCAGGAAGCCCAGCAGGAAGTCTCTGGTGGCGGCGCTGCTGGTGAAGAAGCCGCAGACGGCCTTGTGCAGCACGTTGGCGTTGAGGCGGCGGCTGGTGGACGGCAGCGCCCGCAGCGCCCGCAGGACGAAGCGAGGCTCCTTCCCCGACACCGCCTTCTCTATCTGCTTCACGTGTTCTCTGATGTCTGAGGGGGGGGGGGGGGGGGGGAGGAGGGGGGGAGGGAGGAGGAGGAGGAGGAGGAGCAGGAGGAGAAGGGGGGAGGAGGAGGGGAGGAGGGGGGAGGAGGGGAGGAGGAGGAGGAGGGGAGGGGGAGAGAGTTTTTAGGAGGAGGTTTACATTAGTTCCAGATTGTTAGACAGTTTACATTAGTATCCAGATGTGTTAGACAGTTTACATTAGTATCCAGATGTGTTAGACAGTTTACATTAGTATCCAGATTGTTAGACAGTTTACATTAGTACCAGATGTGTTAGACAGTTTACATTAGTATCCAGATGTGTTAGACAGTTACATTAGTATCCAGATGGTTAGACTGTTTACATTAGTATCCAGATGTGTTAGTTTACATTAGTATCCAGATGTGTTAGACAGTTTACATTAGTATCCAGATGTGTTAGACAGTTTACATTAGTATCCAGATGTGTTAGACTGTTTACATTAGTATCCAGATGTTTTAGACAGTTTACATTAGTATCCAGATGTGTTAGACAGTTTTACATTAGTATCCAGATGTGTTAGACTGTTTACATTAGTATCCAGATGTTTAGACAGTTTACTAGTATCCAGATGTGTTAGATGTTAGTACAGTTTACTTAGTATCCAGATGTTTTAGACAGTTTACATTAGTATCCAGATGTTTTAGACAGTTTACATTAGTATCCAGATGTGTTAGACTGTTTACATTAGTATCCAGATGTTAGACAGTTTACATTAGTAATCCAGATGTGTTAGATGTTTACATTAGTATCCAGATGTGTTAGACTGTTTACATTAGTATCCAGATGTGTTAGACTGTTTACATTAGTATCCAGATGTTTTAGACAGTTTACATTAGTATCCAGATGTTTTAGACAGTTTACATTAGTATCCAGATGTGTTAGACAGTTTACATTAGTATCCAGATGTGTTAGACAGTTTACATTAGTATCCAGATGTGTTAGACAGTTTACATTAGTATCCAGATGTGTTAGACTGTTTACATTAGTATCCAGATTAGGGCTGGGACGACGCATCGATGCAAAAAATACGTCGACGCAAAGTCACTCAGAAACAAAAAATGGCGGCGGCCGCGGCATCGAGTAGCAGCGAGTCGGGGGAGAAGAAGCTATCTCGTAACAGGATGTCAAAGTATGGGAGTACTTTACACGTAAAGGTAACGATTCGGTGGTCTGTGACCTGTTCTAAACAGAGACGGCATCATAAAAGCGCCACCGCGATGCACCTGCACCTTCAGAGGAGGCACCAGGAGCTGCTCGTGTGGAGGAGGAGACACCGGAAGTTTTCAACTTTTCTTTCTTTCATTGTTTGCAATGATTAACGCCGTCATTCATCCAAACCGCACCACGTAACTGGTGCTCCAGCCGTGCACACACAGAACACGTGCCCACTTAAACACACACACACACACGCCTTAACTGACACAGACACACACTCCTCAAATACACGCTAAAGTTAGTTTTTTTTTTATTTCTTTGTCTGTCTTTTTTTTTAAAACAACAGTCATTGTTGTTTTCTAACTTTGAACTTTTAGGTTAATGTATTATTATTATTATTATTATTATTATTATTATTATTATTATAGTTATAATTATAATTATAATTATTATTATTATAGTTATAATTATAATTATTATTATTATTATTATTATTATTATTATTATTATTATTACTATTGTTTTCAGGGACAGGGACAAGCAGAAAGGTTTGGAGGACCACTATCAGACGAAAGAAAAACACCCCCCCCTGCACCCCCCAGGAGGACAAAAATAATCCTTTAACCCAGCCCTAATCCAGATGTTGTAAACAGTTTACATTAGTATCCAGATGTTTTAGACTGTTTACATTAGTATCCAGATGTTGTAAACCAGGGGTCTTCAACCTTTTTTAGCCCAGGGACCCCTTGGATGAGAGAAAAACAGAGCAGGGACCCCTGCTTGTAATTCTTATTTCCCCCCCTCGTCCTTTTTTTTAATGTGTCACATTTTAAGCCTGGCTTATAATAACTTTTAGATGTATTTTATTCTTATTTCACCTTATTAACCAATTCCTGACTGGGTTAGCCTACATGTGTTTATGGTTGATAAAACTTTCATGCATATTATTATTTATTTATGTATTTATTTATTTATTTTTTTTTTTGTAGTAGTTGGTATGAGACAATATTTTCTATTATTGTTATTTTCCAACAATGAAACGTTTAACCTCAGGCAGTTATATATTTAGAACTATATACATATATATTTTTTTAACTCTCAAATTATTTTGGTTAAAATTGCCTTTATTTCTTTTTTCTTTTTAAGTTGGAGGACCCCCTGCAGTACCTCCGCGGTCCCCCTAGGGGTCACGGACCCCCGGTTGAAGACCACTGTTGTAAACAGTTTACAATAGTATCCAGATGTTGTAAACAGTTTACATTAGTATCCAGATGTTTTAGACTGTTAAAATTAGTATCCAGATGTTGTAAACAGTTTACAATAGTATCCAGATGTTGTAAACGGTTTACATTAGTATCCAGATCTTTTAGACTGTTTACATTAGTATCCAGATGTTTTAGACTGTTTATATTAGTGTCCAGATGTTTTAGACTGTTTACATTAGTATCCAGATGTTGTAAACAGTTTACATTAGTATCCAGATGTTTTAGACTGTTTACATTAGTATCCAGATGTTTTACATTGGTATCCAGATGTTTTAGACTGTTTACATTGGTATCCAGATGTTGTAAACAGTTTACATTAGTAGCCAGATGTTTTAGACTGTTTACATTAGTATCCAGATGTTTTAGACAGATTACATTAGTATCCAGATGTTTTAGACAGTTTACATTAGTATTAGTATCCAGATGTTTTAGACTGTTTACATTAGTATCCAGATGTTTTAGACTGTTTACATTAGTATCCAGATGTTTTAGACTGTTTACATTAGTATCCAGATGTTTTAGACAGTTCACATTAGTATCCAGATGTTTTAGACAGTGATTTACTTGCAGCTGTTTGCTCTAACGGGTCTGTTCATCCATCATCATTACACCAGTTTTATCTGACCCGGTGCTGGTCCAACTATCTGGGGGTGTGTAGTGGTTCTGGTTCGGGTTCGGGTCCATTAAAGGGTTTTGAAACTGAACCGGATAAAACAGCGGAATGGTCCTTTATTCCTTCTGATGAATCACAAACCAACTTCAGCTGGTTCTGAAGAAAACAGGAGGATTTTAACGGCATGATTCGGTTCTTGGATCCCAGAATCATTTCTACGGGTGCTGGTTCTGGGTCTGGACCGGGTCTGGGGAGTCTATCGGTCCAGAACCGGACAGGAACCTGCCTGGGCTCCAGTACGACCGCGCCGGTACCGGATCACCTGTTTACCAGCAGTTAGCTTCCAGCTAGCGGGTTGCTGTCCGCCAGGAGGACGGTGTTCTGGTTCCGGGACCCAGTGGTGGACCGGAGCCGGTCCCAGACACCGTCCCCGACTCCAGCAGCGGCGTGTCCCGGGTCTTACCGTCCAGGGTCAGGTTGTCCTGCTCCCGCGGCTGCTTGGCCGCGTTAGCCGCCTCCTCCTCCGGCATCTCCACGTCCTGCGGTTCCGGGTCCTTCGTCTCCTTCGTCTCCTTGGACTTGGACTCTCGGTCCCGTCCTCCCGCCTTGTCCCTCCGTTTGGCCGCCGTCTCCTTCATGGTTGGGTGGAGGTGAGGAGTTTATCTTCTGGAGCTCCGAGCTTCGTCTCTTCTCCACGATGACTGGACACTATTCTGACGCGCAGGGGCTGCTGGGAAACTGCAGGCAGCAGCAGCCGAGGGCGGAGCCAGCAGGCGCAGGTAATCGAGAACAGATGGATCGATGCTGCGCTGCCGAGTCAGTTTATCGGCTCGATGCTCAGAACCAGAACCAAGCAGCGACCCCTGCTGACCACGTGGTTCTGGTTCCGAATCAGAGCGAATCCGGACCGAGTCTCCCGTGAAAACGGCCCAGTTTGCAGCAGAATTAAACAGATTTACATCCTGCTGTAAAGGTTTTGTCCTCTATGGACAGGTCAGTTAAGGACACATTCATCTGATTTAGGGACCTGCAGGACGGCGGCCCCCCAGGACTGGACCTGGAGACCCCTGAGGTTCACTCACCTGGTCCAGGTATCCGACAGACATCTGCTGAGTCTCTGATCCTTCATGGACTCCAGTTTTAGAAGTTCTGTAGACGCCTGGTTTCACTGGTGGACCGGACCTGGTTCTGCAGCTGTGAACCACCTGGTTCACTCACTGAACCAGGTGAGTGAACCAGGTGAGTGAACCAGGTGAGTGAACCAGGTGAGTGAATGTTAGAAGACTCGTAAACCTGGAAGGTTTGACTGATGGAGGACCAGTTCTGGATCCTGAGCTGGTTCCTGGAGCTCTGGGGCTCCACCCAGAGGACGGACACGACTGTCCTCTCCACCCAGAGGTCGGACACGACTGTCCTCTCCACCCAGAGGACGGACATGACTGTCCTCTCCACCCAGAGGATGGACATGACTGTCCTCTCTACCCAGAGGACGGACATGACTGTCCTCTCCACCCAGAGGATGGACATGACTGTCCTCTCCACCCAGAGGACGGACATGACTGTCCTCTCCACCCAGAGGATGGACACGACTGTCCTCTCCACCCAGAGGATGGACATGACTGTCCTCTCCACCCAGAGGACGGACACGACTGTCCTCTCTACCCAGAGGATGGACATGACTGTCCTCTCCACCCACAGGATGGACATGACTGTCCTTCAGAGGAGCATCCATGTCCATCCTCTCCACTCAGAGGATGGACATGACTGTCCTCTCCACCCAGAGGATGGACATGACTGTCCTCTCCACCCAGAGGACGGACATGACTGTCCTTCAGAGGAGCGTCCAGGCTCCTGGAGAAGCTTTTGAACTGTTTCTGAACATTCTGGGAAAAACCACTGAGATAATAACGACCCAGATCTGCTGGAGGTTGGTTGAATTTATTTGGTCCCAACGTAGAAGCAACAGAAGACAGAAACAGAGAAAACTGACAGTCAGGAGTTACGATAAGAGAGAAGATGAACTTTATTAATAGTCCCTAAAGTTCAGTGGGTCCTTGGGAAAGTCTGGTGGGTCCTAAAGAAGTTATGAGGACTGTGAAGAGGAATAAAGGGTTACTTAGGGTTAGAGCTAGTTAGGGTTAGTTAGGGTTAGGTTAGTTAGGGTTAGGGTTAGTTAGGGTTAGGGTTAGTTAGGGTTAGGGTTAGTTAGGGTTAGGGTTAGTTAGGGTTAGTTAGGGTTAGAGCTAGTTAGGGTTAGAGCTAGTTAGGGTTAGGGTTAGGGCTAGTTAGGGTTAGTTAGGGTTAGGGTTAGTTAGTGTTAGTTAGAGTTAGGGTTAGTTAGGGTTAGTTAGTGTTAGTTAGAGTTAGGGTTAGTTAGGGTTAGGGCTAGTTAGGGTTAGGATTAGTTAGGATTAGGATTAGTTAGGGTTAGTTAGGGTTAGGGTTAGTTAGGGTTAGGGCTAGTTAGGGTTAGGATTAGTTAGGATTAGTTAGGGTTAGGATTAGTTAGGGTTAGTTAGGATTAGGATGAGTTAGGATTAGTTAGGGTTGGGGTTAGAGTTAGTTAGGGCTAGGGTTAGTTAGGGTTAGTTAAAGTTAGGGTTAGTTAGGGTTAGGGTTATTGTTAGTTAGGGTTAGTTAGAGTTAGGGTTAGTTAGGGTTAGGGTTAGCTAGGGTTAGGGCTAGATAGGGTTAGGATTAGTTAGGGTTAGGATTAGTTAGGATTAGTTAGGGTTAGTTTGGGTTAGGGTTAGTAAGGGTTAGTTTGGGTTAGGGTTAGTTAGGATTAGTTGGGGTTAGTTAGGGTTAGGATGAGTTAGGATTAATTAGGGTTAGGATTAGGGTTAGTTAGGGTTAGGATTAGTTAGGATTAGGTAGGGTTAGTTAGGGTTAGGATTAGTTAGGGATAGTTAGGGTTAGGATTAGTTAGGATTAGTTAGGGTTAGTTTGGGTTAGGGTTAGTTTGGGTTAGGGTTAGTTTGGGTTAGGGTTAGTTAGGATTAGTTGGGGTTAGTTAGGGTTAGGATGAGTTAGGATTAATTAGGGTTAGGATTAGTTAGGATTAGTTAGAGTTAGGGTTAGTTAGGGTTAGGGCTAGTTAGGGTTAGTATTAGTTAGGGTTAGGGTTAGTTAGGATTAGTTAGGGTTAGGATTAGTTAGGGTTAGGGTTAGTTAGGGTTAGTTAGGATTAGTTAGGGTTAGGGTTAGTTAGGGTTAGTTAGGGTTAGACATGGTTCTGTGGATCCACAGACTCCCAGAAGGTCTGAAGGAACATTTCTATCTGTTTGAGGAAGACATAAAGGTCTTCTAGTAGCAGTACCAGATCTTTTTAGATGTTTTAGAGATGTCCACTGAGGTCCACTGAAGAACTAGTCTTTGGTCTTTGAGATGTTTCATTGATGCTGATGTGTGAGACGGAGCTGTAAATCAACAGAGTCAAAGATGTCTTCAGATGAAACTGAAACTGAAACGAGTCCAGAGGGTCTGAGGACGTCTACCGTGAGACGGAGGAGACGTGAGGGACGCTTCGGATTCAACTCTCCACAAACTCCCAGCTGGATCAGACGAGGCGTCCAGGGAAACTACAGCTATGGCACATTTTTGAAAATATTAAAACATATTTAATTTGTATATTTATTATTATTTAATAATGAATAAATTAATATAATAATAATAATATACAAATATAAAATATAATAATTAATAATTATATACATGGTAATATGTAATAATTATGATAATATTCTAATAATATTTATTATTATTATAATTTATTATATGATTTTTGTATTTCAATAATTGAAATATAAAAATTGCAATACTTGGTATAATCGAAATGAAATACTTGTTTAATCAGAATCACGATATAAATCGATTCGGGACCCAAAAATCGGTCCAGCCCTACCAGAAAGGTTTCACAAACCAGAACCGGTCTTTTATGGGTTTTACTGTCTCAGACGTATCTGGATCCAGGTTTGAGTGAATCCAGGTTTGAGGGAATCCAGGTTTGAGTGAATCCAGGTTAGAGTGAATCCAGGTTTGAGTGAATCCAGGTTTGAGTGGTCCTGGATGGTCTCATGTGGCCTCAGGTCTCATTGGTCTCATGGGGTCTCATTGGTCTCATGTGGTCTCATGTGGTCTCATGTGGTCTCATGGTCTCATGTGGTCTCATGTCTCATGTGTCTCATGTGGTCTCATGTCTCATGGTCTCATGTGGTCTCAGTGGGGTCTCATGTGGTCTCATGTGGTCTCATGTGGTCTCATGGTGGTCTCATGGTCTCATGGGTCTCATGTGGTCTCATGTGGTCTCATGTGGTCTCATGTCTCATGGGTCTCATGTGGTCTCATGTGGTCTCATGGGGTCTCATGTGGTCTCATGTGGTCTCATGTGGTCTCATGGGTCTCATGTGGTCTCATCATGGGTCTCATGGGGTGGTCTCATGTGGTCTCATGTGGTCTCATGGGGTCTCATGTGGTCTCATGTGGTCTCATGGTCTCATGGGTCTCATGTGGTCTCATGTGGTCTCATGGTTCATGGTCTCATGGTCTCATGGGGTCTCATGTGGTCTCATGGGTCTCATGTGGTCTCATGGGGTCTCATGTGGTCTCATGGTGGTCTCATGTGGTCTCATGTGGTCTCATGTGGTCTCATGGGGTCTCATGTGGTCTCATGTGGTCTCATGTGGGGTCTCATGTGGTCTCATGGGGTCTCATGTGGTCTCATGTGGTCTCATGTGGTCTCATGTGGTCTCATGTGGTCTCATGTGGTCTCATGTGGTCTCATGTGGTCTCATGTGGTCTCATGTGGTCTCATGTGGTCTCATGTGGTCTCATGGGTCTCATGTGGTCTCATGGGGTCTCATGTGGTCTCATGTGTGGTCTCATGGTGGTCTCATGGGTCTCATGTGGTCTCATGTGGTCTCATGTGGTCTCATGTGGTCTCATGGTCTCATGGGTCTCATGTGGTCTCATGTGGTCTCATGTGGTCTCATGGGGTCTCATGGGGTCTCATGTGGTCTCATGTGGTCTCATGTGGTCTCATGTGGTCTCATGTGGTCTCATGTGGTCTCATGTGGTCTCATGTGGTCTCATGGGGTCTCATGTGGTCTCATGTGGTCTCATGTGGTCTCATGTGGTCTCATGTGGTCTCATGGGGTCTCATGTGGTCTCATGTGGTCTCATGTGGGTCTCATGGTGGTCTCATGTGGTCTCATGTGGTCTCATGTGGTCTCATGTGGTCTCATGGGGTCTCATGTGGTCTCATGTGGTCTCATGTGGTCTCATGTGGTCTCATGTGGTCTCATGTGGTCTCATGGGGTCTCATGTGGTCTCATGGGGTCTCATGTGGTCTCATGTGGTCTCATGTGGTCTCATGTGGTCTCATGTCTCATGGGGTCTCATGGGGTGGTCTCATGTGGTCTCATGTGGTCTCATGTGGTCTCATGGGTCTCATGGGTCTCATGGGGTGGTCTCATGTGGTCTCATGTGGTCTCATGGGTGGTCTCATGGTCTCATGTGGTCTCATGTGGTCTCATGTGGTCTCTCATGTGGTCTCATGGGGTCTCATGGGTCTCATGTGGTCTCATGTGGTCTCATGTGGTCTCATGGTGGTCTCATGTGTGTGGTCTCATGGGTCTCATGGGGTCTCATGTGGTCTCAGGGGTCTCATGTGGTCTCATGTGGTCTCATGTGGTCTCATGTGGTCTCATGGTCTCATGTGGTCTCATGTGGTCTCATGTGGTCTCATGGGTCTCATGTGGTCTCATGTGGTCTCATGGGTGGTCTCATGTGGTCTCATGTGGTCTCATGGTGGTCTCATGGGGTCTCATGTGGGGTCATCTCATGGGGTCTCATGGTCTCATGGGGTCTCATGTGGTGGTCTCATGTGGTCTCATGGGGTCTCATGTGGTCTCATGGTGGTCTCATGGGGTCTCATGTGGTCTCATGGTGGGTCTCATGGGTCTCATGTGGTCTCATGTGGTCTCATGTGGTCTCATGTGGTCTCATGTGGTCTCATATCTAAATAGATGGTTTCTGATTGGGACCTGGTCTAAGGTGGTCTCGGTCTCGGTCATGATGCTGGAAACACCAACAAAGACTCCACCTGCAGCAGGTGAGGTTGGACTGATGGTAAATGACCTTCATTATCTTCTGGACCTTCGTTATCTGCTGGATTATCTTCGTCTGGAGTTATCTGTCTCGTTATCTGCTGGACCTTTGTATCTGCCTCTGCTGGACCTTCGTTATCTGCTGGACCTTATTATCTGCTGGACCTTCGTTATCTGCTGGACCTTCGTTATCTGCTGGACCTTCGTTATCTGCTGGACCTTCATTATCAACTGGACCTTCGTTATCTGCTGGACCTTCATTATCTGCTGGACCTTGGTTATCTGCTGGACCTTCGTTATCTACTGGACCTTCATTATCTACTGGACCTTCATTATCTGCTGGACCTTGGTATTGCTGGACCTTCGTTATCTACTGGACCTCATTCTACTGGACCTAATATCTGCTGGACTTGGTTATCTGCTGTTATCTGCTGGACCTTCATTATCTGGACCTTTATCTGCTGGACCTTCATTATCTGCTGGATCTACTCTCTGGACCTTGGTTATCTGCTGGACCTTCATTATCTACTGGGCCCTCGTTATCTGCTGGACCTTCATTATCTGCTGGACCTTCATTATCTGCTGGACCTTGGTTATCTGCTGGACCTTCATTATCTACTGGGCCCTCGTTATCTGCTGGACCTTCATTATCTGCTGGACCTTGGTTATCTGCTGGACCTTCGTTATCTGCTGGACCTTTGTTATCTGCTGGACCTTCATTATCTGCTGGACCTTCATTATCTGCTGGACCTTTGTTTTATCTGCTGTACCTTGGTTATCTGCTGGACCTTGGTTATCTGCTGGACCTTGGTTATCTGCTGGACCTTGGTTATCTGCTGGACCTTCATTATCTGCTGGACCTTCGTTATCTGGGTCTTTCTGAAGCCCACAGGGTTCGGGTCTGTGGAGATAAAAGTGACTCCTACTGGTTGGATCTTCTGAGCTTCATTTTCTTGAGGAAGTGTCATGTGTGTTTGGGGAAGTTGAACAGGTTCTTGAACAGGTTCTGGAGCAGGTTCTTGAACAGGTTCTGGAGCAGGTTCTTGAACAGGTTCTGGAGCAGGTTTTTCACCAGGTTTTGTGGGACTTGATGGGATCCTTGGAGAATTTTCAGCATCTTTGAGGTTCTAGGAGCATCTAAATGCTTAAAAAGCAATCTGACAAGGTTACAGACTAAAAGGACCTGGAGGAGGTTTCAAGGATCTGAGAAAGAGCTGTAGGTGAACTCTGGTTCCTAAAGGTCCCTGAGGAGGTCTTCATCTGGGTCTGAAAGGATCCCGGCTCTCCAGGAACTTCAGGTAGTCGAAGTGTTGGAGCATGATTACTTTGTTCTTGCGGATGTAGTAGATCAGGTAGCTGATGAGCATCAGGAACCAGAGGAGCATCGTGACCAGCGTCACCAGGTCAGTGGTTCTCAACACTGACCCACACAGGTCCCAGTCCTCCACCAGTACGACCAGTGGAAGCCCAACAGTTCCTGTGAAACGAGCACATGAACAGACGGTCAGACTCACTGGACCCGTTAGCGTTGTAGCTAACCAGCTCAGGTTTGGAGAATAAACTCAATAAATGTGAAATGTTGGGCTGGATGAGGCACCGAGATCATCTCCAGAACCCCAGGAGCCCTGAGAAAGGTTCTGGTGAACCACAAGGCTTTGTACGAGGACCTGCGGGTCTAAAAACAGAGTCCAGACCCTGAAAGGTGATCTGTGGTTCGGTCTGTTCCAGTCTAACCTCATGAAACCAGCCTCCAGCTCTGGTAGAAAAACAAGAAAACCGTCTTTCAGCACCGAGCTGCTCAACGAGCTAAAATACTAAAATACTAAAACACAAGGACGCTGTTAGACGGTCATGTGACACCAGGAGTAAACAACCGTAGTAACCATAACCCGAGCTGCTCAACGAGCTAAAATACTAAAACACTAAAACGCTAAAACGCAAGTACGCGGTCAGATGGTCATGTGACACCAGGAGTAAACAACCGTAGTAACCCTAAACTGAGCTGCTCAATGAGCTAAAATACTAAAACACTAAAACGCTAAAACGCAAGTACGCGGTCAGATGGTCATGTGACACCAGGAGTAAACAACCGTAGTAACCCTTAACCGAGCTGCTCAACGAGCTAAAATACTAAAACACTAAAACGCTAAAACGCAAGTACGCGGTCAGATGGTCATGTGACACCAGGAGTAAACAACCGTAGTAACCCTTAACCGAGCTGCTCAACGAGCTAAAATACTAAAACACTAAAACGCTAAAACGCTAAAACGCAAGTACGCGGTCAGATGGTCATGTGACACCAGGAGTAAACAACCGTAGTAACCCTAAACCGAGCTGCTCAACGAGCTAAAATACTAAAACACTAAAACGCTAAAACGCAAGTACGCTGTCAGATGGTCATGTGACACCAGGAGTAACCAACCGTAGTAACCCTAAACTGAGCTGCTCAACAAGCTAAAATACTAAAATACTAAAACACTAAAACGCTAAAACGCAAGGACGCTGTCAGACGGTCATGTGACACCAGGAGTAAACAACCGTAGTAACCCTAAACCGAGCTGCTCAACGAGCTAAAATACTAAAACACTAAAACGCTAAAACGCAAGTACGCTGTCAGATGGTCATGTGACACCAGGAGTAACCAACCGTAGTAACCCTTAACTGAGCTGCTCAACAAGCTAAAATACTAAAATACTAAAACACTAAAACGCAAGGACGCTGTCAGACGGTCATGTGACACCAGGAGTAAACAACTGTAGTAACCCTTAACCGAGCTGCTCAACGAGCTAAAATACTAAAACACTAAAACGCTAAAACACAAGGACGCTGTCAGATGGTCATGTGACACCAGGAGTAAACAACTGTAGTAACCCTTAACCGAGCTGCTCAACGAGCTAAAATACTAAAACACTAAAACGCTAAAACGCTAAAACGCAAGTACGCGGTCAGATGGTCATGTGACACCAGGAGTAAACAACTGTAGTAACCCTTAACCGAGCTGCTCAACGAGCTAAAATACTAAAATACTAAAATACTAAAACACTAAAACGCAAGGACGCTGTCAGACGGTCATGTGACACCAGGAGTAAACAACTGTAGTAACCCTAAACCGAGCTGCTCAACGAGCTAAAATACTAAAACACTAAAACGCTAAAACGCAAGGACGCGGTCAGATGGTCATGTGACACCAGGAGTAAACAACCGTAGTAACCCTAAACCGAGCTGCTCAACAAGCTAAAATACTAAAACACTAAAACGCAAGGACGCTGTCAGACGGTCATGTGACACCAGGAGTAAACAACCGTAGTAACCCTAAACCGAGCTGCTCAACGAGCTAAAATACTAAAACACTAAAACGCTAAAACGCAAGGACGCTGTCAGACGGTCATGTGACACCAGGAGTAAACAACCGTAGTAACCCTTAACCGAGCTGCTCAACGAGCTAAAATACTAAAACACTAAAAATGTAAAACACAAGGACGCTGTCAGATGGTCATGTGACACCAGGAGTAAACAACCGTAGTAACCCTAAACCGAGCTGCTCAACGAGCTAAAATACTAAAATACTAAAACACAAGGACACTGTTAGACGGTCATGTGACACCAGGAGTAAACAACCGTAGTAACCCTAAACCGAGCTGCTCAACGAGCTAAAATACTAAAATACTAAAACACAAGGACACTGTTAGACGGTCATGTGACACCAGGAGTAAACAACCGTAGTAACCCTTAACCGAGCTGCTGGTACATCTGAGTGGAGCTGCTGCAGGAATACCGAAGAAAACCAGTTTTATTAGTTGGATCCTGAACAACTTCAATGTCCAAAAGTTAAAATGAGCCAAAATGTCCTACAAGGATGTTCAACCCTCAACCCAAAAGAGAAATTTAACCACCGGTGAACTGGAGACTCATTTCTGAAACTGAGGCCACTTCGTCTTCTGGCATAAACAGTAAAATAATAAAAACAGAGTGGCAGTGTGGTGGAGGCTGTTAACGTGGCGACTCTAAATGAAAACTAAATGACCAAAAAAAAAACAACAAAAAAAACAAGTCGGACTGAGAGGTGGAGAGGTTAGGGTGGTGGTGGATCTGAGTCGATCTGGGTCCATGATCTCGAACAACGCAGCACCCCCCCCCCCCCCCCCACCCCCAGTCAGAGCAAATTAGAAAATTAGTGATGCCTTTCATTTAAGAAAAAAATATTATGAATCAAAATCCAAAATATGAGAACCAAAACAGAATCAGAGAAAAAAAATGAGCTGCAGCCTCTAGTGGTCAACAGTGGAACTGCAGCTTCTTTTACTCTTAAAACCAGAAGTGTATCTTGTTGGTTTTGATTAATTTTCAATCTTGTATTTGTTAAAACTAATATGATTTTTTTTAAATCCAGGTGTAAATAGTTGTTTTGTTCAGTCTTCCAGTCACTGAGGATCTGAGGAAGTGAAACAGCTCTGGTGCTGTTTCAAACTGTAGCTAAGTTAGCCACATGCTAACATACTGCTCGCTGCTACAACTTATGAGAATAAAACAGTAAAAAGGCAACAGTAACAAGTAACAACGCTAAATTAGCATCCTGCTAACTATGTAAACAAGGAAGCAGAGCTGCACGATAAATCAAATCAGATGCTAATTTACTCGATATTAGCATCTACATTTGCAGTATGAGGGAGGAATGTTTTGCATCTGTTGTAATGGAAAATAAATTATTTATTCCTATTAATGAATGTATTTATTTAGAACAGGTTATTTGATGTCACATCATCTTCCTAGATCACCGCTAACATCGTGCAGCTCATCTAGAAACCACGACATCTTCTGCTCCTGTTGTGAGCTAACGTACCCACGTTTGGGAGGTCGGAGGTCGCACAGATGACTTTATCCAGAGAAGACCCGTCCAGGTCCAACTGAGACATCGCCATCTGAACCCAGACAGGAAGCTGTTAGCAAACATCTCAAAACAACGGTCCCTTTTCTCACCTGTGCAGGTGTGAAGTGATTTATGCTTCTATGTAGCAACGACACGCTGAGCTGTGCTGTAATTCCTCCACCCACCACCAGGTGGCGGTGCAGGTTCTGCTCTGCAGCGCTGCAGCTGAACTTCCTTTATTCTACGTCTCTGGACCTGATGAGCGCTGACCCGAACCCAGGTGTTCCTGGAGGCAGGTGCATCAGAGGAAAACCCGCCAACCGCTTCAGCGCCATAACTGCCAGAAAAACTCACTCTTTAATTTAACTTTGGAACGTTTTTGTTGTAAAATATCGATTTTTGAAAAAAATCACTTTCTGTGATGAAATCAAGAATTTCTGCTGTTAAACCTCAAATTTCACAAAACTGCAACATTTTGACCAAAATTCTGAAGGTTTTGTCACAAAATCGTGACTTCTGTTGACGGTGAAACGGCTCAGCGGTCCAATCAGAGGGTGAAGGGGGAGGAGCCTAAGCACCACCTGGAGTCCACCTGTGCAGGTGAAGGGGGAGGAGCCTGAGCAACACCTGGAGTCCACCTGTGCAGGTGAAGGGGGAGGAGCCTGAGCACCACCTGGAGTCCACCTGTGCAGGTGAAGGGGGAGGAGCCTGAGCACCACCTGGAGTCCACCTGTGCAGGTGAAGGGGGAGGAGCCTGAGCACCACCCTGGAGTCCACCTGTGAAGGTGAAGGGGGAGGAGCCTGAGCACCACCTGGAGTCCACCTGTGCAGGTGAAGGGGGAGGAGCCTGAGCACCACCTGGAGTCCACCTGTGCAGGTGAAGGGGGAGGAGCCTGAGCACCACCCGGAGTCCACCTGTGTAGGTGAATGGGGAGGAGCCTGAGCACCACCCGGAGTCCACCTGTGCAGGTGAAGGGGGAGGAGCCTGAGCACCACCCGGAGTCCACCTGTGTAGGTGAAGGGGGAGGAGCCTGAGCACCACCTGGAGTCCACCTGTGCAGGTGAAGGGGGAGGAGCCTGAGCACCACCTGGAGTCCACCTGTGCAGGTGAAGGGGGAGGAGCCTGAGCACCACCACCACCTGGAGTCCACCTGTGCAGGTGAAGGGGGAGGAGCCTGAGCACCACCCGGAGTCCACCTGTGTAGGTGAAGGGGGAGGAGCCTGAGCACCACCTGGAGTCCACCTGTGCAGGTGAAGGGGGAGGAGCCTGAGCACCACCTGGAGTCCACCTGTGCAGGTGAAGGGGGAGGAGCCTGAGCACCACCTGGAGTCCACCTGTGCAGGTGAAGGGGGAGGAGCCTGAGCACCACCCGGAGTCCACCTGTGCAGGTGAAGGGGGAGGAGCCTGAGCACCACCTGGAGTCCACCTGTGCAGGTGAAGGGGGAGGAGCCTGAGCACCACCTGGAGTCCACCTGTGCAGGTGAAGGGGGAGGAGCCTGAGCACCACCTGGAGTCCACCTGTGCAGGTGAAGGGGGAGGAGCCTGAGCACCACCTGGAGTCCACCTGTGCAGGTGAAGGGGGAGGAGCCTGAGCACCACCTGGAGTCCACCTGTGCAGGTGAAGGGGGAGGAGCCTGAGCACCACCTGGAGTCCACCTGTGCAGGTGAAGGGGGAGGAGCCTGAGCACCACCTGGAGTCCACCTGTGCAGGTGAAGGGGGAGGAGCCTGAGCACCACCTGGAGTCCACCTGTGCAGGTGAAGGGGGAGGAGCCTGAGCACCACCTGGAGTCCACCTGTGCAGGTGAAGGGGGAGGAGCCTGCCTGAGCACCACCTGTGCAGGTGAAGGGGGAGGAGCCTGAGCACCACCTGGAGTCCACCTGTGTAGGTGAAGGGGGAGGAGCCTGAGCACCACCCGGAGTCCACCTGTGCAGGTGAAGGGGGAGGAGCCTGAGCACCACCTGTGCAGGTGAAGGGGGAGGAGCCTGAGCACCACCCAGAGTCCACCTGTGCAGGTGAAGGGGGAGGAGCCTGAGCACCACCCGGAGTCCACCTGTGCAGGTGAAGGGGGAGGAGCCTGAGCACCACCTGGAGTCCACCTGTGCAGGTGAAGGGGGAGGAGCCTGAGCACCACCTGGAGTCCACCTGTGCAGGTGAAGGGGGAGGAGCCTGAGCACCACCTGGAGTCCACCTGTGCAGGTGAAGGGGGAGGAGCCTGAGCACCTACCTGGAGTCCACCTGTGCAGGTTCCTGCCACTCAGCACGTCCAATCATATTTGACTACATCGTGGACGTCAACAGCGTACCGTCGCCGTCGGTCCAGGGCTCGGTCATTGACCACGCCCACCTCACCTGCATGCTGCAGCTGCAGTGCCAGGGGTTGTTGGTCAGGTTGGCTCCAGCCGTGAGACCGGCGAGCGCCGCCGGGTCCAACGCGGTCAGCCGATTGGACGACAGGTCCAGGTAGCGCAGCGACGCCAGTCCGGAGAAACATCCCGCCTCCAGGGAGGACACCTGGGACAGGAAGCGGGGCGTGAGTGACAGCGGCGTGCTGGTACTGGTTACAGCGGGATGTCGGGGGTACCTGGTTGTACGACAGGTCGAGCTCACTGAGCACGTGCAGACCGGAGAAGGAGTGGGCGGGAACTGAGCTGAGCAGGTTTCTGTTCAGGAACAGACGAGTGGTGCGGTTGGACAACCCGACCGGTACCTGCCGACACAAACACACCTGAGCACGCCCAGCCAGTCACGTGACATCACGCTCAGCCAGGCTGACAAAAGCTGGACGTTCGTTTCCCATGATTCCCGAAAACGTCACCTTTAACCTGACAGGAGATAAAACCTATGATGACATCACAGGGGGCGTGGTCAGTGAGACAGAAACCAGGTGTGAGGTTTAAATCAGAAACAGCTTCTGGCTGGATCATCAAAGTTTCAACGGTTAAAACATCTGGATTAACATCTGGATTAAGCACAAACTCATGGTAACCATGGAGACGCTCCAGAAACGAAGTGAGACATCAGAAGAAGAGATCTGACGGACAGACGAGGGTCTGCAGGATCCAGACTGTTCTGGTTCTGGTTCTGAAACATCTGGATCTCTTTAATGATAATGAAAGAACCGGACCTGCCTGAGTCTGAGTCCGCTGCAGCGAACCGTCAGTCCGCCGCCCGCCGCCACCTTCTGCCGGCAGCCGCCCACCAGAGGGGCGCGATGATGTCATCAGGCTGGGCGACGGGAGGATCAGCAGGAGGAGCAAGGCGTGTGCTGACATTCCCACCACAGAAGAAGAAGGAGGCTGCAGACGGCGAGAGATCAATGAAAAGGTTTGATCAGCTTCATGAAAGGAGGAACGGAACCAGAACCCGGTGAGCCCGTATCACGCTCCCTCCACCGCCGTGCTTCACCCTGGCTCTGAGCTGCTGTTAGCTGATGTCTGTCCCTCCGTGGCATTATGTTAACACACAAACCTGAACGTTCCAGAGCGGCAAACACCTGATCAGCCTGATCAGCAGAAACAGTTTGGTTCAACGCATCACAGCAGAGGGAAGAAAGGAGGAAAAACAGAAGAGATTAGAGAGAGAGAGAGAGAGAGAGAGGAGAGAGAGAGAGAGGATAAGAACAAAGGGATGAGAGGATCAAGAACAGAGACGGATGAATAAAGATCAAAGATGAAGTTAATCCTCCTGCTCAGATTAAAAACAGACATTTAAGGATGAAACTGGAGGAAGAGAAGAAAAGAAACTAGAAAAGAAACTAAAGAAACTAGAAAAGAAAGAGGGATCTTCTCCTTCAAATTAAAAGCACTGTTGAGTTCAGATTTCTTTTCTTCTGCATCCTGATGACTTTAAACATTAAAACTCAGTCCAGATGTTCATCTGACACACAGATGTTTGTCTTCATAAAAGCGTCTCTGAGCTGGTCAGCCACAAAAAACAACAAATAAAAGTCAGAAAGGAGGATAAAGGCGGATGAAGGAGGACAGGTAAGGCTGCTGGTGTTCTCACCTGTGACTCTGAAGAAGCTCCCAGACCGCTGCCATGGAAACGAACCAGCCAATCAACAAACATCAACAGCAGAAGAGAAAATAACTCCGCTGATGCGGCGCTGATGCGGCGGAACATGTGGATCACGTGACCACACAGCAACGCCCCCTGCTGCTCACATGACGTCACGACAGACGGCAGCTGGAGCTGAAGATGTTTGTTTACAGAGAAATGAGGAGAAAAACGGACGACTGACGTCACCAACATGCGCTTAGAAACACGAGCGCGAGGAATAATTTAATCATGAAACCTGCTTCTGACCGATGAAATAAAAGATCAGTAATTAATAAAAACTCAGTTCATAATGATAAAATAAATGATAATATGAAGTAGAGAATTAATATGAGCTTTTCAGACTGAAAATTTATACAGCTGTTAATTTGGAAACCATTAAAAATAAAAAAAGAAAAAAAGTGTAAAAAAAATAAATATTAATTATCAATTAACAAAACGATTTAAAAACTATCAAATTATAAAACAAAAAAATTAACATTAGCTTTCCTGACTGATATATTTATACATTTGTTGAAAATTGTTAAAAAACAAACAAAAAAACAAAAAATTTTAACAGCAACGAATAAAAGAAAAAGTTACAGAGCAGAAAAATTGAAAACAACAAATAAAATCACCACAAACGGAACAAAAATAACAATATATATAAAATAATATCAAACATCAAAATCAAATCTGAAACTGCGCTAGATAAAATAAAATGAAATAAAATAAAATAAAAAATTAAAGAAATCTAATTACCTGAGTTTTGTCTGCAGGCTCAGTCTCCACCAATCAGAGAGCAGGACGCCTCCCTCTGAGCCTGACAGACAGAGACCAGGGCCCAGTGACGTCACTGACACTGGTTGGTTGTTTATGTTTTAGTTTGTGTTCAGTTTAGTTGAAAACAAACGTCTTTGTTCCACCGAAACTGAAGACATGAAGGAAGTCGGAGCAGCCACGTGACCACCATGTCTCTATCAGGTAGGTGACAGGTGTCCGGTGGGCGGGGCCTGCTGCAGCTCGAGCTGCCTGCTGTGAGCTGATAGAGCTCGAGGCTGCAGAAATGAGCCTCAGAGATCTGAGAGGAGAAGAAGAAGAACCAGAAGGAGACCGAGGAGAGAACTGGTCTGAAGTCTGAGCAGGACTGGAACACCTGATGCTTCTCTCCTGGTTTTAACCTGGATTATTACTGGGTTTAACCTGGATTATTACTGGTTTAACCTGGATTACTACTGGGTTTAACCTGGATTATTACTGGGTTTAACCTGGACTGATCCTGGACTGATCCTGTACTGATCCTGGACTGATCCTGGACTGATCCTAGACTGATTCTGGACTGATCCTGGATTGATTCTGAACTGATTCTTGACTGATTCTGGACTGATCCTGGACTGATTCTGGACTGATTCTGGACTTATTCTGGGCTGATTCTGGACTGATTCTGGACTGATTCTGGACTTATTATGGACTGGTCTCTGGACTGATCCTAGACTGATTCTGGACTGATTCTGGACTGGTTCTGGACTGATTCTGGACTGGCTGGACTGGATGGACTGATTCTGGACTGATCTGGACTGATGGACTGGATCTGGGACTGATCTGGACTGATTCTGGACTGATTCTGGACTGATCTGGACTTATCTGGACTGGACTGGACTGATTCTGGACTGGATTCTGGATGATTCTGGACTGGACTGACTGGACTGATTCTGGACTGATTCTGGACTGATCTGGACTGACTGATTCTGATTCTGGACTGATTCTGGACTGATTTGGACTGGACTGATGATCTGGACTCTGATTCTGATTCTGACTGATTCTGATTCTGGACTGATTCTGGACTGATTCTGGACTGATTCTGGACTGATTCTGGACTGGTCCTGGACTGATTCTGGACTGGCCCTGGACTGATTCTGGGATTCTGGACTGGACTGATCTGGACTGATCCTGGACTGATCTGGACTGATCTGGACTGTCTGGACTGACTGGACTGATTCTGGACTGATCCTGGACTGATTCTGGACTGTTCTCTGGACTGATTCTGGACTGGTCCTGGACTGATTCTGGACTTATCCTGGACTGATCCTGGACTGATTCTGGACTGGTTCTGGACTGATTCTGGACTGATCTTAGACTGATTCTGGACTGATCCTAGACTGATTCTGGACTGATCCTGGACTGATTCTGGACTGATCTTAGACTGATTCTGGACTGATTCTGGACTGACTGGATTCTGGACTGATCCTGGACTGATTCTGGACTGGTCCTGGACTGATTCTGGACTGATCTTAGACTGATTCTGGACTGATCCTAGACTGATTCTGGACTGATTCTGGACTGGCCCTGGACTGATTCTGGACTGATCTTAGACTGATTCTGGACTGATCCTGGACTGATTCTGGACTGGTTCTGGACTGGTTCTGGACTGATCCTGGACTGATTCTGGACTGGTCCTGGGTCTGCTGGTTCCAGGAGCTCAGTCTGAACCGTGAGTACAACACAGCCACACAGCTGAGGTCTGAATACCGATCAAATAATTGATCAGATGATCAGATCATCTAACATAAACTTGTTTCTGTAAAACAGGAAACAGCTGATCTACAAAATAAAAGCCTTGATAGAAGCGTGTGATTTTAATGAAACAACCAAAGTAACTAATTAGTAACCAATTACAGAAGAGAAGATTTTCTGAAGAAAAGATTAAAGCTTTTAACGTCTCTGTGATGTCACCAACCTGAATAACAGCAGAGCATGCTGGGTAGACACTTTTACCTTCACAACAAAATACTTTCATTTCAAACAAACGTCAAAAATCAAATTAAAAGACTTGTTTTTGTTAAAAAGTCACTGTTCGGTAAAATTAATTTCCCAATGAAAATGTGTCATTTTAAGTGAAAAAGTTTGAATCTTGAAAAATTAACAACAAAAACCTTTTTTTTATTTTTAGATTTTAGTTTTGGGATTTTAAGAAAAAAAAATCTTGATTTTTTTTTTTTAAAAGTTGTGATTTTTATGAAATTAGTTTTTTTAGACAAAAATCTGACAGAAGTGACAGATTTTAATGATGTTAGTGATTTTATTGGCCAGATGTGGTTTTAGGTCAAAGGTTAGTTTTATACATTAACACGTCACTTTAACTGATTTTTAAATGACTTTCATCAAATAAAAATGTTTCTGTGGATTTAAAATCTATATTTTTTTTTCACATAAATCTCAGCTTTATTCTAAAACTCTGAACAGATGAGTCCAGATGTTGCTGCAGCTGTTTCCAGATGTTGAATCAGGATAATTTCTGATGGAAAACTGAAACTTTTTAAAGTTGAAATTTGGAATTTTTGGTCATAAAAGTTAGAAATTTAACTTTTCAAATAAAAGATTACAATTTTTTTTCGGTTAAATTATGATTTTTTTTTGTGTGACAAAAACAAATAAAGATTTTTAAAATAAAATTATAACTTTTGCAACGTTAAAATGTATACTTTATTAAAAAAAAATAGAGATTTATATTATAAAATCCATTTGTGTAAAATTTGACTTTTTTCTGTTTAACTTTTTTTCACAACTGTTCAAATATAAACGACATTTTTAACAAAGAAATTACTTTTGAACATAAAAAATGCTAATTTAAAAATAATAATTTTTATTTTTAAACCACCAGTTATTGTTCCTGATGTGAAGATGACTGTCGCTCATTCTTTTATTTGTTTTCTTTTGTCGTAGCTCCGCCCACTCTGACATCGGCTCAGCGGCTCCACCTGGATACCTGAGGAGGAGGATGAGCTCCGCCCCTGACAGCATCATCAACAAAACACCTGACGACGACGATGAAGGAGACGACCGTGACGCCGTCTCCGCTCCTGTTACCATGACAACCCTGAAGGAGGACCTCGCCGCCCGGCCGGACGCCACGGGGAAACCGCCAACCAGCCACGACATCAGCTGGGACTCCGGGGACGACGTGGCCGTCACGCTGCTGGAGTCTGGCAGGGAGGGGCTACCATGGCAACGGAGACAGGAGGAGGAGCGTGACGAGGAGGAGATGAAGGCGGCGGCCTCGTCGCCAGACGGACGGTTCCTCAAGTTCAACATCGAGATCGGACGAGGGTCTTTCAAGACCGTCTACAAGGGACTGGACACGGAGACCACGCTGGAGGTGGCCTGGTGCGAGCTGCAGGTGAGACGATGCTGCAGGTGAGACGATGCTGCAGGTGAGACGATGCTGCAGGTGAGACGATGCTGCAGGTGAGACGATGCTGCAGGTGAGACGATGCTGCAGGTGAGACGATGCTGCAGGTGAGACGATGCTGCAGGTGAGACGATGCTGCAGGTGAGACGATGCTGCAGGTGAGACGATGCTGCAGGTTCGAATCCAGATTCAGGATCTTCAGGTTCAGTCCCTGGATGAATGCATGTTCTGGTTTCCATCTTTGGATCCTGTTACCATGGTTACAGGACAGAAACATTCGGTCCCCACCAGAACCGTGGGGGAGGAGCCTGAGCTGGTTCTGAGGTACCGACTAGATCTAGTCAGACTCACCTCAACACACAGACTGGACTCTGGAACCAGTCTCCTCCAGAGAGGCTGGACCTGGTTCTACTCTTGTCCAGGCTGAGAGGACACGGCTGGTGGGGTCTTATAGTCCCCCAGCTTGAAACCTGGACGTTGAGGTTTTCCCCAGTAGATGAGAGAGAAGCTTCCCTGCACCTGTCTGAGAGTTAAATTAATTACCGTGGTCCTCTCTGACTCCTGAACGGTCTTCGTCTCTGACTCGAGAACGATCTTCGTCTCTGACTCGAGAACGGTCTTCGTCTCTGACTCGAGAATGGTCTTCGTCTCTGACTCGAGAAGGTCTTCGTCTCTGACTCGAGAATGATCTTCGTCTCTGACTCGAGAATGATCTTCGTCTCTGACTCGACAACGGTCTTTGTCTCTGACTCGAGAACGGTCTTTGTCTCTGACTCGAGAACGGTCTTCGTCTCCGACTCGAGAACGGTCTTCGTCTCTGACTCGAGAACGATCTTCGTCTCTGACTCGAGAACGGCCTTCGTCTCTGACTCGAGAATGATCTTCGTCTCTGACTCGAGAACGGTCTTCGTCTCTGACTCGAGAATGATCTTCGTCTCTGACTCGACAACGGTCTTTGTCTCTGACTCGAGAACGGTCTTTGTCTCTGACTCGAGAACGGTCTTCGTCTCTGACTCGAGAACGGTCTTCGTCTCTGACTCGAGAACGATCTTCCTCTCTGACTCGAGAACGGTCTTCGTCTCTGACTCGAGAACGATCTTCGTCTCTGACTCGAGAACGGTCTTCGTCTCTGACTCGAGAACGGTCTTCGTCTCTGACTCGAGAACGGTCTTCGTCTCTGACTCGAGAACGATCTTCGTCTCTGACTCCTGAACGGTCTTCGTCTCTGACTCCTGAACGATCTTCGTCTCTGACTCAAGAACAGTCTTCGTCTCTGACTCGAGAACGGTCTTCGTCTCTAACTCGTGAATGGTCTTCGTCTCTGACTCCTGAACGGTCTTCGTCTCTGACTCGAGAACGATCTTCGTCTCTGACTCTGAACGGTCTTCGTCTCTGACTCGAGAACGGTCTTCGTCTCTGACTCCTGAATGATCTTCATCTCTGACTCAAGAACGATCTTCGTCTCTGACTCCTGAACGGTCTTCGTCTCTGACTCGAGAACGGTCTTCGTCTCTGACTCCTGAACGGTCTTCGTGTCTGACTCCTGAACGGTCTTCGTCTCTGACTCAAGAACGGTCTTCGTCTCTGACTCCTGAACGGTCTTCGTCTCTGACTCCTGAACGGTCTCCATCTCTGACTCCTGAACGGTCTTCGTCTCTGACTCGTGAACGGTCTTCGTCTCTGACTCCACATCATCAACATCTGTCCTTCCTGAGATACGTCCTTGCAGAAACAGCCACAGCTGCTCCACAGATAAACAAACCTAAAACAGTTCTTTAATGGACTTCTGGACCGTTTCGTCCTCTCCAAGAGAAAGACTCGGTCCATCTTCATTCCTCTGGTCTGCTAACACATTAACTTCATTTCACTGCTGGAAACTCGTGTGTATTCCTGTATCTATGTTAGATATTTATTGAAATAAACGTAGCAGCTGCAGAGACAAACTCATTTTAGATTAAGTCTATAATTGTGTAGCAGGAATCTCTTGGTGGTTGGGTTTTATTCTGTTCCCATAAACCAGAACTGAGTTTTATTTGATCGACCCGACAGATTTACTTCCACACGTGAACTTGAATGAGTGTTTTGACTCCGTTTGAGCTCTAGAACCGGTTTTATTGTTTTATTAGATGTTGTCAGGCGCCGTGAGCTCTGATTAGCTCAGAGGAAGGTCACCTGTCCAGCTTCAGTGGATAATGGTGAATGTTTAACTCACTGAGTCTGTGTCACTGTTTCACCAGAGACTTCGTCATCACCTTTTACACTTGTAGCTGTTTTCTTTTTAATGAAACACTTGTCTAAGGTGGAAACACTGGTGTGAGTCGTGTTACAAGCAAACGTGTGGTCCAAGAGGTTGTTCGTGTCTCAGAGGAAGCTCCTCTGGTGGAGTTGGACAGTTTGGAGGTGGAAGGTCACTGTCCTGGAGCTCCTGGATGTTCTGAGGAGGATCTTTCAGAAGATGAAATGAGCTCGTTTAAAGTTGATATAAAGTGTTTAAACACAGCAGCTGAAGCTGCTGTGAAGTTCTGGTACCTGAGGTCCAGGTAAATCCTGCCCCGCCCCTTTACTGAAGAGCATGCGCTCCTCTTCCTCCTTCACAGATCGTCCTCACAAACCAGCCTGTAAACAGTGTCCTCGGAAGTGGCAAAGACAGTTTGGTGTGTGTGTGTGTGTGTGTGAGATAACGTGACTCAGCAGGTTCTTAAAACACACACAGTATCTGATTTTACACACAACTGCTGGCTGCTGATAGCACACACATGCACACACACACACACACACACATACACACACATGCACACACACACACAGGCTGCAGTGACATGTAATCTGGTCCAGTTGGTCCAGTAACACGTCTCAGAGGTTCTAGTCATTATTGTTGTGGTAGTTTTTACTTTTTTTTTCCAGCTCAATAGAATATAATCTTTGTAATTTCTTTTTATTTTTATTTTTTTTAATTCAGTGTTTATTTTTAGAATATTTTGTTTCTATAAATTTGTTCCTGTATATATTTATTTATTTTCATACATTTATTTTTTTTTACATTTTCATCTATGTTACTAATTTAATTTAAATCATTTAATTCAATTTAATTTCATCTTTTTGATTTTTTTAAAATATTTATCTTTTAACTAGTGATTTTATTTTTGTTATTTTATTTATTTATTTTTACTATTTATTTTAACAATTCTTTTTGCAATACCTTTTCAGTGTGTCAGTATTTTTATTTTTAATGTTTTATTTCGTGTGTAACACTGTGGGAACCTGCTGTTAAATACTCAGATGAATGAGAAGCTCTGATGTCACCAGCAGAAGAGCAGGTGGGCGTGTTCTCCCTGAGTCTTGTCTTGTCAGCAGATCATCAGTCCTTGATGAGGGCTCGCCGTCCTTCATGGTGCAGCTTTTTCTGACACCAGCTGAGTTTGTGGGCGTTTCTGTTCTGCAGACGCACCGTCTGAGCAAAGCCGAGCGGCAGCGTTTCAGCGAGGAGGTGGAGATGCTGAAAGCTCTGCAGCATCCCAACATCGTCCGCTTCTTTGACTCCTGGAAGTCGACGCTGAAGGGCCACAGGTGCACCATCCTGGTGACGGAGCTCATGACGTCTGGGACGCTGAAGACGTGAGTCCAGAGTCCAGAGAAGCTTTACCTGGCGTTTTAATTCCTGCACAGGTGAACGTTAGTTCCCGAAGTCTCTGCTGTATCCTGTTTCACGTCTTAGTTTACCGGGAGGTCGACCTTAAAACATCTTCAGATTTCTAGATTTTACCCTCTCATTTACTTCTGTTTCTGTTTAGTTCCTTCAGATTTTAAAAATGCATTTTAGAACCCAAACACCAACTTTTACTTCCGGATGATCAGATTTCAGTTCCACGTTTACAGTTGTGTTAAAAATAATAGCAGTCTGTTCAAAAAATTGAGTAAAGCCCAAAATCCTTATAATGGTTTTTATTTCCATGCATTGGGAACACTGCACATTATGTTCTAAATCAAAACATGAAGAAAAAAGCAGAAATTCTTTACTCACTTTACAGAAAATGAAGAAAAATGAACATTGGGCTGTTCAAAAAAATAGCAGCATTTTACTTTACAAAATCAAATATTTACTATATATACTAAAAAATCTCCAGGATTCAGCATTCCTATGAATCACTAAACTAATATTTAGTTGTATAGCCGCTGTTTCTGAGAACCGCTTCACACCTGTGTTGCATGGAGTCGACCAACTTCTGGCACCTGTGAACAGGTGTTCCAGCCCAGGATGGTCTTTTTTTTACGGGGGCTTCTTGCTAATAGATTAGCTTCAAACAGGCGTCTTCTAATTGTCACAGTACTCACAGGTAACTTCAGACTGTCTTTGATCATCCTGGGCTGGAACACCTGTTCACAGGTAACTTCAGACTGTCTTTGATCATCCTGGGCTGGAACACCTGTTCACAGGTGCCAGAAGTTGGTCGACTCCATGCAACACAGGTGTGAAGCGATTCTCAGAAACAGCGGCTCTACAACTAAATATTAGTTTAGTGATTCATAGGAATGCTGAATCCTGGATATTTTTCAGTTTATACAGTAAATATTTGAGTTTGTAAAGTAAAATGCAGACACTGCTATCTTTTTGAACACAACTGTAGATTCCAAGTTTCACACCTGAACCTCCACAGAACTTCTCCAACGCGTCCCTCATACGTTTAAGGTTCTCAACAGTCCCCATCAGCTTCTGTCCCAGCAGAACATTTCAGTTCCTGAAGCTCCTGTGCTGACTCCGCCCCCCCGGCCCTCACCTGGGCCGCGTGTCTCCTCTGAACCGCTGCAGGTACCTGCGCAGGTTCCGTCAGATGAAGCTGAAGCTGCTGCAGCGCTGGAGCCTCCAGATCCTGAAGGGGCTCCACTTCCTGCACTCGCGCTCGCCGCCCATCCTGCACCGGGACCTCAAATGTGACAACATCTTCATCACCGGGACCCACCGCCTCCGTCAAGATCGGAGACCTGGGGCTCGCCAAGCTTAAGAGGGCCTCGTTCGCCGAGAGCGTCATCGGTAAGACGTCCAGGTGCTGAACCCTAACCCTGATGGAGGCGGAGTTTAACCTGGTGGTTTGGTGGTGCGTTCAGGGACTCCGGAGTTCATGGCGCCAGAGATGTACGAGGAGAAGTACGACGAGGCCGTGGACGTTTACGCCTTCGGCATGTGCATGCTGGAGATGGCGACCTCGGAGTATCCGTACTACGAGTGTCAGAACGCCGCCCAGATCTACCGCAAGGTCACCAACGTAAGGCCACGCCCACCTCAGGTGCGCCCACGTCCTGAACTCCTTCTGTCTGACCATCTGTTTGTCTCTCAGGGAATCAAACCGGACAGTTTCTTCAAAGTCCAGATCCCGGAGCTGAGAGAGGTCATCGAGGGATGCATCCGGACCAGCAGCAGTGAGAGGTACCGGTCCGGGCTCGGTTCTGACCCAGGAACCACCAGCCCAGTCAGCAGATGGTCTGAGGATCAGCTGTGGTTACCGGCGGTTTAACCGAGTCCTCGTTTCAGACTAGTTAGTGGTCCGGTTAGTGAACCTGGAAAGGTTCTGAAATGATCCAGGAACCGCAGCCTCTAATGGTCGGTAGAGGAACTGCAGCCTCTAGGAGTCAGTAGAGGAACTGCAGCCTCTAGTGGTCGGTAGAGGAACTGCAGCCTCTAGTGGTCAGTAGAGGAACTGCAGCCTCTAGTGGTCGGTAGAGGAACTGCAGCCTCTAGTGGTCGGTAGAGGAACTGCAGCCTCTAGTGGTCGGTAGAGGAATTGCAGCCTCTAGTGGTCGGTAGAGGAACTGCAGCCTCTAGTGGTCGGTAGAGGAACTGCAGCCTCTAGTGGTCGGTAGAGGAACTGCAGCCTCTAGTGGTCAGTAGAGGAACTGCAGCCTCTAGTGGTCAGTAGAGGAACTGCAGCCTCTAGTGGTCAGTAGAGGAACTGCAGCCTCTAGTGGTCAGTAGAGGAACTGCAGCCTCTAGTTGTCAGTGGAGGAACTGCAGCCTCTAGTGGTCAGTAGAGGAACCGCAGCCTCTAGTGGTCAGTAGAGGAACTGCAGCCTCTAGTGGTCAGTAGAGGAACTGCAGCCTCTAGTGGTCAGTAGAGGAACTGCAGCCTCTAGTGGTCAGTGGAGGAACTGCAGCCTCTAGTGGTCAGTAGAGGAACCGCAGCCTCTAGTGGTCAGTAGAGGAACTGCAGCCTCTAGTGGTCAGTAGAGGAACCGCAGCCTCTAGTGGTCAGTAGAGGAACTGCAGCCTCTAGTGGTCGGTAGAGGAACTGCAGCCTCTAGTGGTCAGTAGAGGAACTGCAGCCTCTAGTGGTCAGTAGAGGAACTGCAGCCTCTAGCGGTCGGTAGAGGAACTGCAGCCTCTAGTGGCTCAGTAGAGGAACTGCAGCCTCTAGTGGTCGGTAGAGGAACTGCAGCCTCTAGGGGTCAGTAGAGGAACTGCAGTCTCTAGTGGTCAGTAGAGGAACCGCAGCCTCTAGCGGTCGGTAGAGGAACTACAGCCTCTAGTGCTCAGTAGAGGAACTGCAGCCTCTAGTGGTCGGTAGAGGAACTGCAGCCTCTAGTGGTCAGTAGAGGAACTGCAGCCTCTAGTGGTCGGTAGAGGAACTGCAGCCTCTAGTGGTCGGTAGAGGAACCGCAGCCTCTAGTGGTCGGTAGAGGAACCGCGGCCTCTAGTGGTCGGTAGAGGAACCGCGGCCTCTAGTGGTCGGTAGAGGAACTTGGCTAGTCTGGTCTGGTCTGACCTGGTCTGGTCCTCAGGTTCACGGTTCAGGACCTGCTGGATCACGGGTTCTTCCAGGAGCGGTCAGGCGTCCATGTTGAGCTGGCGGAGGAAGACGACGGCTCAAAGGCGGCGCTGAAGCTTTGGCTCCGGATGGACGGCGGGAAGAAGCTTCACGGAAAGTACAAAGACAACAACGCCATCGAGTTCCTGTTCGAGCTCTACAAGGACGTTCCTGAGGAGGTTGCCCAGGAGATGGTAGTGGCCCCGCCTCTCCTGATGACATGTTGATGATGATGATGATGATGCTGCCTGGCAGACGGGCTCACCTGTCCCCACCTGTGTCCTCAGGTGATCCTGGGGTTCGTGTGCGAGGCGGACTACAAGGCGATCGCTCACGCCATCAGACACCAGGTGACCGCCGTAAAGCGCGAGCGTGACAAACAGCGCCGCCTGCAGGAGGAGGCGCTCAGCCACAAGGAGCCTGACCCCGCCCCCCAGCAGATCAAAGCGTCCAATCAGAAACCCGCAGCTGCCACAGACGTGTCTGCAGCTGGACAGGTGACCAGTCAGGTGTGTTATTTTTCAGTTCCTGGACAGATATTAAAAACATTTAAACATTAAATGTTTAAATGTTGAACTACACACCTCTGATCATCTGAAGGCTATTTTTATATCATAAGCAGACACCTGCAGGTCAAGCTCCTCCCCCTCCACCCTCCAACCTGACAGCAGAGCGACAGGTGAGCAGCTGTGCCATGTGACGTCCCTGCAGGTGCCACATACTCGTCTGATGCTGTTTGAATCTTCTGTCTTAAACTTCCAGAATGATCGGACTCAAGCCCCGCCCACAACATCAGTGACCTCACTGGCGCCGTTGTCCAGCAGCAGCCCAGTGGATTCTGGGATCAGCAGCGTTTCCAGCAGGACGGAAGGAGACGAGGACGAAGACAAGACGTCCAAACAAACGCCTCAGTCCTCCGCTGCCTGTGAGCGCCATTTTCACTCAACGTTTCATCTTCTTCACGTCTCGTTTTTATCGTTTTACTCTTCAACTGATTCCGCTTTGTTTGACTTTTCTCCTCCCTTTTGTTGCCATGGCAGCCGACTATGAGGCTGAAGCCACGCCTCCTCCAGTCCCTAACCCGGCCCCCGTACCTCAGCGCACCTTTCCACCTGAAGCTCCTCCCCCACCAGCCCGTACACCCTCCAAAGCTCCGCCCTTCCCCTGTGCTACGTTTCCCCAAGGTGAGTAGAGGCGGGGCTGGTTTGAGAAGTGGGTGTGGCCAATGATCCCACAGCCGGGATCTCATCATGTCAGATCAATAAAGTTCTGATCAGGGTCTGATCCAATCAGGGAGCTTCCATCTATGTACTGAGACAGTTTCTTCTACACCATGGCTGATGTTTGCCCCTCTTGGCATTGTGTTAACACACCTGGATGCTCCAGAACACCTGCTGGAGGCTGATCTCTGTCTCCCTCTAGAGGAGCTGACGTTGAACCTGTTTGTGTCCTGCAGAGCATCGCCGTGTCACAGAGCGCCGAGCGACCGCCGCCCAAGTCATCCTGTGGCTTCTCCTCACCTGTGGACAGGTGAGACACGCCCACATGCTGGATCCAGGATGATCTCCTGACGAGGAGAAGCCTGTCTGCATGAGCTGCAGTATTTTATGTTCTCCTCTCTTCCAGCTGCTCCTCTGACCTGACCTCCGGTTTGAGTGACGGCAACGACGGCCAATCAGAGAAGAGCAACAGAGAGGCAGCTGAGCGGGAGATGACGAAGCAGTTCAGGAGGAGATCCAGAGCTCGACTGAGGATCATGGGAGTGAGTCAGACGTAGATGACTACAACTAGATCTGCAGGTTCAACCTAGATATCTAACAGTAGATCTGCAGGTCCAACAGTTAAAACATAGATATCTAACAGTAGATCTACAGCTCCTCCAGTTTAAACATAGATATCTATTAGTAGATCTGGAGGTCCTCCAGTTTAAACGTAGATATCTATCAGTAGATCTGCAGGTCCTCCAGTTTAAACGTAGATATCTAACAGTAGATCTACAGCTCCTCCAGTTTAAACATAGATATCTATTAGTAGATCTGGAGGTCCTCCAGTTTAAACGTAGATATCTAACAGTAGATCTGCAGGTCCTACAGTTTAAACGTAGATATCTAACAGTAGATCTGCAGGTCCTCCAGTTAAAACGTAGATATCTAACAGTAGATCTGCAGGTCCTCCAGTTTAAACGTAGATATCTAGCAGTAGATCTGCAGGTCCTCCAGTTTAAACGTAGATATCTAGCAGTAGATCTGCAGGTCCTCCAGTTTAAACATAGATATCTAACAGTAGATCTGCAGGTCCTCCAGTTTAAAAACGTAGATATCTAACAGTAGATCTGCAGGTCCTCCAGTTTAAACGTAGATATCTAACAGTAGATCTGCAGGTCCTCCAGTTTAAACGTAGATATCTAACAGTAGATCTGCAGGTCCTCCAGTTTAAACGTAGATATCTAACAGTAGATCTGCAGGTCCTCCAGTTTAAAACGTAGATATCTAACAGTAGATCTGCAGGTCCTCCAGTTTAAACGTAGATATCTAGCAGTAGATCTGCAGGTCCTCCAGTTTAAAACGTAGATATCTAGCAGTAGATCTGCAGGTCCTCCAGTTTAAACATAGATATCTAGCAGTAGATCTGCAGGTCCTCCAGTTTAAACGTAGATATCTAACAGTAGATCTGCAGGTCCTCCAGTTTAAACGTAGATATCTAACAGTAGATCTGCAGGTCCTCCAGTTTAAACGTAGATATCTAGCAGTAGATCTGCAGGTCCTCCAGTTTAAACGTAGATATCTAACAGTAGATCTGCAGGTCCTCCAGTTTAAACGTAGATATCTAACAGTAGATCTGCAGGTCCTCCAGTTTAAACGTAGATATCTAGCAGTAGATCTGCAGGTCCTCCAGTTTAAACGTAGATATCTAACAGTAGATCTGCAGGTCCTCCAGTTTAAACGTAGATATCTAGCAGTAGATCTGCAGGTCCTCCAGTTTAAACGTAGATATCTAGCAGTAGATCTGCAGGTCCTCCAGTTTAAACGTAGATATCTAGCAGTAGATCTGCAGGTCCTCCAGTTTAAACGTAGATATCTAACAGTAGATCTGCAGGTCCTCCAGTTTAAACGTAGATATCTAGCAGTAGATCGGCAGGTCCTCCAGTTTAAACGTAGATATCTAACAGTAGATCTGCAGGTCCTCCAGTTTAAATGTAGATATCTAACAGTAGATCTGCAGGTCCTCCAGTTTAAACGTAGATATCTAACAGTAGATCTGCAGGTCCTCCAGTTTAAACGTAGATATCTAGCAGTAGATCTGCAGGTCCTCCAGTTTAAACGTAGATATCTAGCAGTAGATCTGCAGGTCCTCCAGTTTAAACGTAGATATCTAACAGTAGATCTGCAGGTCCTCCTGTTTAAACGTAGATATCTAACAGTAGATCTGCAGGTCCTCCAGTTTAAACGTAGATATCTAACAGTAGATCTGCAGGTCCTCCAGTTTAAACGTAGATATCTAACAGTAGATCTGCAGGTCCTCCAGTTTAAACGTAGATATCTAACAGTAGATCTGCAGGTCCTCCAGTTTAAACGTAGATATCTAACAGTAGATCTGCAGGTCCTCCAGTTTAAACGTAGATATCTAGCAGTAGATCTGCAGGTCCTCCAGTTTAAATGTAGATATCTAACAGTAGATCTACAGGTCCTCTTGTTTAAACATAGATATCTAACAGTAGATCTGCAGGTCCTCCTGTTTAAATGTAGATATCTAGCAGTAGATCTGCAGGTCCTCCAGTTTAAACGTAGATATCTAACAGTAGATCTGCAGGTACTCCAGTTTAAACATAGATATCTAGCAGTAGATCTGCAGGTACTCCAGTTTAAACGTAGATATCTAGCAGTAGATCTGTAGGTCCTCCAGTTTAAACGTAGATATCTAGCAGTAGATCTGCAGGTCCTCCAGTTTAAACGTAGATATCTAACAGTAGATCTGCAGGTCCTCCAGTTTAAACGTAGATATCTAACAGTAGATCTGCAGGTCCTCCAGTTTAAACGTAGATATCTAGCAGTAGATCTGCAGGTCCTCCTGTTTAAACGTAGATATCTAACAGTAGATCTGCAGGTCCTCCAGTTTAAACGTAGATATCTAGCAGTAGATCTGCAGGTCCTCCAGTTTAAACATAGATATCTAGCAGTAGATCTGCAGGTCCTCCAGTTTAAACGTAGATATCTAGCAGTAGATCTGCAGGTCCTCCAGTTTAAACGTAGATATCTAACAGTAGATCTGCAGGTCCTCCAGTTTAAACGTAGATATCTAGCAGTAGATCTGCAGGTCCTCCAGTTTAAACATAGATATCTATCAGTAGAACTGCAGGTCTTCCAGTTTAAACGTAGATATCTAACAGTAGATCTGCAGGTCCTCCAGTTTAAACGTAGATATCTAACAGTAGATCTGCAGGTCCTCCAGTTTAAACGTAGATATCTTTATAGATGTAGATATTAGATATATTTTTTCTAGAATAGTTTCCATCTCTAACGTCCATCACTGCTGCAGACAGTTCAGCTGTAAAATACTTTTATATTCCAGTTCTTGGGTGTTTTTGTTTTATATTTCTGTTTTAATGAGGATGATTCCATGAATAAGATATTAATTATCTGATATAATCAATAATAAACTCTTATCGCTGATCTTCACCTGGAATGTATACGTTACCATAGTAACCAGGTGACAGGTTTAGGGTACCATGCAGCATCTAGAATCAGATTTCTGTGAGTCAGAGCTGTGAGCATCCTGGTCACATGACCAGTCTAGACAACCATGTGACCACGTGTCCCCAGGTGTCTGATAAGACGGACCGGGTGGTGGAGTGTCAGCTGCAGACCCACAACAACAAGATGGTGACGTTTAAGTTTGACCTGGACGGGGACAACCCTGAGGACATCGCTGCCGTGATGGTGAGGACCGACAGCCAATCAGAGCGCAGGGCTGCTTCACCGCACACCTGAGAGGTTCAAATGTCTCTGCTCAGATTCACAGAGACTTCATCCTGCCGTCGGAGCGCCAGGGCTTCGTCCTGCGCATGTATGACATCATCAGGAGGGCGGAGTCCATCATGCATCAGCAGCATCCGGCGAACACGGACAGGTCGTCTCACCTGCCGGCTGCCGTGGTAACCGCCTCCCAGGTCTGTCCACTTAAGTTTGTGTCTGGTCAACTTGAAGAACTAATCTTTAATCACAGATGATCTTTTCTTTTTTTACAGTTAAACGAGTCAACGAACAACCTGAGCAGAAGTCTGTCGTCTTCCTCGTTACCTGGTGAGAACCTGTTTTTTTTCTTCAAAGATTTAAAAAGTAAAATAAGTCTAATTATCCCGAATAAGAAAAACAATAAGTTGATAGAGTTTAGTATAAATATTGGTGAAAAAGGTTTCTTCAAAATAAAAGAGTTTGAAAGGTGTGTAATAAATGTAAATTCTGCTGTCTGTCGACACATCGATTGATCTCCACAAGTGAACCGATTGATTCTTCTTCCTGTCAGACATCGATAACACTGACCCCTCCCCCCTGAAGGCCATCGATTTCACCATGGACCCTCAGGCCACGCCCCTCGTCAGGCCGCTGAGGTCACAGTCCTTCCAGACCTCCTCAGGTACATCTGAACAGGTTCAGCAGGACATCATCTCCGGTCCTGAGAGTCTCTGTATTTCAGGCCGTAACTTCGCCGCCACATCTGGATTTTGACAGATTTGTGTTCAGATGAGTCCATCAGGGAGCCGTTCTGGAGCCTCTGAACATTTAGATGAATGTTAACATTTAGAAAAAGTCTGACATCTCGTAAATCCTGAAATGTTTTGTTTTTAAGAAGCCTCTCAGAGAAACCAGATGGAGCTGCTGGAGCCCCTGACCTCCAGGGTCTGGATCCAACAGTGAACCACTGACCTCCAGGGTCTGGATCCAACAATGACCCACTGACCTCCAGGGTCTGGTTCCAACAGGGAGCCACTGACCTCCAGGGTCTGGATCCAACAGGGAGCCACTGACCTCCAGGGTCTGGATCCAACAGGGAGCCACTGACCTCCAGGGTCTGGATCCAACAATGAGCCACTGACCTCCAGGGTCTGGTTCCAACAATGACCCACTGACCTCCAGGATCTGGTTCCAACAATGACCCACTGACCTCCAGGGTCTGGATCCAACAGGGAGCCACTGACCTCCAGGGTCTGGTTCCAACAATGAGCCACTGACCTCCAGGGTCTGGTTCCAACAATGAACCACTGACCTCCAGGGTCTGGTTCCAACAATGAGCCACTGACCTCCAGGGTCTGGATCCAACAGGGAGCCACTGACCTCCAGGGTCTGGTTCCAACAATGAGCCACTGACCTCCAGGGTCTGGTTCCAACAATGAACCACTGACCTCCAGGGTCTGGTTCCAACAATGAGCCACTGACCTCCAGGGTCTGGATCCAACAGGGAGCCACTGACCTCCAGGGTCTGGATCCAACAATGTCCCACTGACCTCCAGGGTCTGGTTCCAACAGGGAGCCACTGACCTCCAGGATCTGGATCCAACAATGACCCACTGACCTCCAGGGTCTGGATCCAACAATGTCCCACTGACCTCCAGGGTCTGGTTCCAACAATGAGCCACTGACCTCCAGGGTCTGGTTCCAACAATGACCCACTGACCTCCAGGATCTGGATCCAACAGGGAGCCACTGACCTCCAGGGTCTGGTTCCAACAATGACCCACTGACCTCCAGGATCTGGATCCAACAGGGAGCCACTGACCTCCAGGGTCTGGTTCCAACAATGAACCAGTGACCTCCAGGGTCTGGATCCAACAGGGAACCCCTGACCTCCAGGGTCTGGATCCAACAATGAGCCACTGACCTCCAGGGTGTGGTTCCAACAATGACCCACTGACCTCCAGGGTCTGGTTCCAACAATGACCCACTGACCTCCAGGATCTGGTTCCAACAATGACCCACTGACCTCCAGGGTCTGGATCCAACAGGGAGCCACTGACCTCCAGGGTCTGGTTCCAACAATGAGCCACTGACCTCCAGGGTCTGGTTCCAACAATGAACCACTGACCTCCAGGGTCTGGTTCCAACAATGAGCCACTGACCTCCAGGGTCTGGTTCCAACAATGAGCCACTGACCTCCAGGGTCTGGATCCAACAGGGAGCCACTGACCTCCAGGGTCTGGTTCCAACAATGAGCCACTGACCTCCAGGGTCTGGTTCCAACAATGAACCACTGACCTCCAGGGTCTGGTTCCAACAATGAGCCACTGACCTCCAGGGTCTGGATCCAACAGGGAGCCACTGACCTCCAGGGTCTGGATCCAACAATGTCCCACTGACCTCCAGGGTCTGGTTCCAACAGGGAGCCACTGACCTCCAGGATCTGGATCCAACAATGACCCACTGACCTCCAGGGTCTGGATCCAACAATGTCCCACTGACCTCCAGGGTCTGGTTCCAACAATGAGCCACTGACCTCCAGGGTCTGGTTCCAACAATGACCCACTGACCTCCAGGATCTGGATCCAACAGGGAGCCACTGACCTCCAGGGTCTGGTTCCAACAATGACCCACTGACCTCCAGGATCTGGATCCAACAGGGAGCCACTGACCTCCAGGGTCTGGATCCAACAATGAACCACTGACCTCCAGGGTCTGGATCCAACAGGGAACCCCTGACCTCCAGGGTCTGGATCCAACAATGAGCCACTGACCTCCAGGGTCTGGTTCCAACAGGGAGCCACTGACCTCCAGGGTCTGGTTCCAACAATGAGCCACTGACCTCCAGGGTCTGGTTCCAACAATGAACCACTGACCTCCAGGGTCTGGTTCCAACAATGAGCCACTGACCTACAGGGTCTGGTTCCAACAGTGAACCACTGACCTCCAGGGTCTGGATCCAACAATGTCCCACTGACCTCCAGGGTCTGGTTCCAACAGGGAGCCACTGACCTCCAGGATCTGGATCCAACAATGACCCACTGACCTCCAGGGTCTGGATCCAACAATGTCCCACTGACCTCCAGGGTCTGGTTCCAACAATGAGCCACTGACCTCCAGGGTGTGGTTCCAACAATGACCTCCAGGATCTGGATCCAACAGGGAGCCACTGACCTCCAGGGTCTGGTTCCAACAATGACCCACTGACCTCCAGGATCTGGATCCAACAGGGAGCCACTGACCTCCAGGGTCTGGTTCCAACAATGAACCAGTGACCTCCAGGGTCTGGATCCAACAGGGAACCCCTGACCTCCAGGGTCTGGATCCAACAATGAGCCACTGACCTCCAGGGTCTGGTTCCAACAATGAGCCACTGACCTACGGGGTCTGGTTCCAACAGGGAGCCACTGACCTCCAGGATCTGGATCCAACATTGAACCACTGACCTCCAGGGTCTGGATCCAACAATGTCCCACTGACCTCCAGGGTCTGGTTCCAACAATGAGCCCCTGACCTCCAGGGTCTGGATCCAACAATGAGCCACTGACCTCCAGGGTCTGGATCCAACAATGTCCCACTGACCTCCAGGGTCTGGTTCCAACAATGAGCCACTGACCTCCAGGGTCTGGATCCAACAATGTCCCACTGACCTCCAGGGTCTGGTTCCAACAGGGAGCCACTGACCTCCAGGATCTGGATCCAACAGTGAACCACTGACCTCCAGGGTCTGGATCCAACAATGTCCCACTGACCTCCAGGGTCTGGATCCAACAATGAGCCACTGACCTCCAGGGTCTGGTTCCAACAATGAGCCCCTGACCTCCAGGGTCTGGATCCAACAATGAGCCCCTGACCTCCAGGGTCTGGATCCAACAATGACCCACTGACCTCCAGGATCTGGATCCAACAATGAGCCACTGACCTCCAGGGTCTGGATCCAACAATGTCCCACTGACCTCCAGGGTCTGGTTCCAACAATGAACCACTGACCTCCAGGGTCTGGTTCCAACAATGAACCACTGACCTCCAGGGTCTGGTTCCAACAATGAGCCACTGACCTACGGGGTCTGGTTCCAACAGGGAGCCACTGACCTCCAGGATCTGGATCCAACAGTGAACCACTGACCTCCAGGGTCTGGATCCAACAATGTCCCACTGACCTCCAGGGTCTGGATCCAACAATGAGCCACTGACCTCCAGGGTCTGGATCCAACAATCCCACTGACCTCCCAGGGTCTGGTTCCACAATGAAACCACTGACCTCCAGGGTCTGGTTCCAACAATGAGCCCCTGACCTCCAGGGTCTGGATCCAACAATGAGCCACTGACCTCCAGGGTCTGGATCCAACAATGAGCCACTGACCTCCAGGGTCTGGATCCAACAATGTCCCACTGACCTCCAGGGTCTGGTTCCAACAATGAGCCCCTGACCTCCAGGGTCTGGATCCAACAATGAGCCACTGACCTCCAGGGTCTGGATCCAACAATGCCCACTGACCTCCAGGGTCTGGTTCCAACAATGAGCCACTGACCTCCAGGGTCTGGATCCAACATGTCCCACTGACCTCCAGGGTCTGGTTCCAACAGGGAGCCACTGACCTCCAGGATCTGGATCCAACAGTGAACCACTGACCTCCAGGGTCTGGATCCAACAATGTCCCACTGACCTCCAGGGTCTGGATCCAACAATGAGCCACTGACCTCCAGGGTCTGGTTCCAACAATGAGCCCCTGACCTCCAGGGTCTGGATCCAACAGTGAACCACTGACCTCCAGGGTCTGGATCCAACAATGTCCCACTGACCTCCAGGGTCTGGATCCAACAATGAGCCACTGACCTCCAGGGTCTGGATCCAACAATGTCCCACTGACCTCCAGGGTCTGGATCCAACAATGACTGAGGACTGCCACTGACCTCCAGGGTCTGGTCCAACAATGAGCCACTGACCTCCGGGTCTGGATCCAACAATGAGCCACTGACCTCCAGGGGGTCTGGATCCAACAATGAACCACTGACCTCCAGGGTCTGGGATCCAACAATGAGCCACTGACCTCCAGGGTCTGGATCCAACAGCACTGACCTCCAGCCACTGACCTCCAGGGTCTGGATCCAACAGGGAACCACTGACCTCCAGGGTCTGGATCCAACAATGAGCCCACTGACCTCCAGGGTCTGGATCCAACTGAACCTCCAGGGTCTGGATCCAACAATGACCCACTGACCTCCAGGGTGTGGATCCAACAATGAACCACTGACCTCCAGGGTCTGGTTCCAACAATGAGCCCCTGACCTCCAGGGTCTGGATCCAACAGGGAGCCACTGACCTCCAGGGTCTGGATCCAACAGTGAACCACTGACCTCCAGGGTCTGGATCCAACAGTGAACCACTGACCTCCAGGGTCTGGATCCAACAATGAGCCACTGACCTCCAGGGTCTGGATCCAACAGTGAACCACTGACCTCCAGGGTCTGGATCCAACAATGACCCACTGACCTCCAGGGTCTGGATCCAACAGGGAGCCACTGACCTCCAGGGTCTGGATCCAACAGTGAACCACTGACCTCCAGGGTCTGGATCCAACAATGAGCCACTGACCTCCAGGGTCTGGATCCAACAGTGAACCACTGACCTCCAGGGTCTGGTTCCAATAGGGAGCCACTGACCTCCAGGGTCTGGATCTTTTTGTCTAAACAGCTGCAGTGTTTTTAACCCCAAAACTTAAAATCTGAGAGATTTTTTTTCTTTTAATTGTGCGCTTTTTTTTTTTGTTAATCATGATTTTTCTCTTGAAAATTTTGCTTTTATTAGAAGAAATGCTTATGTTTTGTGTAAAATCATAACTTTTGTCGCATATAAATTTGAAAACGGAACTGTTTCTTTGGGCGAAGTTAGAATATGACGAATGTCATTTTTTACTCGTATAACCAACGAGCTGAGACCAAGCTGGTCTCAGCTCCACCTCAGACATGTTCAGGGTTCTGTTGTGGTTCTGGACCCGGACCCGGACCCTAACCGTGACCCGGATTAATATCAGTACAGGTGATGAAGATGCTGTTGGAGGTGAACTCATCAACTCTCTTTCTCTCTGCAGCTTCTTCATATCAGCCCCCCCTCCCCCAGTAGTACCCCCCCACCTCCCCCCTGCTCCCCAGTATCCCCTCCAAACTCACCACCACTCCACCTACACAGCTTCCATCCCCACCCAGAGCCCCGCCCCCCAACTCCCCCGGGTCCACAGTAACCCCTCCCTCTTCACCCCCACCTCCTCCTCCCCACCAGCTCCCCCCAGTGGCCTCCCCCTGACCAGCCCCTCTTCTCCCTGGCCAACGTGCTGTCTGTAGCCATGAGCGTGGCCCAGTCCCTCATGCCCCAGCCTGGGGCCCCCAGCCCGGGCTTTGAGCCCCGCCCACAGCCGTTCCCGAACCCCCAGACTGCCTTCTCTCATCCCGGATCTCCTCCCCTGGGCTCCCAGCTCCACCCACAAAGCCACACCCCCTCATCCACGCCCTTCTACATCCAGCCGCCACACACGCCCCCCCCAGAAGCCATCACGGAGAGCCAGCAGGGGGCGCCGGCCAGCCGGACCACTCACACACCTCAGGTAGGAGGGACTGAGCACAGGTGAGGTTCATGTCCAAAGATCTGAACCTCCTTTTCTAATTCTTTATTTCTGTGTAAATAGAATAAAATCATCTGATTATAGTGAGAAGCAAACAAACCTCAGATGAACAGCAGCGATAACTGAACAATGACCCCCCCCCCCCCCCCCCCCCCACACACACACACACACACACACACACACACAACAAACATGTGACATCATCAAGCACCTCCATGAGTCAACAGCTTCCTGCAGCAGCAGCTTCCTGTCCGACTTCAGACTCTAGTGGTCAATAGAGGAACTGCAGCCTCTAGTGGTCGGTAGAGGAACCGCAGCCTCTAGTGGTCAGTAGAGGAACCGCAGCCTCTAGTGGTCGGTAGAGGAACCGCAGCCTCTAGTGGTCGGTAGAGGAACCGCAGGAACCGCACCTGGACTGGTTGTCCAGGTGTGATCAGATCTCACAGATATGAACCAACGTTTTTAGGAACTAACTTCTTAATAAATAAACTTCTTTAATTCCGGTCATTTCCATGGTGACGTTGACGTCTTCATGATCATCTGGACGTAACTGTCCATGTTAAATGTCATGTTCTTCCTCTTGTCCAGGTGTCTCCTCCGGTGTCGCCGTCCCACGGAGCCTCTCTGACTCTCACAGGTGCTACAGACGTTTGAACGTCACCTCATTAGATTCGATATGAAGGAAAGTTAACTGTTATTTTCTTCTTTCTTCCTTGTTGCTGTTGCAGAGAAGAAATCCGTCTTCACGGTCGGCCGTTTCCAGGTGACGCCATCGAAGGAGGTCCCTCCTGTCCGTCACCAGGAGCCACGCCCCCTCAACCAGGCCACGCCCACGGCCCACTCCCCGCCCCCTTTCAGGCGGAACCAGTTGGAGAGCAGCACAGAGAAAGACAGCGAATCAGAGAGCAGCAACCCCACGCTGACGCTGCGCCCACCCAGTTACCGTAGCAACGCTGCTCAGGAGGAGACGAGGGTGGGGGGGCGGAGGCTCAGCGGCAGTCTGTGGGAGGGGCCAGGAGGCAGCCAATCACGGAGTCGTTCAGCCACCTATAGCTCTGATGAATCAGAGGGCGAAGAAACGTGGGAGGAGCTTCAGAAGCTCCGAGACAGGTGATTGGCCAAGTTCAGATCATTTTCCTGCAGCCAGAAATTTAGACTTTGAAAAACTCACCAAGTAAAAAAAAAAAAAAGAAGCTATACTTGCAAATATGTGAGAAAAAAACAGGACCTGAATCTAACTTTGAAAATTCAAAAAGGAAAAATTGAAAACAACAAAACATGTGACTTCATGAAATTAGAAAACTGAAACGCTGAAGTTTCAGTTGAGCTGTTAAAATAGTGAATTTGAACCTTTTGAGCTTAAAAAGTTCCCAAAAAAAATCAATAAGTGAAAACTGTGAAGAATCTCAGATATTTACAAGGAAAAGAAGGAATTTACATTTACGTTTATATCGTTTGGAAAAACATAATTTAAAAATACTGTGCAGGAAAAAGGTTAGAATTCCATGAAAATGCAGCAACGATTAAACAATTAAAACAATGATTAAAAAGACAAAAACGTTCTGAGAGAAAACTCAGGGATTGTTGTAGATTCCCAGTGTAACCAGTGCCTCCACCTCACAGACACCTGGAGGAGGTTCAGCATCTTCAGGTGAGTCAGAAGCGAGAGATTGAGGAGCTGTACAGGAAAAAGGGGAAAACCCCGCCCCCAGGCATTGTTCCTCCAGCCGCCATGTTGAACCACCGCCAACGCCGCATCTCCAAGTCTGGAAACTACCCTGTGCCTCGCAGAAACAGCCTGCAGAGACTGGACGTGCCGCCCCCTGCAGGTGGGAGGTCATACTGCAGCCTGTGAGCAGGACGGTGGGTTGATTCAAACTCAAAACTGTCTGTCTGTGTTCAGGCATCATGAGGAAGAACTCGGTCAGCGGCAGCAGCAGCGGATCTCAGGACAGAGTCATGAAAGGAGTCACGTTCGCCCCCGGACACAGCTGCATGGTGAGTTAAATCACAGCTGCGCGGTGAGTTAAATCACAGCTGCGCGGTGAGTTAAATCACAGCTGCGCGGTGAGTTAAATCACAGCTGCGCGGTGAGTTAAATCACAGCTGCGCGGTGAGTTAAATCACAGCTGCGCGGTGAGTTAAATCACAGCTGCGCGGTGAGTTAAATCACAGCTGCGCGGTGAGTTAAATCACAGCTGCGCGGTGAGTTAAATCACAGCTGCGTGGTGAGTTAAATCACAGCTGCGTGGTGAGTTAAATCGCAGCTGCGTGGCGAGTTAAATCGCAGCTGCGTGGCGAGTTAAATCGCAGCTGCGCGGCGAGTTAAATCACAGCTGCGTAATGAGTTAAATCACAGCTGCGTGGTGAGTTAAATCGCAGCTGCGTGGTGAGTTAAATCGCAGCTGCGTGGTGAGTTAAATCGCAGCTGCGCGGTGAGTTAAATCGCAGCTGCGCGGTGAGTTAAATCGCAGCTGCGTAATGAGTTAAATCGCAGCTGCGTGGTGAGTTAAGTCACAGCTGCGTGGTGAGTTAAATCGCAGCTGCGTGGTGAGTTAAATCGCAGCTGCGTGGTGAGTTAAATCACAGCTGCGTGGTGAGTTAAATCGCAGCTGCGCGGTGAGTTAAATCGCAGCTGCGCGTTGAGTTAAATCGCAGCTGCGCGCGAGTTGAGTTAAATCGCAGCTGCGCGGTGAGTTAAATCACAGCTGCGCGGTGAGTGCAGCTGCGCGGTGAGTTAAATCGCAGCTGCGCGGTTGAGTTAAATCGCAGCTGCGGCGGTGGGTTGAGTTTAAATCGCAGCTGCGTGTTGAGTTAAATCGCAGCTGCGTGGTGAGTTAAATCGCAGCTGCGTGGTGAGTTAAATCACAGCTGCGTGGTGAGTTAAATCACAGCTGCGTGGTGAGTTAAATCGCAGCTGCGTGTTGAGTTAAATCGCAGCTGCGTGGTGAGTTAAATCGCAGCTGCGTGGTGAGTTAAATCACAGCTGCGTGGTGAGTTAAATCACAGGTGTATGTTGAGTTAAATCACAGGTGTATGTTGAGTTAAATCACAGCTACGTGGTGAGTTAAATCACAGCTGCGTAATGAGTTAAATCGCAGCTGCGTGGTGAGTTAAGTCACAGCTGCATGGTGAGTTAAATCACAGCTGCGTGGTGAGTTAAATCGCAGCTGCGTGGTGAGTTAAATCGCAGCTGCGTGGTGAGTTAAATCGCAGCTGCGCGTCGAGTTAAATCGCAGCTGCGCGTCGAGTTAAATCGCAGCTGCGCGGTGAGTTAAATCGCAGCTGCGCGGTGAGTTAAATCGCAGCTGCGCGGTGAGTTAAATCGCAGCTGCGCGTTGAGTTAAATCGCAGCTGCGTGGTGAGTTAAATGACAGCTGCGTGGTGAGTTAAATCACAGCTGCGTGATGAGTTAAATCACAGGTGTATGTTGAGTTAAATCACAGCTACGTGGTGAGTTAAATCGCAGCTGCGCGGTGAGTTAAATCGCAGCTGCGCGTTGAGTTAAATCGCAGCTGCGCGGTGAGTTAAATCGCAGCTGCGCGGTGAGTTAAATCGCAGCTGCGCGTTGAGTTAAATCACAGCTGCGGGGTGAGTTAAATCGCAGCTGCGTGGTGAGTTAAATCGCAGCTGCGTGGTGAGTTAAATCACAGCTGCGTGATGAGTTAAATCGCAGCTGCGCGGTGAGTTAAATCGCAGCTGCGCGGTGAGTTTAAGCAGCTGCGCGAGTTAAATCGCAGCTGCGCGGTGAGTTAAATCGCAGCTGCGCGGTGAGTTAAATCGCAGCTGCGCGTTGAGTTAAATCACAGCTGCGGGGTGAGTTAAATCGCAGCTGCGTGGTGAGTTAAATCGCAGCTGCGTGGTGAGTTAAATCACAGCTGCGTGATGAGTTAAATCACAGGTGCGTGGTGAGTTAAATCACAGCTGCGTGGTGAGTTAAATCACAGGTGTATGTTGAGTTAAATCATAGCTGCGCGGCGAGTTAAATCACAGGTGTATGTTCCTGGTACTGCAGTCACACCTGACTGACAGCTCTGGAGGCGGAGCTTATAGAAACACACCTGTTTAGTTGTTTTGTCTGAACTCTAACTTGTGTTGCAGTGAGAAATGAGCCGGTGAAGACCAGAAGACCATCAACGCCACGCAGGAGCTTCTGCAGGTGCAGCAGCCCAGCTTCAGGTCACAGTGAAACCCAGAAACCAGAGTCCGTGTGTTGGAGGAGACCGCTGAGCAAAGACCTCCAGAGACCTCCAGAATCCCCCAGAGACCTCCAGAAACCTCCAGAGACCCCCAGAGACCCCCAGAGACCTCCAGAAACCCCAGAGACCTCAGAGAGCCCCAGAGACCTCAGAGAGCCCCAGAGACCTCCAGAGACCTCCAGAGACCCCCAGAGACCTCCCAGAGACCTCCAGAGACCCCCAGAGACCCCAGAGACCCCAGAGACCCCTAGAACCTCCAGAGACCCCCAGAGACCCCCAGAGACCCCCAGAGACCTCCAGAGACCTCCAGAGACCTCCAGAGACCCTCCAGAGACCCCCAGAGACCCCCAGAGACCCCCAGAGACCTCCAGAGACCCCAGAAACCCCAGAGACCCCCAGAGACCTCAGACCCCCAGAGACCTCAGAGACCTCCAGAGACCTCCAGAGACCCCAGAGACCCCCAGAGACCCCAGAGACTCAGAGACCCCAGAGACCTCCAGAACCCCCAGAGACCTCCAGAGACCTCCAGAGACCTCCAGAGACCTCCAGAGACCTCCAGAGACCCCCAGAGACCCCCAGAGACCCCCAGAGACCCCCAGAGACCCCCAGAGACCCCCCCAGAACCTCCAGAGACCCCAGAGATCCAGAGACCCCCAGAGACCCCAGAGACCTCAGAGACCCCCAGAGACCTCCAGAGACCCTCAGAGACCCCCAGAGACCCCCAGAGACCCCCAGAGACCTCCAGAGACCCCCAGAGACCTCCAGAGACCTCCAGAGACCCCCAGAGACCTCCAGAGACCCCCAGAGACCCCAGAGACCTCCAGAGACCTCCAGAGACCCCAGAGACCCTCCAGAGACCCCCAGAGACCCCAGAGACCCCCAGAGACCTCCAGAGACCTCTAGAAACCTCAGAGACCCCAGAGACCCCCAGAGACCTCCAGAGACCTCCAGAGACCTCCAGAGACCCCCGAGACCGCCAGAGACCTCCAGAGACCCCCAGAGACCTCCAGAGACCCCAGAGACCTCCAGAGAGACCTCCAGAGACCCCAGAGACCTCCAGAGACCTCCAGAGACCCCAGAAACCTCCAGAGGAGACCCCAGAGACCCCAGGAGGAGACCTCCAGAGACCCCGACCTCCAGAGACCTCCAGAGACCTCCAGAGACTAGAGACCTCCAGAGACCTCCAGAGACCCCCAGAGACCTCCAGAGACCCCCAGAGACCTCCAGAGACCTCTAGAGACCTCCAGAGACCTCCAGAGACCCCCAGAAACCTCCAGAGACCTCCAGAGACCCCCGGAGACCTCCAGAGACCCCCGGAGACCTCCAGAGACCCCCAGAGACCTCCAGAGACCTCTAGAGACCTCCAGAGACCTCCAGAGACCCCCAGAGACCTCCAGAGACCTCCAGAGACCTCCAGAGACCCCCAGAGACCCCAGAGACCCCAGAGACCCTCCAGAGACCTCAGAGACCTCCAGAGACCTCCAGAGACCTCCAGAGACCTCCAGAGACCCCCAGAGACCTCCAGAGACCTCCAGAGACCCCCGAGACCTCCAGAGACCCCAGAGACCCCAGAGACCCCCAGAGACCTCCAGAGACCTCTCCAGAGACCTCCAGAGACCTCCAGAGACCCAGAGACCCCAGAGAAACCTCCAGAGACCTCTAGAGACCTCCAGAGACCTCCAGAGACCCCAGAAACCTCAGAGACCCCCAGAGACCTCCAGAAACCTCCAGAGACCCCCAGAGACCCCCACAAACCCCCAGAGACTCCCAGAGACCTCAGAGACCTCCAGAGACCCCCAGAGACCCCCAGAGACCTCCAGAAACCTCAGAGACCTCCAGAGACCTCCAGAGACCTCCAGAGACCTCCAGGGGGTTCAGGGTGGAACACTGTCTGAAGTTCAGTTTGTTTGGGTTCATTTATGTCGACAGTCGATCAGCTGAGGGTTTCATTGATCTGCAGCAGGCAGGTAGACTCCAGGTGGAGCTCAAGCTCCTCCCCTTTTACAACAAAGAAGTTGCATATTTGTCTTTTTTTTAAAGACCCAAATCATATTTGAGGTGAAAAAGTTATGACTTTGCAAAATTTGAGGATTTGAGGAACACCAAAGTTGTGATTTTACAACTAAAATGTCCAATTTACCAAAAATTGTGATTTTTGTGACATTGTGAAGTTTTTAAACATAAGTTCTTCATTTAAGACAGAAAGTTGCAGTTTGTGAGATTTCTGACTTTATGTTTCAGATTCTATGACAAAAATGTACTTTTTTAATGACAAAAAGTTGCACAATTTTCATTTTTACAGCAAAACAAATATTGATTTTAGGACAGAAAGTTACAGTATAGATTTTAATATAGTAATATAATATATATAATAAAATATAATTTACTATATAATTAATATAGTAATGTGTATTTGTGAAAATCTATTTTACTATAAATATTTCTGTTAAATTAAAAAGTTTTACATTTGCAAAATATGTGATTTTATGAAAATATGATGCTTTTTCATGATAGAAAGTTGTGTTTTTTTCCTAAAGTCTGAATTTCTCCAAGATTGTAGAAATAAATGATTATTTAATTAAAGTAGGAGTGTAACTAACATCATATCAGGTTAATTTATATTCTGTGTCTTTGGCTCAAACACCAAAACAAAACTGAAACATCCTGGTTGGTTTGTTTAGTTAACGTTAGTTACCTGAACCCAACTAACCAACCTGGTTCAGGTTCAGGTTTAGTTACCTGAACCTGAGCCTGAACCTGAACCTGAACCTGAACCTGAACCTGAACCTGATCCTGAGCCTGAACCTGAACCTGAACCTGAACCTGAGCCTGAACCCGAGCCTCAACCTGAGTCTGAACCTGAACCTGATCCTGAACCTGAACCTGATCCTGAGCCTGAACCTGAACCTGAGACTGAGCCTGAGACTGAGCCTGAACCTAAGCCTGAACCTGAGCCTGAACCTGAACCTGAACCTGATCCTGAGCCTGAACCTGAGCCTGAGCCTGAACCTGAACCTGAACCTGAACCTGAACCTGATCCTGAGCCTGAACCTGAACCTGAGACTGAGCCTGAGACTGAGCCTGAACCTGAGCCTGAACCTGAGCCTGAACCTGAACCTGAACCTGAGCCTGAGACTGAGCCTGAGACTGAGCCTGAACCTAAGCCTGAACCTGAACCTGAGCCTGAACCTAAGCCTGAACCTGAACCTGAGCCTGAACCTGAACCTGAACCTGAACCTGAACCTGATCCTGAGCCTGAACCTGAGCCTGAGCCTGAACCTGAACCTGGTTGGTTCATTGATTGAAGCCGATCAGAACCTGGGTGCCTTCAGTGTCATTGAATCCTATTTAAAGAGAATTTATTATTGTTTTTAATTTAAGTCTGATGTTTTGTTTGTCATGAAATTAAACCTGATGTTTGAATACTTGATGGAAATAAAAGTTCTCTTTAGAACACAAATAAAACCCTGGACGTCAGAACGGACCGGGACCAACCTGTGATGTCACATGTTTTGTATCCGGCTGAAAGTTTATTAGAAAATTAAACATTTTAAGACGGTGAACTTTTTAACAGGTGGACGTTTACCTGATGAAACGAGCGACTGTAATGAACAGACGTGCTCACCTGGATGATGATGACATTAATTAGGATCAGGTGGTTTAACGCAGGGAAACCTGCAGGACGCCGGTCCTCCAGAACCGACCCCTGATCCACCGGACCTCCAGGACCGACCCCTGATCCACCGGACCTCCGGGACCGACCCCTGATCCACCGGACCTCCTGGACCGACCCCTGATCCACCGGACCTCCGGGACCGACCCCTGATCCACCGGTCCTCCGGAACCGACCCTGATCCCCGGCCCCTCCGAACCGACCCCTCCACCGGTCCTCCGGAACCGACCCCCGATCCACCGGTCCTCCGGGACCGACCCCCGATCCACCGGTCCTCCGGGACCGACCCCCGACCTCCACCGGTCCCCCGACCCCCGATCCACCGGTCCTCCGGGCCGACCCCCGATCCACCGGACCTCCGGACCGACCCCCGATCCACCGTCGGTCTCCGGGACGAACCCCGATCACCGGACCTCCAGAACCGACCCCCGATCCACCGGACCTCCGGACCGACCCCCGATCCACCGGTCCTCCGGGACCGACCCCCGATCCACCGGACCTCCGGACCGACCCCCGACCACCACCCCGACCACCGACCGGACCTCCGGACCGACCCCGATCCACCGGACCTCCGGACCGACCCCCGATCACCGGACCTCCGGGACCGACCCCCGATCCACCGGACCCCTCCAGGACCGACCCCCGATCCACTGGACCTCCGGGACCGACCCCTGATCCACCAGGACCGACCCCTGATCCACCTGACCTCCAGGACCGACCCCTGATCCACCGGTCCTCCGGGACCGACCCCCGATCCACCGGTCCTCCGGGACCGACCCCCGATCCACCGGTCCTCCGGGACGACCCCCGATCCACCGGACCTCCGGGACCGACCCCCGATCCACCGGACCTCCAGGACCGACCCCCGATCCACCGGACCTCCGGGACCGACCCCTGATCCACCAGGACCGACCCCTGATCCACCTGACCTCCAGGACCGACCCATGATCCACCGGACCTCCAGAACCGACCCCCGATCCACCGGACCTCCGGAACCGACCCCCGATCCACCGGTCCTCCGGGACCGACCCCCGATCCACCGGACCTCCGGGACCGACCCCCGATCCACCGGATCCACGGGACGACCCCCGATCCACCGGACCTCCGGAACCGACCCCCGATCCACCGGACCTCCGGGACCGACCCCCGATCCACCGGACCTCCAGAACCGACCTCTGATCCACCGGTCCTCCGGGACCGACCCCCGATCCACCGGTCCTCCGGGACGACCCCCGATCCACCGGTCCTCCGGGACGAACCCCCGATCCACCGGACCTCCGGGACGAACCCCCGATCCACCGGACCTCCGGGACCGACCCCCGATCCACCGGACCTCCGGGACCGACCCCTGATCCACCAGGACCGACCCCTGATCCACCTGACCTCCAGGACCGACCCATGATCCACCGGACCTCCAGAACCGACCCCCGATCCACCGGTCCTCCAGGACCGACCCTGACCGACCCCTGATCCACCGGTCCTCCGGGACCGCCCCGATCACCGGACCTCCGGACCGATCCCCGATCCACCGACCTCCGGGACCGACCCCCGTCCACCGGTCCCTCCGGGACGACCCCCGATCCACCGGACCCCCCTCCCGGGACGACCCCCGATCCACCGGACCTCCGGACCGAACCCCCACCGGACCTCCCGACCGGACCTCCGGGATCCACCAGGACCGACCCCTGATCCACCTGACCTCCAGGACCGACCCATGATCCACCGGACCTCCAGAACCGACCCCCGATCCACCGGTCCTCCAGGACCGACCCCCGATCCACCGGTCCTCCGGGACCGACCCCCGATCCACCGGACCTCCGGGACCGACCCCCGATCCACCGGACCTCCGGGACCGACCCCCGATCCACCGGTCCTCCGGGACGACCCCCGATCCACCGGACCTCCGGGACCGACCCCCGATCCACCGGACCTCCGGAACCGACCCCCGATCCACCGGACCTCCGGGACGACCCCCGATCCACCGGACCGACCCCTGATCCACCGGACCTCCGGGACCGACCCCCGATCCACCGGACCTCCAGGACCGACCCCCGATCCACCGGACCGACCCCTGATCCACCGGACCTCCAGGACCGACCCATGATCCACCGGACCTTCAGGACCGACCCATGATCCACCGGACCTCCAGAACCGACCCCTGATCCACCGGACCTCCAGGACCGGACTCTGGACTCTGATGAACCCTGATGAACCCTGGTGGACTCTGATGAACCCTGGTGGACTCTGATGGTCCCTGATGAACCCTCAGGTCCTCTGGTCTTCTAATTCCCATCATGCACCAGTCTGGAGAAGCTGATGGAAACATCTTTTAATATTTTTAAAAACAGCGACTTTTTAACTTTAACTGATTCTGTTTATTCCAGTTTTACTGTGTTTATATTTTTATTTACTGCTCGTCTTATTTATTTATCTCTATTATAGACGCCCGTATTCTTGTTACTCATTTAAATTGTTTTATTTTGAGCTTTTGATCTGTTTATTTTGTCTTTTTTCTTGTTTCAGCAACTTTGTCCTGCGTTTATTTTGTCCAAAAAGTGTTTTTCCTATAATCTGGGATTAATTAATTTTATCTGATTTGATCTAAATCAAGTTTGATTGACGGGTTGGGTCCAGGCTGAGACCTGGACTGAGACATGGACTAAGACATGGACAAGACCTGGACTGAGACCTGGACTGAGACATGGACAGACCTGGACCTGGACTGAGACATGGACAAGACCTGGACTGAGACATGGACAAGACCTGGACTGAGACATGGACTGAGACATGGACTGAGACATGGACAAGACCTGGACTGAGACATGGACTGAGACCTGGACTGAGACCTGGACTGAGACATGGACAAGACCTGGACTGAGGACGTGTCACTGACTCGTCACAGATGTTCTGATGTTTCATCATTTATTCAGTCAGTTTCAGATGTTACAGATGTTTAACAGCTGGGAACGAACAGAGGAGCTGGTCCAGATGTTCTGGTCCAGAGGAGCTGGTCCAGATGTTCTAGTCCAGAGGAGCTGGTCCAGATGTTCTGGTGCAGATGTTCTGGTCTAGAGGAGCTGGTCCAGATGTTCTGGTCCAGAGGAGCTGGTCCAGAGGAACTGGTCCAGATGTTCTGGTGCAGATGTTCTGGTCCAGAGGAGCTGGTCCAGATGTTCTGGTGCAGATGTTCTGGTCCAGAGGAGCTGGTCCAGATGTTCTGGTGCAGAGGAGCTGGTCCAGATGTTCTGGTCCAGAGGAGCTGGTCCAGAGGAACTGGTCCAGATGTTCTGGTGCAGATGTTCTGGTCCAGAGGAGCTGGTCCAGATGTTCTGGGCAGAGGAGCTGGTCCAGATGTTCTTCTGGTTGTTCTGGTGCAGAGAGCTGGGAGAGGGTCCGAGGAGCTGGTCCAGATGTTCTGGTCTGGTCCAGAGGTCTGTTCTGGTCCAGAGGAGCTGGTCCAGATGTTCTAGTCCAGAGGAGCTGGTCCAGTCCAGGGAACTGGTCCAGATGTTCTGGTGCAGATGTTCTGGTCCAGAGGAGCTGGTCCAGATGTTCTGGTGCAGAGGAGCTGGTCCAGATGTTCTGGTGGAGATGTTCTGGTCTAGAGGAGCTGGTCCAGATGTTCTGGTGCAGAGGAGCTGGTCCAGATGTTCTGGTCCAGAGAGAGCTGGTCCAGATGTTCTGGTCCAGAGGAGCTGGTCTAGATGTTCTGGTCTAGATGTTCTGGTCCAGAGGAGCTGGTTCAGATGTTCTGGTGCAGAGGAGCTGGTCCAGATGTTCTGGTCCAGATGTTCTGGTCTAGATGTTCTGGTCCAGATGTTCTGGTCCAGAGGAGCGGGTTCAGAGGAGCGGACTGCTGCAGAGGAGGACCAGCCACTCGGTCAGACTGAGCTCATCTTTACGAGGCTGAAACACCCAGAAACCCAGAAACCAGTTAGCCACCAGTGAAACCAGTTAGCCACCAGTGAAACCAGTTAGCCACCAGTGAAACCAGTTAGCCACCCCAGTGAAACCAGTTAGCCACCAGTGAAACCAGTTAGCCACCAGTGAAACCAGTTAGCCACCAGTGAAACCAGATAGCCACCAGTGAAACCAGATAGCCACCAGTGAAACCAGTTAGCCACCACCAGTGAAACCAGTTAGCCACCCCAGTGAAACCAGTTAGCCACCAGTGAAACCAGTTAGCCACCAGTGAAACCAGTTAACCAGAAACCAGAACCAGTGAAACCAGTAGCACCAGTGAAAACCAGTACCAGTGAAACCAGTTAGCCACCAGTGAAACCAGTTAGCCACCAGTGAAACCAGTTAGCCACCAGTGAAACCAGTTAGCCACCAGTGAAACCAGTTAGCCACCAGTGAAACCAGTAACCTGCTCCACCATCAACCTCCCTGAGACTGAGAAACCAGTACCTTCAGTCCGCTGGTGTCCACCGGCTGTCCGTCTCGTAGGATGGACAGCAGCCGGGTCCGTCCGGCGCCAGGATACCCGTCCTCCACCTGCAGGTGGCAGACCAGCGACGCCGACTTCAGGTAGACCAGCAGGCGCCGGGCGGGACGCCAGTCGATGGCGAAGCTGCAACAGAGACCAGGACCAGCGTCAATGTTCTGGACCCCACTGGACTCACCTGGATCTCAGGGTCTGGGACTCACCTGGATCTCAGGGTCTGGGACTCACCTGGATCTCAGGGTCTGGGACTCACCTGGATCTCAGGTCTGGGACTCACCTGGATCTCAGGTCTGGGACTCACTGGATCTCACAGGTCTGGGACTCCCTGGATCTCAGGTCTGGGGGGACTCACCTGGATCTCAGGGTCTGGGACTCACCTGGATCTCAGGGTCTGGGACTCTCACCTGGATCTCAGGTCTGGGACTCACCTGGATCTCAGGTCTGGGACTCACCTGGATCTCAGGTCTGGGACTCACCTGGATCTCAGGGTCTGGGACTCACCACCGGGGGATCTCAGGTCTGGGACTCACCTGGATCTCAGGGTCTGGGACTCTCTGGACTCACCTGGATCTCAGGTCTGGGACTCACCTGGATCTCAGGTCTGGGACTCACCTGGATCTCAGGGTCTGGGACTCACCTGGATCTCAGGTCTGGGACTCACCTGGATCTCAGGCTGGGACTCACCGGACTCCTCAGGGATCTCAGGTCTGGGACTCACCTGGATCTCAGGTCTGGACTCACCTGGATTCAGGGTCTGGGACTCACCTGGATCTCAGGGTCTGGGACTCACCTGGAATCTCAGGTCTGGGACTCACCTGGATCTCAGGGTGGGACTCACCGGATCTCAGGGTCTGGGACTCACCTGGATCAGTCTGGGACTCTGGACCAGGGATCTCAGGGTCTGGGACTCTGGACCTGGATCTCAGGGTCTGGGACTCACCTGGATCTCAGGTCTGGATCTCAGGGTCTGGGACTCACCTGGATCTCAGGGTCTGGGACTCACCTGGATCTCAGGTCTGGGACTCACCTGGATCTCAGGGTCTGGGACTCACCTGGATCTCAGGGTCTGGGACTCACCTGGATCTCAGGGTCTGGGACTCACCTGGATCTCAGGTCTGGGACTCACCTGGATCTCAGGGTCTGGGACTCACCTGGATCTCAGGGTCTGGGACTCACCTGGATCTCAGGTCTGGGACTCACCTGGATCTCAGGTCTGGGACTCACCTGGATCTCAGGGTCTGGGACTCACCTGGATCTCAGGGTCTGGGACTCACCTGGATCTCAGGGTCTGGGACTCACCTGGATCTCAGGGTCTGGGACTCACCTGGATCTCAGGTCTGGGACTCACTGGGATCTCAGGGTCTGGGGACTCACCTGGATCTCAGGGTCTGGGTCACCTGGATCTCAGGGTCTGGGACTCACCTGGATCTCAGGTCTGGGACCTGGATCTCAGGTCTGGGACTCTGGATCATCTGGGGGTCTGGGACTCACCTGGATCTCAGGGTCTGGGACTCACCTGGATCTCAGGGTCTGGGACTCACCTGGATCTCAGGGTCTGGGACTCACCTGGATCTCAGGTCTGGGACTCACCTGGATCTCAGGGTCTGGATCTCAGACAGCAGCTCGGCCTGACCCACGTATTCCTGCAGGACCTCCAGCAGGGCAGCACTGAGCTCGGCCCGCCGGCCCGACAGGTGGACCCCCACCAGACCGGCCGTTCCCTCGTCCACCTGAACAGAGACACGCCCCCCTGAAACTCCATCCTCCAATCAAACACCAGAACACCTGTCAAGATCAGTCACCTGCAGGCTGAAGCGCTCGTTGAGGCTCCAGGTGACCGACAGCCTCAGAGGCTCCAGATCATTGGATGACAAGCCAGTAGAGGGGCGTGGCCTGAGCTCCACACACAGCTGTGATTGGTTGAAGGTGAGCAGGTTGATCTGCATGACGTCCTGCGTGGCGGCGACGTGCAGCTGCAGCCTGACAGGAAGTACAGGTTAGAACCAATCACAGCGTCTGAACCAGGGGTCATGTGACCTCAGGACACCCACTCATCTCTTAGCCGCTGCCAGCCAATCAGCTGAGAGAACTCTGCCTCTGACTCCGCCTTCAGCTGGACCAGCTGACCATCACATGAGCGCAATGCATTCTGGGCCTTCAGGAGCGAAGCCTCCAGCTGATCACACTGCCGTCTCTAAAGGAGACAAGGGAGGAGACAAGGGGAGGAGACAAGGGGAGGAGACATGGGGAGGAGACAAGGAGAGGAGACAAGGGGAGGAGACAAGGGGAGGAAGGTTGTGTTATGAGGAAAATAAAGTGTTAATTAGTAGAAACTGATTCACTGAGATGAACTCAGATCAGGTTTCTGTTTTCTTTAATACAAATGTTCAAGTTCAGAAACGTTAAAATATTTTTCCGAATAGTTTGTTTCTTTTCTTTTTTTCTTTTTTCAACGGCCTATAAAATCACAATTAATAGACTATTTTAAATTTTCTAAATATTTTCTGATTTTATTTTCTCAAATTTTATAGTCACAATTATTTTTTTCCTGTTCTCTTTATGTAGTTTTTTTTTTTTTGGCAAAATTGTAAGTATCAAAATTTTGAAAATCTTGAATTTAAAGTTTTTTTAATTTTTGTTTTCAAACTTAAACATGAAACTGACAACTTTTTTATTCAAATTTGTTTCTAACAAAACTAAAAGAAAGAAATTTGATTATTACTATTATATTTATATCATTACAAATTATATTATTTACACAAACACTTCCAAATATATTTTCAGGCCAAAGATGAAATTAGTTTATTCTTAGACTAAAAACTTATTACTATTATTATTAATATTATTATTATTACTACTACTATTATCATTACTATTATTATTATTAATATTAATATTGTTATTATGATTATTGTTGTTGTTATTAATATTGTTATTATTATTACAACTACAATTATTATTATTACTATTATTGTTATTACTATTGTTATTATTATTATTTTTTTTTCAGATCAAGATCTTTTATTGTTTACGCAATTATACGTTGTACATGCGCAGTAAAATTGTTATTGTCCCACAGGGCAAACGCTTTCTTTTCTTTTTTAGGAAGAAACAGGGAAAAAAAGAATTAAGTTTAAATAAGATAAATAATAAACACACAGTCCAGGAGAGTAGAAAAAACACAACTATGAAGTCCAAATAAACTATTATTATTACTATTATTATTACTATTATTATTATTATTGTTATTATAATTATTATTATTATTATTATTATTATTATTATTATTATTATTATTATTGTAGTTATTGTTATATAACAGCTGTCGTCTTCTTGAAGGACACAAACTGAAAGCATCAGTTTGGATCATCAGCTGTCTTGGCTGCTGGTCCAGCATGGGTCTGGTCCTGTCTGGTCTGGTCTGGGGTCTGGTCCTGGGTCTGGTCCTGGTCCTGGGTCTGGTCCTGGGTCTGGTCCTGGTCTGGGTCTGGTCCTGGGTCTGGTCCTGGTCCTGGGTCTGGTCCTGGGTCTGGTCCTGGGTCTGGTCCTGGTCTGGTCTGGTCTGGTCTGGTCCTGGGTCTGGTCCTGGTCTGGGGTCTGGTCTGGGTCTGGTCTGGTCCTGGGTCTGGTCCTGGTCTGGTCCTGGTCTGGTCCTGGTCTGGTCCTGGTCTGGGTCTGGTCTGGGTCTGGTCCTGGTCTGGTCTGGGTCTGGTGTCTGGGTCTGGTCCTGGTCTGGTTCTGGTCCTGGTCTGGGTCTGGTCTGGTCCTGGGGTCCTGGGTCCTGGTCGGTTCTGGGTCTGGTCCTGGTCCTGGGTCTGGTCCTGGGTCTGGTCCTGGTTCTGGGTCTGGTCCTGGGTCTGGGTCTGGTCCTGGGTCTGGTCCTGGTTCTGGTCCTGGTCCTGGGTCTGGTCCTGGTCCTGGTCTGGTTCTGGTTCTGGTCAGGACTGATGTATGGGGTCAGGTACGGTGTGAGTGTGATCACCTGGTCTCGCAGCTGCTGGACCAGCTGTGTGAGGGCCCGTCGTCTGTCGTGGACCCGCTGGACCCGGTCCTGCAGAGTTCTGATCATGTTCTCCATCTCGTCCACCACCGAGCTGCTCTCCACCTTCAGAGCCTTCCACCTGGTCCGAGCCCCGCCCCCTGACACGGCGACAAACACAGCAGCGCCGTCACAGACACGTCTGAGGGGTCATGTGACCAAACGCCCACAGCTCCTGGAGTGTTTCGTGTCTACCTGGCGGCGGCGGGCACGGCTCCGTCATCAGTCGCCGGGGAGACTCCAGACCTTCCAGTAACGACATCAAGGAGTCCAGAACAAACAGCTGGCGCCACAGAACCTTATGGACCCGACGGCCGTCCTGAACAGACAGAAGGGAACGGTTTACGTCTGCAGCAGTACCACCTCTGACCACCAGGGGGGGCGTCTGGGTCTGCTGACTCTCCAGGGAGTCACCATGACAGTCAGGTGACTCCAGAACCAGAACCAGAACCAGAACCAGCTCCAAACCTGATCTGAGACCAGAACGCTTGATGAAGCTCCCCTCTAGGTTTGGCCCCTGGGGGCCCGAACCCGAACCCGTGACAGAAATTACAGCGAGTGGTGGTTGAATTTAAATATTTAACGGCAGGTGAAATAAAAATAAACTATTTTGAATATAGTGATATACTGTCATTGTCATAACAACAGGCACACGTAGCAACTATTTATGACTGTTTATTCAAGAACACTAATATTAAAAACTAAGCATCGGTTACATCTCCAAAACAAAAAATGAACATAAACATTTTTTATTCTGCTATTTTATTTACTTATATTCTTGCATCTGTATCACATCTGCTTGATTAACTTTGTTTATTAGAATGACGGCCGTTAAACCGGAACTTATTCCTCCAAAGATCTAACACTTTAGATAAACATATTATCTGATACCTGGACTGGTTTTCCTAAATCGCATTACATTTTTAACCTTTTAGGTCAATTCTGTGTCAGAATTAAAATACTTCACATATTTTATATAGTTTAATATTCTGCTGGGGTGACCCAGAAACCCAAAAAAGAGGCCTGTTGATACCGCAAAAACACTAAGATGACAAAGTAGCTGTAAAAGCATTAGAGGTGCACGATAATTATCGGGCCGATAACAGGAAATGATGACGTCATCCCGATAAGTCCGATATCACGATGAATAGCCCCGATAACATTTATATTTCTGTCAACACAGCAGTGTCTCGCTCCCTCTGAGCCTTGAATGACCGGCAGTGAATGTTATGTTCAAGTGACGTCGGCATAATCAGAAAAACGATTACTCTCAATCAGGAAAATCAAGAATACCCCCCCCTCATGCCAGAAAAACAACTCGTTAACTCGTCATAATTTTAGTAGTTGCTGACTTTAATTGATATTCGCAGTATTTTCCCTCATGTTACACATAAAAAAGAAAAAATAGAAAAGGCTGAAAGAACGACTAGCAAACGAGGAAACGTTGGAATTTACGTTCCACCTTGAATGCAGCCTGCAGCACAGCGCTGATCACAACAAACATGGCGGCGTGGAACTACGTTAAAGTTTCAGAAGAAGATAGTTTGGTGGTTATTTGTGACGAATCCTCCGAGTGAATTCTACGAGGAGGGAAGCACAAGCTTTAATAAGCTTGGATCTGGATGATTTATTCAGAGGTGAAGATGAATAGAACAGAATAGTCCTTTATTGTCATTGTAACAAGTACAACGAAATTTAAAAAGTGCCAAACAGTCAACATTAAAAACATCAACTACGGTAATAAATACCGGTGCTACATTAATAAATAAATAAATACACAGTCAAACATCACCTTCCCGCTTAACCGGAAAACACGCCACCGTTCACTCTGTCACAGGATTAATCCTTAAAGAGGCTGGTTACTGCTGTCGGATAAAAACTACTGCTTTGTTGGTTTTTAGGCCTGTATCTGATAAGTGATCCTCTCAGCGCCCCCTGCTGTTAGTTGGTAGACTGAAGGTTCTGGTTCACAGACCGGACCGTCCTGGTCCAGAGTCAACCCTAACCTCGAGCCTGACGTCACCGCTGTTTGTCTAATTAGTGTGATCGTGTGTAACTGTCGCGCGCTCGTGGATGTAACGGTTCTGACCATCAGGAAGACCTCCGTCCCGGCCAGGTCCGCACAGTCCGGTTCCGAGTCATCAGAGGAGTCCAGCAGAGCCGGATCACAGCGCTGCAGCATCCTGAACACACAAAAACAAACAAACAAACAAACAAACAACAGCAACAGTCAGGTCCAGCTCTGCTAAACGTCACGTTTAAATGTTTTCTTTCATCACTGTTCGACAGAAACCACCAGCCTGGACGTTAAACCGGATCCAGCCGGTCGCTCTCTGACCACTAATAAACACAAAAGCGAACATTTGATCAACTTACGATCCAACTTCAGACATTTTTGTTTTCAAATCCTCCGCGCTCCAACCACCGGTCTGATTGGCTGATCGTCCATGACGTCACATCCGGTCTTCTTCTGCTTCTTCCTCTTCTTGATCATCTATAAAGGCTGTAAAACCGTAAAGCTTCATCAAAATAAATTAAACTAAATAATATATGTGAACCGGAATCACCAGGAGGCTCGTTTTACTTGAATAAAAACCGTAATAAAAAACCGTAGCCCACGAACCAACGGCGTCGAAGATTGTTTCTAAGGTTTCAACTCATGGACGAACGTCCACAGCGACACCTGCCGGTCACTTCTGTGAACTGTTTGGAGAATCAGCGCCTCTGACGTACATCTGAACCAAACCTTGGTTAAATTATATATTTGTATTTACTGACAGTGTTTACGTCACACTGCTACTGATTTAAACAAATCCCTATAAAACAGTCACTAGAAGGTTCTAGACAACAACTAAGGGTTGCAGGAGGACTAAAATGTTATTTTTCTGTCATCAACATAAAAAAATATATGTTCATCTGAGCACTAAGAGGTGTTTTATGGTGATTAAAGCCATCGTTAACTTCTGGAGTTAAAGACAAGGTTGATGCAGAAACAGGTTCAACATGTTTATAACATGGAGTGAAGTTTAACAGAAGAGTTAACTAAGTTAAATAAAATCAACACATTACTTCTTACAAAGATTTGTATTCAAAAACAATCATAAACAAGCTGTCCAGCTGTTTTTGAGACTTCTGTTTTTTATTTGATTTTATTCAATTCTATTTCATTTAGAATTCCAAAAGCTTAAGAAAACATTTCCTGACACATATTTAATTCGTTACATTTCATTTTTTTTTTTTTTTTTAAGATTTATAAAGTCAAATTCTGCAAATTTGTGAATCTATAAAAGTCACAATTTCTGTGAGACTTGAACTTTCTCGAATTCTAATGTCTGGAGTTATTGTTCATATTACTGGAACATAATGACACTTACTGCAGTAATAACAACGGAGTTGAGCGCAGCAGCTGCAGCGGCTGACGTCACCCGCTCAGGTCACGTGACATGTGTTGCCTCTGCAGCGGCTAGCTGCTAGCGGCGGAGAAAACGGTCCTAACGGAGCTTTACCGCAGTTTACCGGAGTCCGGTGGAGCTGCAGCACCGAGAACGGCCAGCAGACACCCGGAGACATGAGCTAAGCTCCAGAGAGGCGCTCGCAGGTAGATGATGTTCCCGCCCAGACAGCGTCGTGACGGCGATGCTGCTGCTAACAGCAGCTAGCCGCGGAGCTAACTGCGATCAGAACCAGCTGCTGCTCCGCGGGTCACGTGACGGCCCGGTTCTGCGTTTGCGAGAGAGAGAGCGAGTATGTGTGTGTCCGGACGGCTGTTCATGGTGACGGAACCGACCCGCAGAGGGTCCAGAACCGGGCCGATGTTAGCCGCGAGCTAACGGTCATTTTCTGATTCAGCGTCAGAACCTCAGAACCACAACCAGGTCAGAACCCCACCATCAACGGGTCTGGTACCTCGTGAGGCTTCAGGCCGGATCCAGTCTGTCTGCGGATATTCTGCAGGTCTGAGTCCAGGTTCGAGGTTCAATAGCTGCAGATCCGGTTCGGGGACGTCGGCCCAAATTATGTGTCCCACAAACGAAACCAGCTGCAGCCTGACGTCTGGGACACCAGACTCACCTGGTCCAGGTGCGACTGCTGGAAGAACGGAGGTTTTCCAGTCAGAACTGGTCTGATGAGGTCTGGATGGAGACGGAGGTCCAGTGTCTCGTCCTCCTCCAGGTCTGACGGGTCCAGATGTGTCAGGTTCTTCTCCAGTTCTGCTGATGAGGTCGGTCCAGTGTCTCGTTCTCCTGGGTCCAGGTTCTAGCTCAGGTCCAGTTCTGGTCCTGTTCTGATGAGTTCCGGATGGAGACGGGTCCAGATGCGTCTGGCTCCTGTCTGATGTGGTTCTGGTCCAGCTCAGTTAATCAGTACTGGGACCAGTTCAGACCTGGACCCGGGTGGTTCTGGGTCATGTCTCTGACACCTGTGTTTTTCTGTTGCAGGGTTCAGGTGTGTTGTATCGGCAACAGGATGCCCCATCCCCCCCCC
>JAGFBZ010000537.1:147625-176648 GCA_018398805.1 Hirundichthys speculiger
CCCCAGGCCAACACCACCCCCCTCAGCTGAGCAGAGAGGAGGTCAAAGGTCGCGGCGCTCTGCTGTCGGACATCTGCAGAGGCACGGCGCTGAAGAAGGTGTCGGTGGTGAACGACCGCAGCGCCCCCCTGCTGGAGAGTAAGACACCCCCCACAGAGCACCCATACATTCGCTTATACCAGTACCTACACCAGAACCCGGGCCAGCCCAGACAGCAGGGGGCGCCGGGCCAGCCCGGACTGCAGGGGGCGCCCTCCCAGGAGCCCAAGAAGACGGCTGGAGACACCAGCGCCGCTCTGTCCCTGGACAGTAAGACCAACATTTCCTCTGATGTAGAGGCGGGAGGCTGCCGCCGGGTTTAAACAGCTGCCGCCGGTCCTGTCCACGGGGGGAGGGGCGGGGCCAGGGGGGCGGGGCCAGGGGGCGGGGCAAGGAGGTGGTATCGATCATGTGATCAGACAGAAACAGTCGTAAACGTAGACGTTAAACATCTGAACAGGTAGAACTGCAGCCACGTTAAAAGGCCAGGATTCAGGCCGCCTGGTGGTCCAGGTGATCCAGGTGATCCAGGTGATCCAAGTGGTCCAGGTGGTCCAAGTGGTTCAGAGAGGTGGTTCAGGTGATCCAGGGAGGTGGTTCAGGTGGTCCAGGGAGGAGGTCCAGGTGGTCCAGGTGGTCCAGGGAGGAGGTCCAGGTGGTCCAGGTGGTCCAGGGAGGAGGTCCAGGTGGGTCCAGTTGATCCAGGTGGTCCAGGTGGTCCAGGGAGGAGGTCCAGGTGGTCCAGGGAGGAGGTCCAGGTGGTCCAGGTGATCCAGGGAGGTGGTTCAGGTGGTCCAGGGAGGAGGTTCAGGTGGTCCAGGTGGTCCAGGTGGTTCAGGGAGGTGGTCCAGGTGGTTCAGGGAGGAGGTTCAGGTGGTCCAGGTGGTCCAGGGAGGTGGTCCAGGTGGTTCAGGTGGTCCAGAGAGGAGGTCCAGGTGGTCCAGTTGGTTCAGGGAGGAGGTCCAGGTGGTTCAGGTGGTCCAGGGAGGAGGTCCAGGTGGTCCAGGTGGTCCAGGGAGGTGGTTCAGGTGGTCCAGGGAGGTGGTCCAGGTGGTTCAGGTGGTCCAGGGAGGAGGGGGGGGGGGCACCTGCTCCGTTTCCTTCCTGTCAGGGTGTCCAACCAGACCAGGTGTGACCAGGTCTCTTTAAAGCAGGTGTGTCAGCCTTAAGGCTCAACTGTCCTGTTAGAGAGGAAAAGGGACCAATACTACATGTCCCACAATGCATCTTGGTATGTGTACCTGCACCATGATGGCACCTCCTCCCTGTTAAGCTGGATCCAGCTGTTTCCTTCAGTAGTTTTGTAGAAGAGAGAGAAGAAGATAGAAGAGAAACAAAGACGTGTTTGTGTCTGAAGGAGACCAGTCAGTCTGGTTTCACTGGTTTCACTGGTTCCACTGGTTTCACTGGTTTCACTGGTTTCACTGGTTTCACTGGTTTCACTGGTTTCACTGGTTTCACTGGTTCCACTGGTTTCACTGGTTTCACTGGTTTCACTGGTTTCACTGGTTTCACTGGTTTCACTGGTTTCACTGGTTCCACTGGTTTCACTGGTTTCACTGGTTTCACTGGTTTCACTGGTTCACTGGTTTCACTGGTTTCACTGGTTCCACTGGTTTCCCACTGGTTCCACTGGTTTCACTGGTTTCACTGGTTCCACTGGTTTCACTGGTTCCACTGGTTCCACTGGTTTCACTGGTTTCACTGGTTTCACTGGTTCCACTGGTTTCACTGGTTCCACTGGTTCCACTGGTTTCACTGGTTTCACTGGTTCCACTGGTTTCACTGGTTTCACTGGTTCCACTGGTTCCACTGGTTTCCACTGGTTCCACTGGTTTCACTGGTTCCACTGGTTCCACTGGTTCCACTGGTTTCACTGGTTCCACTGGTTCCACTGGTTCCACTGGTTTCACTGGTTCCACTGGTTCCACTGGTTTCACTGGTTCCACTGGTTCACTGGTTCCACTGGTTCCACTGGTTCCACTGGTTTCCACTGGTTCCACTGGTTCCACTGGTTTCACTGGTTTCACTGGTTCCACTGGTTCCACTGGTTCCACTGGTTTCACTGGTTTCCACTGGTTCCACTGGTTTCACTGGTTCCACTGGTTCCACTGGTTCCACTGGTTCCACTGGTTCCACTGGTTCCACTGGTTCCACTGGTTCCACTGGTTCCACTGGTTTCACTGGTTCCACTGGTTCCACTGGTTTCACTGGTTTCACTGGTTCCACTGGTCTGGAGGCACATTTACGTCTTATCATCATTATTATTATCATTATCAATATTGTCATCATTATTATAATAATTATTGTCTGTGGTGCTTCATAAATAGCAGATACAAAGAGCAGAAAGACAGTTATATCTATTAATAGTAATAATAATAATTTATAATTAATATTAATTAAGTGCAGAAGCAACTCTAATATGAATAAATAAATAATAATAATAATAAAGTAGGTTGAACTTCAGTCGTGTTGCTGCTCCTTTGACCTGCTTTAATGCTTTTAATGGAGACCTGAAACACCTGAGCAGGTGTTGAGTGTCGCTGATCCAGGACCTGCAGCCAGACAGATGTTGCTAGAGCGTCTCCAGGTGTGTTCCTGTGTCTGTTGTCATGGTGACGGGTCTCCATCAGGACGGCTCCTGCTCCTCCATGTCTGTTTCTGTTTCTTCACCTGATCGTCTCTGTGTCTGTCTCTGTCTCTGCTGAACTGGGACCAGCCGTGGGTTGATGAAGAGCAGGTGGACAGGTGACGGAGCAGCTGGTTAAACACCTGGCTGCGTGTCTGCTGTCCACTTCCTGTCACTCAGAGCTGCAGCTCTCCAGATGTTCACCTCCCGTCAGACGAGGCCCTGCAGAGCTGAAGCTCTGAACGTCCTCCTCAGTAGAGCTGCTACCTGTCTACCTGTCTACCTGCAGCGGAGGGGGAGTGACACCTGAGTGGACGGCAGACGACTTGGATGGTTGCAGTGAAGCTTCAGGAGGGCTGGACAGAAACAGGACGAGATACCAGTAAACAGACCAGTCTGAGAATAAAAGGGTTTAATGCTTCACTGGTTTCTGACTGGAAACCAGTTTCAATGTTTCAATGTACAAAAATCTTTCAAACACTACAGACAAGCTCTGGGAGAACTGTTGTAGTTCCTCTACCGACCGAGAACTGTTGTAGTTCCTCTACCGACCGAGAACTGTTGTAGTTCCTCCACCGACCGAGAACTGTTGTAGTTCCTCCACCGACCGAGAACTGTTGTAGTTCCTCTACCGACCGAGAACTGTTGTAGTTCCTCCACCGACCGAGAACTGTTGTAGTTCCTCTACCGACCGAGAACTGTTGTAGTTCCTCTACCGACCACTAGAACTGCTGTAGTTCCTCTACCGACCACTAGAGGCTGCAGTTCCTCTACCGACCGCTAGAGGCTGCAGTTCCTCTACCGACCTCTACCGACCGCTAGAGGCTGCAGTTCCTCTACCGACCGAGAACTGTTGTAGTTCCTCTACCGACCGAGAACTGTTGTAGTTCCTCTACCGACCGAGAACTGTTGTAGTTCCTCTACCGACCGAGAACTGTTGTAGTTCCTCTACCGACCGAGAACTGTTGTAGTTCCTCTACCGACCACTAGAGGCTGCGGTTCCTCTACCGACCGAGAACTGTTGTAGTTCCTCTACCGACCACTAGAGGCTGCAGTTCCTCTACCGACCGAGAACTGTTGTAGTTCCTCTACCGACCGAGAACTGTTGTAGTTCCTCTACCGACCGAGAACTGTTGTAGTTCCTCTACCGACCGAGAACTGTTGTAGTTCCTCTACCGACAGAGAACTGTTGTAGTTCCTCTACCGACTGAGAACTGTTGTAGTTCCTCTACCGACCACTAGAGGCTGCGGTTCCTCTACCGACCGAGAACTGTTGTAGTTCCTCTACCGACCGAGAACTGTTGTAGTTCCTCTACCGACCGAGAACTGTTGTAGTTCCTCTACCGACCGAGAACTGTTGTTAGTTCCTCTACCGACCGAGAACTGTTGTAGTTCCTCTCTACCGACCACTAGAGGCTGCGGTTCCTCCGACCCTAGTTCCTCTACTGACCACTAGAGGCTGCAGTTCCTCTACTGACCACTAGAGGCTGCAGTTCCTCTACCGACCACTAGAGGCTGCAGTTCCTCTACTGACCACTAGAGGCTGCAGTTCCTTTACTGACCACTAGAGACTGCAGTTCCTCTACCGACCGCTAGAGGCTGCAGTTCCTCTACCGACCGCTAGAGGCTGCAGTTCCTTTACTGACCACTAGAGACTGCAGTTCCTCTACCGACCGCTAGAGGCTGCAGTTCCTCTACTGACCACTAGAGGCTGCGGTTCCTTTACTGACCACTAGAGACTGCAGTTCCTCTACCGACCGCTAGAGGCTGCAGTTCCTTTACTGACCACTAGAGACTGCAGTTCCTCTACCGACCGCTAGAGGCTGCAGTTCCTCTACCGACCGCTAGAGGCTGCAGTTCCTCTACCGACCGCTAGAGGCTGCAGTTCCTCTACCGACCACTAGAGGCTGCAGTTCCTTTACTGACCACTAGAGACTGCAGTTCCTCTACCGACCGCTAGAGGCTGCAGTTCCTCTACCGACCGCTAGAGGCTGCAGTTCCTTTACTGACCGCTAGAGACTGCAGTTCCTCTACCGACCGCTAGAGGCTGCAGTTCCTCTACCGACCGCTAGAGGCTGCGGCTGCAGTTCCTCTACCGACCGCTAGAGGCTGCGGTTCCTCCACCACCACTAGAGGCTGCGGTTCCTCTACCGACCGCTAGAGGCTGCGGTTCCTCTACCGACCGCTAGAGGCTGCAGTTCCTCTACCGACCGCTAGAGGCTGCAGTTCCTTTACTGACCACTAGAGGCTGCAGTTCCTCTACCGACGCTAGGGCTAGAGGCTGCAGTTTCTCTACCGACCGCTAGAGGCTGCGGTTCCTCCACCAACCGCTAGAGGCTGCGGTTCCTCTACCGACCACTAGAGGCCGCGGTTCCCCGACTGATCAGTTAGGGCTTCCACAGTTACTATGGTTACTGTCCTCTGAGGGGGCGGAGCTCTTTTTCTTTAGAGTGACCACATCCAAACTGCAGTTTTGGAGAAAATGTAGATGTTTTTATTCACAACGTTGAGTGATCAAACCAACATAAATGAGCAGGTGAGACGTCCACAGGTTTCTGTGCAGCCCTGATCACCTGAGAGGTCGTTAATGAATCTGTCTTTGTTTGTTGTGCTGGCGATGATGTCACTGGAGCCGCCAGGGAGAGTAAACTCTCAGTCTCTATCACTTCACCTCATCCCACCTCCGTTTCCTCGCCGGCACCCTCACCTGCACTCACCTTACACTCCTCCACCCGTCAGGCCACCGGTGTCATGGTAACATCATCGCACCACAGTGACATCACTGCCCTCTGCCATTGCTCACCTGGTCTGATGGTTGTGGTTCTCAGAGCCCAGAGGAGGCGGAGCTGCTGCAGGAGCCAATGGGAGCGCAGCAGGAAGCCCGTCGGGTTCTGCTCCACCAATCGGAGTCCTGTTGTCGGGTGGAGTTCCCAAACTGAGGCCGTCTGGAGGTGAGGATTTTATTGATTATTCAGCGCTGCCAGGGCAGATGCATTGATCACTAACCTATCACTATTGATCAACATTGATCAGTTCATTCTGCTACTCCTTCCCTCCTCTGGTTCCAGGGTGGTGCTCTGTTCACCAAACTCACCTCCATTAAATGAATATGGAAGCAAGCCCCGCCCTCCCTGGAGCTTGTAGCTCCGCCCCTTAGTTTATCCTGAACGCATCATTCAAACTTTAAACAGACTCTGTCCACTTTTATTTAAAGTTACGACTTGAGTAATTTCGATTTATCGTTTATTAGTTTATGCTAATGTTGAAGATGTTTTTTTTATCGTGAATCGTTTTTTTCGTCTTCAGTTTTCAGGTTTGTGACGTCGGACGACTCGACTTCTGGTCACGTCTTCAGGAATGTTTAATTTTTAACGTAAGTCTTTGTTTGTCGTGACAGACGGCTCTTCGGGACGTTCACCTTCCACTCGGGCCGCTGCGCCCCGCCCCCCTAGCCATCGCCACGACGACGCAGAGAGCCCGTCCCCTCAGGCTTCATCGCCAATGGAGACGTCTCGCTCTCAGCGGCCCTCCCTCCCCAACCTGTCCTCCTCCCCCTCCCCATCCTCCCCCCTCCTCTGCAGCCTCCTCCCCCTCTGCCGGCATGAAGCACTCCTCCTCAGCCCCGCCTCCCCCTCCGCCTCCTCTCTGTCGCCGTGGGAACGCACCCTCCCCTCCCTCCTCTTACAACAGAGAGAAGCCCCTCCCGCCTACTCCTAACAACACCCCGCCCCTCCCATCAAAACCACCTCCTTCTCCTAGCAACAGCAGACGTCCTCCCACCTCTGGAGGAAACCCCGCCTCCCACTCCTCCTCTCTGGCCCCGCCCCCTCCACCTTACCGCCTCATCAACGGTCCAGCAGGTGGCGGAGAGGCGGCCCCTGAGCTGCCACAGCGCCACAACTCCCTCAGCAATAAGAGGACCGCCCCCACACCTGGAGGACACACCCCCACACGAGGCCCCGCCCCTCCACCGCCCCCAGCTTCGCCCACACCCTCCCAGCAGGGTGCCACCAGGCCGCCGCCCCCCGTTAGAGACCAGCCAGGTAGAGGAGCAGGTGAGTGCAGAGGCCTTGAAGGCAGACGGTGGTCCTGATCTGCATTGATCAATTGATTGAACACCTGTATTGATCAAACACCTGTATTGATCAGTTGATTGAACACCTGTATTGATCAAACACCTGTATTGATCAGTTGATTGAACACCTGTATTGATCAAACACCTGTATTGATCAGCTGATCGAACACCTGTATTGATCAAACACCAGTGTTGATCAGCTGATTGAACACCAGTGTTGATCAAACACCTGTATTGATCAGCTGATTGAACATCTGTATTGATCAAACACCGGTGTTGATCAGCTGATTGAACACCTGTATTGATCAAACACCGGTGTTGATCAGCTGATTGAACACCTGTATTGATCAAACACCAGTGTTGATCAGCTGATTGAACACCTGTATTGATCAAACACCTGTATTGATCAGCTGATTGAACACCTGTATTGATCAAACACCTGTATTGATCAGCTGATTGAACACCTGTATTGATCAAACACATGTATTGATCAAACACCTGTATTGATCAGCTGATTGAACACCTATATTGATCAGCTGATTGAACACCTGTATTGATCAAACACCAGTGTTGATCAGCTGATTGAACACCTGTATTGATCAAACACCAGTGTTGATCAGCTGATTGAACACCTGTATTGATCAAACACCAGTGTTGATCAGGTGATTGAACACCTGTATTGATCAGCTGATTGAACACCTGTATTGATCAAACACCTGTATTGATCTCTCCTCAGCTCCTCCTGTTCCGGTCCAGTCATCGTCGTCGTTGAGGGCAGGGGGCCGTGAAGCCCCGCCTCCACCTCCTTACAGGACACATGGTAGCCCCTCCCTCTCCTCTGACCCGCCCACCAGAGGAAAACCTCCTCCCCCGCCTTCCCGCACTCCTGCCGCTCCCCCCCCCCACCCCCTCCTCTCCGCAACGGACACTCCTCCTCCTCCATCCCTCGCTCGTTTGTTGGTGAGTCGGTCCGTCCGTCATCCCTGCAGAGCTGTGATTGGTCGCTGCTGCCTTCATTCCTTCTCCTCAACTTCTCCTCATGTTTAAACGTAACCATGGATACGCCACGTTGACACTTTTTATTGGAAAATTGCAACTTTGTCATTAACTCAATTTTTTTTCATAAAAAAGTAAACTTGTTGTAAAAATAGCTTTTTTGCCCAAAAAGTCTCGTATAATCCAGATTTTTTTTTTTTTTTGTTCCTTTTAAAACTTGACTCTACTGACTTTTAAATTAAAACCGTTTGATGTGAAATTCTGACTTCATGGTAAAAATGTGAAGAATTGATACTTTTTGTCCTAAACTCAAAGCTCATTTTTGTCATGAAATCTCAAATTCAACAAAGATTGTGACTTTTTTTTTTAATTTTATAAAACGACAGATATTTCTTAGAAAATCTCAAGTTTTATGTAAAAGACACTTTTTTTGTTGCAAAATCACAAATTTCCCAAAATTTGAAAAGATTTCAGTTTTGTTGTGAAACGTTGAGTCATGAAACCGATCAACAGTTTGATCAGCTCTGACAGACCGTTGGTCCTCCTGCAGACGACTTCGAGTCCAAGTATTCCTTCCATCCGCTGGACGACTTCCCGCCTCCAGACGAGTACCGACACTTCACCAAGATCTACCCGAGCAAGGCCAGCAGAGGTAGGTCCTCGACCGTGGAGAAGACGAGTCTCTGTTACCACCACCTGTAGCTCTTCAGTCATCCATCAGGACCAGTACACAAACACAGTTAGAGCCTTAACACCTGACTGGTTTCCAGTTATGTTGCTTAACACAGTGAGGTGTGTTCCCCCAACACGCTAATGTAGTTCATAGTTGGCACATGACCTCACAGGCTGATGCCAGTAGTTGTCTACTGGTTCAGCATCGGTAGACTGGTTCAGCTTCGGTAGACCGGTTCAGCGTCGGTAGACTGGTTCAGCGTCGGTAGACTGGTTCAATGTCGGTAGACTGGTTCAGCGTCGGTAGACTGGTTCAGCGTCGGTAGACTGGTTCAGCGTCGGTAGACTGGTTCGTCGGTAGACTGGTTCAACGTAGGTAGACTGGTTCAACGTCGGTAGACTGGTTTCAGCGTCGGTAGACTGGTCAGCGTCGGTAGACGGTCAGCGTCGGTAGACTGGTTCAACGTCGGTAGCTGGTTAGACGGTAGACTGGTTCACGTCGGTAGACTGGTTCAGCGTCGGTAGACTGGTTTCAACGTCGGTTAGACTGTTCAGTGTCTCGGTAGACTGGTTCAGTCGTCGGTTTAGACTGGTTCAACGTCAGGTAGACTGGTTCAGACTGGGTCTGGTTCACGTCGGTAGACTGGTTTCAGCGTCGGTAGACTGGTTCAGCGTCGGTAGAACGGTTAGGTAGACTGGTTTCAGCGTCGGTAGACGGTTCAACGTCGGTAGACCGGTTCAGACGTCGGTAGACCGGTTCAACGTCGGTAGACCGGTTCAGCGTCGGTACCGGACGGTAACGTCGGTAGACCGTTTCAGCGTCGGTAGACCGGTTCAGCGTCGGTAGACAGGTTCGTCGTCGGTTCGGTCACGTCGGTAGACCGTCAACGTCGGTAGGTCGGTAGACCGGTTCAGCGTCGGTAGACCGGTTCAGCGTCGGTAGACTGATCTTCTGTAGCTCATGTTCTGATGTCGGCGGCTCGATCCGGTTGATCTTCTCCCTATATCCTTCTGACAACCCCAGGTCCGTTGCCACCTCAAACCCAAGATATTGGGTTACTTTATCATGTAAAGTGATATTAATTAGTGATATTAATTAGCATCGTTAGTTAGCAGAACCAGTCAAGGCAACATCGCTGACTGTGATGCTTTTGTCTTTTCAGTGATGAGAGGAGCTCCTCCCCTTCCACCTGTCGGCAGGTGAACCTGGACGACGCCACCCACTCACCAGCTTCATCATCCTCTTCTCCATCACCACCTCATCTGCACTCACTGCTGATTGGCTGAGGAGACGTCTGATCGACCAATCAGAGTGGAGACGTGGATCCTCCTCTTCTGCACCGCTTTGTTTTTTTTAATCATTTTTATTTCTGCACCTGCACTTTTTGGTTGATGAGACCGCAACGTGTGTGGAGGCACACCTGACGTGAAGAAGAGGAGTTTGTCTTTGTTAATGAGTCGCTGTTAACGAGCTGCTGATAACGAGACATTAAAGGCTCCAGACTCTGGAGGAAGCCGTTGAGCTCCAACTATTGATCAATTAGTTTAGTTTCTTTGATCAATCAACTGATCTAAACTGCACGATTCAGCTTCACACTGACGAACTAACGAATTAACGAAGGAGGAGACTGAACTGCTCCACCACAGAACCAGTTCAGAGACTGGACCTGGACCTGGACCTGGACCTGGACCCGGATCTGGTCCTGGACCCGGATCTGGTCCTGGACCTGGATCTGGTCCTGGACCCGGATCTGGTCCTGGACCCAGACCGACCCAGGATCTGGACCTGGATCTGGACCTGGACCTGGATCTGGACCTGGACCTGGATCTGGTCCTGGACCTGGATCTGGTCCTGGACCTGGATCTGGTCCTGGATCTGGTCCTGGACCTGGATCTGGTCCTGGACCTGGGTCTGGACCCGGATCTGGTCCTGGTCCTGGACCCAGACCTGGTCCTGGACCCGGATCTGGTCCCGACCTGGATCTGACCTGCAACAGTATTAGTCTGAATCCAGGTCTGTAGATACGGGTCCTTGTTCAGATCTGTATCTGGACCGAACCCAAGTCTGGTCCCTGATCAGAACCTAAACCTGGACCCAGAACTGGACTTGGACCTGGATACACACACAGGTCCACATCTGGATCTCAGGAGTCTGTCAACTGAACACTCTTCTCCTGCTGATGCTCCATCATCAGCCGGAACAGCGGGCTCACCTGTCCTGATGATGTCATCGGCGGACTCACCTGTCCTGATGATGTCATCGGCGGACTCACCTGTCCTGATGATGTCATCGGCGGACTCACCAGTGACTGACAGAATCCAGGTTCTGAGCATGTCGGGTCTTTAAGTGCCAAGACAGACGGAGGTGAGCAGTGACTCCTCCCCCTGCAGCTGACAGGTGGAACCAGGACCTGAACTGGAACTGACTGCTGTGATTGACAGTAGGCGGAGCCTGAAGAGTCAACAGGAAACGATAAACTTTGTGTGTTTTGTTTGTGTTAGCTCCTCCATGTTCCACAGATATCTACACCTAGATCTGCAGCTCCTCCGTGTTCCACAGATATCTACACCTAGATCTGCAGCTCCACAGATATCTACACCTAGATCTGCAGCTCCACAGATATCTACACCTAGATCTGCAGCTCCTCCATGTTCCACAGATATCTACACCTAGATCTGCAGCTCCTCCATGTTCCACAGATATCTACACCTAGATCTGCAGCTCCTCCAGAGAGGTTAGACTACTGCATTTTCTGGACTATAAGTCTTATTTCAGTAGTTTGTCCTGAGACTTTGGAGAGACGTGAAACTAGTCAGAGACTGAAAGATGGACAGAGATGGAGGGACGAGTCCACAGACGGAGGGACGAGTCCACAGATGGAGGGACGAGTCCACAGATGGAGGGACGAGTCCACAGACGGAGGGACGAGTCCACAGCTGGAGGGACGAGTCCACAGCTGGAGGGACGAGTCCAGTACGACTTATAGTCCAGAAAAATACAGTAGATATCTACACCTGGGTGCAGGTCTGGTCCTGGGGGTCTGCTGGTCCTGGGTCTGCTGGTCCTGGGTCTGCAGGTCCTGGGTCTGGGTCTGGGTCCTGGGTCCTGGTCTGGTCCTGGCATGGTCCTGGGTCTGCAGGTCCTGGGTCTGCAGGTGGGTGCTGGGTCTCTGGGTCTGGGTCTGCTGGTCCTGGGTCTGCTGGTCCTGGGGTCTGCAGGTCCTGGGTCTGCTGGGTCCTGTCGCAGGTCTGGGTCTGGGTCTGGTCTGGGTGCAGGTCCTGGTCTGGCTGTCTGGGTCCTGGGTCTGGTCTGGGTCTGGTCCTGGTCTGGTCCTGGGTCTGCTGTCCTGGTCTGTGGGTCTGCAGGTCCTGGGTCTGTCCTGGTCCTGGGTCTGGGTCCTGGGTCTGTCCTGGTCCTGGTCCTGGTCCTGGTGGTCTGGTCTGTCTGGGTCTGTCTGGTCCTGGGTCTGCAGGTCCTGGGTCTGCTGGTCCTGGGTCTGCTGGTCCTGGGTCTGCTGGTCTGCTGGTCCTGGGTCTCCTGGGTCTGCAGGTCCTGGGTCTGCTGGTCCTGGGTCTGCTGGTCCTGGGTCTGCAGGTCCTGGGTCTGCAGGTCCTGGGTCTGCTGGTCCTGGGTCTGCTGGTCCTGGGTGCAGGTCTGGGTCTGGTCTGGGTCTGGGTCTGGGTCTGGGTCCTGCTGGTCCTGGGTCTGCTGGTCTGGGTCTGGGTCCTGCAGGTCCTGGGTCTGGTCCTGGGTCTGTCTGGGTCTGGTCTGGGTCTGGGTGCTGGTCCTGGGTCCTGGTTGCTGGTCTGGTCGGGTCTGGGTCTGGGTCTGCTGGTCCTGGGGGTCCTGGTCCTGGTCTCCTGGGTCTGGGTCTGCTGGTCCTGGGTCTGCTGGTCCTGGGTCTGCAGGTCCTGGGTCTGCTGGTCCTGGGTCTGCTGGTCCTGGGTCTGCTGGTCCTGGGTCTGCGGGTCCTGGGTCCTGGGTCCTGCTGGTCCTGGGTTGCTGGTCCGGGTCTGCTGGTCCTGGGTACTGGGTCCTGCTGGTCCTGCAGGTCCTGGGTCCTGGGTCTGCTGGTCTGGGTCTGCTGGTCTGCAAGGTCCTGGGTGTCTGGTCCTGGGTCTGCTGGTCCTGGGTCTGGGCTGTCCTGGGTCTGCTGGTCCTGGGTTCTGCTGGTCCTGGGTCTGCGGTCTGGTCTGATGGTCCGGGGTCTGGGTCTCTGGGTCTGCAGGTCCTGGGTCTGTCTGGGTCCTGGGTCTGCTGGGTCCTGGTCTGGGTCCTGGTCTGGGCTGGTCCTGGGTCTGCTGGTCCTGGGTCTGCTGGTCCTGGGTCTGCTGGTCCTGGGTCTGCAGGTCCTGGGTCTGCTGGTCCTGGGTCTGCTGGTCCTGGGTCTGCGGTGTCGGCTGGTCTGGGTCTGCAGGTCTGGTCAGGTCCTGGGTCTGCTGGTCCTGGGTCTGCAGGTCCTGGGTCTGCAGGTCCTGGGTCTGCAGGTCCTGGGTCTGGGTCTGCTGGTCCTGGGTCTGCAGGTCCTGGGTCTGCTGGTCCTGGGTCTGCTGGTCCTGGGTCTGCTGGTCCTGGGTCTGCTGGTCCTCCATGGTCGAAGGTGTCAGTGAAGGTTGTTGGATGAAGGTTCCTCTTTAATTGTGGACATTAATGTCCTTGAGGAGTTCTGGTTTTTCTCCAGTTCAGGTTCTGGTCTGGACTCTGAGGTGTCATACTTGATTAAAGATTTTCAGATTTAAAAGAAAAGAATGATGTTTTCACTTCAGTATTCTTCAAATAACAATGTTCAAAGTGTCGTTATCCATCATGTGATGGTTCCTTCCACCAACAGCCCCTAACCTCTAACCCCTAACCTCTAACCCCTAACCCCTAACCTCTAACCCTAACCCCTCCTAACCCCTAACCCCTAACCCTAACCTAACCCGTAACCGCCGAACCCCCGCGAACCTCCGAACCCTAACCTCGAACCCCCGAACCCCTAACCCCCCTAACCCCTAACCCCGAACCCCTAACCCCGAACCCCGAACCCCAACCCCGAACCCCGAACTAACCCGAACCCCGAACCCCGAACCCCTAACCCTAACCTCTAACCTCTAACCTCTAACCCCTAACTCTAAAACCCCTAACTCCTAACCCTAACCCCTAACTCTAACTCTAACCCCTAACCCCTAACCCCTAACCCCTAACTCTAACCCCTAACTCCTAACCCCTAACCCCTAACTCTAACCCCTAACTCTAACCTCTAACCTCTAACCTCTAACCCCTAACCTCTAACTCCTAACCCCTAACTCCTAACCCCTAACTCTAACCCCTAACTCTAACTCCTAACCCCTAACCCCTAACCTGTGGGAAGCTGGTTTGGCTGAAATCTGCTGGTTTGTCCACTGTTAGGGTTAGGGGTTAGGGGTTAGAGGATAGGGGTTAGGCGTCTGGTCTAACTATAACCCAGACGTCCAACATCGGCTGCAAATGTAACAAACACTTCTACAACATCACAACTTTGTTCTGTAAAACATTGACATCGACAGAAAAGTGCAACTTTGTCATAAACTTTTAATTTAATTCCAACGTTTGCTCCCAAATGAACAAATGTGTGAAAGCGTCCTCAGATGGTGTTGAGGTGGATCTGGTCGTAGATATCTGGTCCTCTGAAGTTCTTCATCCTCCTGCTCTTTTACAGCGATTCTGGTCCGGTTTAACAGCGGTTCTGGTCCGGTTTAACAGCGGTTCTGGTCCGGTTTAACAGCAGTTCTGGTCCGGTTTGACAGCGGTTCTGGTCCAGTTTAACAGCGGTTCTGGTCCGGTTTAACAGCATGCTCTCTGACTGGTGTCTGAACTGAAATAAAACCCTGAACTGACTGTTTCTGAGCCGTTTGTCCTCTGAAGACGTCCAGCTGTAGTTCCACCTCCGTCCACACGGAGACAGAAGACACACGTCCTCTCTGACATCAGGCTTCCATTCACAGCTCAGCGTTCACCTGGTCCGGTTCTGGTCCCGGTCCTGGTCCTGATCTTGGTTCAGGTTCTGGTTCTGGTCCCGGTCCCGGTTCTGGTTCTGGTTCTGGTCCCGGTTCCGGTCCCAGACCTGATCCTGATCCTGGTTCTGGTCCCGGTCCCGGTCCTGGTCCTGATCCCGGTCCCGGTTCTGGTTCTGGTTCTGGTTCTGGTCCCGGTCCCGGTCCCAGACCTGATCCTGGTTCTGGTCCCGGTCCCGGTCCTGGTTCTGGTCCCGGTTCCGGTCCCAGACCTGATCCTGATCCTGGTTCTGGTCCCGGTCCCGGTCCTGGTCCTGATCCCGGTCCCGGTTCTGGTTCTGGTTCTGGTCCCGGTTCCGGTCCCAGACCTGATCCTGGTTCTGGTTCCGGTCCGGTCCTTGGTTCTGGTCCCGGTCCCGGTCCCGGATCCTGGTTCCTGGTCCTGGTTCTGGTTCTGGTCCTGGTCCTGGTCCTGGTCCTGGTTCTGGTCCCGGTCCCGGTCTCGGTCCCAGACCTGATCCTGGTTCTGGTCCCGGTCGTGGTCCTGGTTCTGGTTCCGGTCCCGGTCCTGGTTCTGGTCCCGGTCCCAGACCTGATCCTGGTTCTGGTTCTGGTCCTGGTCCTGATCCTGGTCCCGGTTCTGGTTCTGGTCCTGATCCTGGTTCTGGTCCCGGTCCCAGACCTGATCCTGGTTCTGGTTCTGGTTCTGGTTCTGGTCCCGGTCCTGGTTCTGGTCCTGATCCTGGTCCTGGTCCTGGTTCTGGTCCCAGTCCCGGTCCCAGACCTGATCCTGGTTCTGGTCCCGGTCCCGGTCCTGGTTCTGGTCCCGGTCCCGGTCCCGGTCCCGGTCCTGATCCTGGTTCTGGTTCTGGTCCTGGTCCTGGTCCTGGTCCTGGTCCTGGTTCTGGTCCCGGTCCCGGTCTCGGTCCCAGACCTGATCCTGGTTCTGGTCCCGGTCGTGGTCCTGGTTCTGGTTCCGGTCCCGGTCCTGGTTCTGGTCCCGGTCCCAGACCTGATCCTGGTTCTGGTTCTGGTCCCGGTCCTGGTTCTGGTCCTGATCCTGGTCCTGGTCCTGGTTCTGGTCCCAGTCCCGGTCCCAGACCTGATCCTGGTTCTGGTCCCAGTCCTGGTCCTGATCCTGGTCCCGGTTCTGGTTCTGGTCCTGGTCCTGATCCTGGTCCCGGTTCTGGTTCTGGTCCCGGTCCCAGTCCTGGTCCTGATCCTGGTCCCGGTTCTGGTCCCGGTTCTGGTCCTGGTCCTGGTTCTGGTTCTGGTCCCAGTCCTGTGTTTGTGCAGCTGTCATCTTCTCAGGTGTGTAAACACAGAAACACTCAGCAGGAATCTGGTCCGTCTGGTCCGACCGCCTGAAACGCCTCAAACCGGTTTCAGTCCAGAACCGCCTGCAGCTCAGGACCCAAACCAGAATCAGGTTCTGGTGGAAACCGGTTCCAGTTATTTCCATCTAACGAGGAAATAATTCAGGTTTTTAAAGACGTCTGAGCTGCTGTGAAACAGACCTGAAGATCTGGTTTCTGTTTAGTCGGGCCTAAACAACCAAACAATTTAGTTTAGTTTATTTAATCTAGTTGAGTTGAGTTGAGTTTAGTTTAATTTAGTTTAGTTTAATTTATTCTAGTTGAGTTGAGTTTAGTTTAATTTAGTTTAGTTTAGTTTAATTTAATCTAGTTGAGTTGAGTTGAGTTTAATTTAATTTAGTTTAGTTTAATTTAATCTAGTTGAGTTGAGTTGAGTTTAATTTAATTTAGTTTAGTTTAATTTAATCTAGTTGAGTGAGTTGAGTTTAATTTAGTTTTTTTAATTAGTTGAGTTGAGTTTAATTTAGTTTAGTTTAATTTAATCTAGTTGAGTTGAGTTTAATTTAATTTAGTTTAGTTTAATTTAATCTAGTTGAGTTGAGTTTAGTTTAATTTAATTTAGTTTAGTTTAATTTAATCTAGTTGAGTTGAGTTGAGTTGAGTTTAATTTAATTTAGTTTAGTTTAATTTAATCTAGTTGAGTTGAGTTTAATTTAATTTAGTTTAGTTTAATTTAATCTAGTTGAGTTGAGTTTAATTTAATTTAGTTTAGTTTAATTTAATCTAGTTGAGTTGAGTTTAATTTAATTTAGTTTAGTTTAATTTAATCTAGTTGAGTTGAATTGAGTTGAGTTGAGTTTAGTTTAATTTAATCTAGTTGAGTTGAGTTTAGTTTAGTTTAATTTAATCTAGTTTAGTTTAGTTTAATCTAGTTTAATTTAATTTAGTTTAATTTAATCTAGTTGAGTTGAGTTTAGTTTAATTTAATCTAGTTGAGTTGAGTTTAGTTTAATTTAATCTAGTTTAGTTTAGTTAGTTTAGTTTAAGTTTAGTTTAGTTTAGTTAGTTTATTTATCTAGTTTAGTTTAATTTAATCTAGTGAGTTGAGTTTAGTTAATTTAATCTAGTTTAGTTTAGTTAGTTTAGTTTAGTTTAGTTAGTAGTTAGTTTAATTTAATCTAGTTTAGTTTAGTTTAGTTTAATTTAATCTAGTTGAGTTGAGTTTAGTTTAATTTAATCTAGTTTAGTTTAGTTTAGTTTAATTTAGTTTAGTTTAGTTTAATTTAGTTTAGTTTAGTTAGTTTAGTTTAGTTTAGTTTAGTTTAGTTTAATCTAGTTTAGTTTAGTTTAGTTTTTCAGGCGTCCCGGTTGGAGGGAAGGTGTTTATCGTTGAATCTGTGAATGAAGATAAAGCTGTTCGTTTGGGGCTCTGATGAAATCAGCAGGATGTTTGAAACTCCACCCACAAACTCACCTGGTCACTTTCTGCACCTGTGGCACCGCCCCCCCCAGTGACATCACAGACCTGAGTTTCAGGTTTGTGTCAGAAGGCCGTCGACTGTCGGAGAGGAAGGTAAGAAATGTTTGATTTTCCAGAACTTCTGAATCCAGTTGAGAGGAACCGTCTCAGACTGGAACCAGCTTCAGGTCTGCAGGTGTGAACACCTGGAAACCAGTTCCAGAAGCTTCTGGCTGCTCAGGTAGAAGATCACCTGACTGGAGTTAAAATGTTTGTTCTAATCAACGCTGAGCTGAAGCACCTGAACGTCTGTCCAGAGCCGCTTCCAGCTATTTCAGGGCCCCTGGGCTGAATCAGGGGGCCCCTTCAGATCCGTGGCTCTGAAACTCAAATCAAATCAAACCAACCTAGCGAGCTAACGTAACCTTCCTGAGGCTAGCTGAGCTAGCACAGCTGTACTGGGGGCGTGTCTGGGGAGGGGGGTCATGTGACCAGTGGGGTGGGCGTGGCGCTCCAAGACTCAATGAAATGACTTAACTCACAAATCTGAGAGACAATCAACGGCGCTAATCAGTCTCTGTGGCCAGCAGGGGGCCCCGGCTGCTGGGGGCCTCTGTGGCCAGCAGGGGGCCCCGGCTGTAGGGGGCCTCTGTGGCCAGCAGGGGGCCTCTGTGGCCAGCAGGGGGCCCCGGCTGTAGGGGGCCTCTGTGGCCAGCAGGGGGCCTCTGTGGCCAGCAGGGGGCCCCGGCTGTAGGGGGCCTCTGTGGCCAGCAGGGGGCCTCTGTGGCCAGCAGGGGGCCCCGGCTGCAGGGGGCCCCGGCTGCAGGGGGCCCCGGCTGCAGGGGGCCTCTGTACCCTCAAACGGCTCCCAGCAGCAGAACCAGGACCAGGACCAGCTGTGCTCCTGCTGGTCCTGGTTCTGGTTCCAGATGCTGCCTGCTCAGCTGGATTCATGAGGTCACAACTTCACCTGAGAAACGTGCGGTAGACGTGCGTCTCTTGATCTTTCTAGAATGATGCATTTAGGGAGGACCGGACCGGACCGGACCGGACCTGGTTCTGGTCCTGGTCCTGGTCCTGGTTCTGGTCCTGGTTCTGGTTCAAAGCTCTTCAGAGACTCGTCACTGCAGGTTCATGTCACATCCATGTAGGAGACAGCGAGGTGTCTTCTGACAATCACCTGGTTTCTACCTGCTGTTGGACTGACCTGGACAACCCCCCCTGTGATGTCATCTGTGATGTCATCTGTGGGTGACATCACAACAGGAACTCAGCCAAGATCTCAACCGAGGTTCTGCAGAGCGCCATCTCTGAACAACACTGGAACCTTGAAGCAGGTGTTCTCCAGCAGCAGAAGACCACGGCAGGTGGTTCTGCAGACTCACCAGAACTGGACCACTGGAGCATGGATCCATCCTGGTCCATCAACGGTTCAGGCTGCTGCTGCTGGTGTGGAGATGTTCTCAGGACCAGCTGATCCTGGTTTAACACCACAGCGTCCCTGAGGACCACCTCCGTCCCTTCAGGACCACAGTGGACCATCTCCATCCCTTCAGGACCACGGTGGACCACCTCCGTCCCTTTAGGACCACGGTGGACCACCTCCGTCCCTTTAGGACCACGGTGGACCACCTCCATCCCTTCAGGACCACGGTGGACCACCTCCGTCCCTTCAGGACCACGGTGGACCACCTCCGTCCCTTCAGGACCACGGTGGACCACCTCCGTCCCTTTAGGACCACGGTGGACCACCTCCGTCCCTTCAGGACCACGGTGGACCACCTCCGTTCCTTCAGGACCACGGTGGACCACCTCCGTCCCTTCAGGACCACGGTGGACCACCTCAGACCCTTCAGGACCACGGTGGACCACCTCCGTCCCTTTAGGACCACGGTGGACCACCTCAGACCCTTCAGGACCACGGTGGACCACCTCAGACCCTTCAGGACCACGGTGGACCACCTCCGTTCCTTCAGGACCACGGTGGACCACCTCCGTCCCTTCAGGACCACGGTGGACCACCTCCGTTCCTTCAGGACCACGGTGGACCACCTCCGTCCCTTTAGGACCACGGTGGACCACCTCCGTCCCTTTAGGACCACGGTGGACCACCTCCGTTCCTTCAGGACCACGGTGGACCACCTCCGTCCCTTCAGGACCACGGTGGACCACCTCAGACCCTTCAGGACCACGGTGGACCACCTCAGACCCTTCAGGACCACGGTGGACCACCTCCATCCCTTCAGGACCACGGTGGACCATCTCCATCCCTTCAGGACCACGGTGGACCACCTCCGTCCCTTCAGGACCACGGTGGACCACCTCCGTCCCTTCAGGACCACGGTGGACCACCTCCGTTCCTTCAGGACCACGGTGGACCACCTCCGTCCCTTTAGGACCACGGTGGACCACCTCCGTCCCTTTAGGACCACGGTGGACCACCTCAGACCCTTCAGGACCACGGTGGACCATCTCCGTCCCTTCAGGACCACGGTGGACCATCTCCGTCCCTTCAGGACCACGGTGGACCACCTCCGTCCCTTCAGGACCACGGTGGACCATCTCCGTCCCTTTAGGACCACGGTGGACCACCTCAGACCCTTCAGGACCACGGTGGACCATCTCCGTCCCTTCAGGACCACGGTGGACCACCTCCGTCCCTTCAGGACCACGGAGGACCACCTCCACCCCTTTAGGACCACGGTGGACCACCTCAGACCCTTCAGGACCACGGTGGACCATCTCCGTCCCTTCAGGACCACGGTGGACCACCTCCGTCCCTTCAGGACCACGGTGGACCACCTCCGTTCCTTCGGGACCACGGTGGACCACCTCCGTTCCTTCGGGACCACGGTGGACCACCTCCGTCCCTTCGGGACCACGGTGGACCATCTCCTGTCCCTTCGGGACCACGGTGGACCACCTCCGTCCCTTCGGGACCACAGTGGACCACCTCCATCCCTTCGGGACCACAGTGGACCATCTCCGTCCCTTCAGGACCACGGTGGACCACCTCCGTCCCTTCAGGACCACGGTGGACCACCTCCGTCCCTTCAGGACCACGGTGGACCACCTCCGTTCCTTCAGGACCACAGTGGACCACCTCCGTCCCTTCAGGACCACGGTGGACCACCTTCTGATGGATCCTTCCAGCAGAAACACCTCAAGGAGCTGGTCCTGGTCCTGGTCCAGTTCCATCTCGTCCGTCCCTCCCGGTGGCTGCAGAACTCAACGCGTCTGTAACGTCAACAGCCTCTAATCATGGACTTAAGCCCCGCCCCCCTCACCTGCTCAAACCTGTTGAGAGCAGGTGCAGTGACCCCGCCCACCCTCCAGCTGACTCACCTGCCAACTGTGGCAGAGTTCACTTCCTTCTGAAGGTGGAATGTGGTCATGTGACCCGAAGAGCGGCTGCTGAGACCTGCTTCAGTTCCAGAGGACAACCCTCTTCTGTCTTCTGTCCAGGACGAGTTTGTGGACGTCACTGCTGAATGAACACAGGTGTTCTGTTAGTTTGTGGTTCAGGTGAAGCCTTACCTGTGGAAGCTGCTTGGTGACATCAGCCTGACTGGTCTGGTTCCTGTCCAGAAGGTCCGTGACAGACAGATGATCTGGTCCGAGCAGGACAGTCAGAACCGGGCCTGGACCCGAAGACTGTATAAAAAGACCCGGACAAACCTTGTGTGAGGTCACCGACATGTTTCTGCACATGGTGTCGTCTGGTTAACCGGGCCAGCCTAGACCCAACCCAGAACCTAACCAGAACCAACCCAGACCCTAACCAGACCAGCCTAGACCCAACCAAGACCCTAACCAGAACCAACCCAGACCCTAACCAGACCAGCCTAGACCCAACCCAGAACCTAACCAGAACCAACCAAACCAACCCAGACCCTAACCAGAACCAACCCAGACCCTAACCAACCAACCCAGAAACCTAACCAGAACCAACCCAGAACCAACCAGACCCAACCAGACCCTAACCAGAACCAACCCAGAACCTAACCAGAACCAACCCAGAACCTAACCAGAACCAACCCAGACCCAGAACAACCAACCAGACCCTAACCAGAACCAACCCAGAACCTGACCAGAACCAACCCAGAACCTGACCAGAACCAACCCAGACCCTAACCAGAACCAACCCAGACCCTAACCAGAACCAACCCAGACCTTAACCAGAACCAACCCAGACCCTAACCAGAATCAACCCAGACCCTAACCAGACCAGCCTAGACCCAACCAGACCCAACCCAGAACCTAACCAGAACCAACCCAGAACCTGACCAGAACCTGACCAGAACCAACCCAGACCCTAACCAGACCTAACTGGACCCAACCTTGACCCTAATCAGACACAACCCAGACCCTAACCAGACCCAAACCAGAACCTAACAAGAACCAACCCAGAACCTGACCAGAACCAACCCAGACCCTAACCAGACCAGCCTAGACCCAACCTAGACCCAACCCAGAACCTAACCAGAACCAACCCAGAACCTGACCAGAACCTGACCAGAACCAACCCAGACCCTAACCAGACGAGCCCAGAACACAGCCACAGCCCCCCCGGGGTTTGGGCTGATGATGTCATGTCATGTGGGCGGAGCTAGAATACGGCTGCAGTGGAGCTCTGCCTACATCATGTCATGTGGGCGGAGCCACAACCAGACTGCAGTGAGCTCTGCCTACATCATGTCATGTGGGCGGAGCCACAACCAGACTGCAGTGGAGCTCCGCCTACATCAGGTCATGTGGGTGGAGTCCTGGAGAAGGATTCTGGGTTTGAGGACTCTGTCCCAGTTCTGTCTCTGATGTCTGTCTTGTGTGTCCCACAGCAGCATGGCGATGGCGGAGGGGGGCGTGGCCCCGGAGCTGTTCTCAGAGCAGGAGCTGACCTGCTCCATCTGTCTGGACCTCTTCAGCGATCCCGTCTCCACCCCCTGTGGACACAACTTCTGCCAGGTAAGCTCATCCCGTCTCCGTCCCCTGTGGACACAACTTCTGCCAGGTAAGCTCATCCCGTCTCCACCCCCTGTGGACACAACTTCTGCCAGGTAAGCTCATCCCGTCTCCGTCCCCTGTGGACACAACTTCTGCCAGGTAAGCTCATCCCGTCTCCGTCCCCTGTGGACACAACTTCTGCCAGGTAAGCTCATCCCGTCTCCGTCCCCTGTGGACACAACTTCTTCTGCCAGGTAAGCTCATCCCGTCTCCGTCCCCTGTGGACACAACTTCTGCCAGGTAAGCTCATCCCGTCTCCGTCCCCTGTGGACACAACTTCTGCCAGGTAAGCTCATCCCGTCTCCGTCCCCTGTGGACACAACTTCTGCCAGGTAAGCTCATCCCGTCTCCGTCCCCTGTGGACACAACTTCTGCCAGGTAAGCTCATCCCGTCTCCGTCCCCTGTGGACACAACTTCTGCCAGGTAAGTTCCTTCAAACCACAGAAACCAGATAAAAGCTGAGACTTCTGTCCCCAAAATTGACAATCAGCAGCCAAAGACCAGGGAACTTTTCACATCTATAAACGTAGATGATGTCTTACCTTTGTGGTCTTGTTCTCATCACATTAGAAGGATTCCAATAAAGTAATAAAACCCAGAACTCGTCCCAGCGTTGCTCTAAGTAAACCTCTCTGAAACCTCTTTGACCTGAAGGTCTTTCTTGTCCAGATGTCCTCCAGCCGTCTGGATGTCTCAGCTGCTTCAGGTCTCCAAAGACATGTCCAGTCAGAAACAGGAGCGCAGGTTCTGAATCTTCTGTGAGTGGACCTGTTCACCTGGACAGGTGAACTATGTTCAGACTGATCTGACCTGGTTCACCTTCACGGTTGACCCCAGATCAGATTCATGTCCAGTCTGTAGCAGCTGCCAGATGTGACCAGATGTGGACAGATGTGACCAGATGTGGACAGAGTTGACCACAGGTGGTGGTCAGATGTGGACAGAGTTGACCAGATGTGGACAGAGTTGACCACAGGTGGTGGTCAGATGTGACCAGATGTGGACAGATGTGACCAGATGTGGACAGAGTTGACCACAGGTGGTGGTCAGATGTGACCAGATGTGGACAGATGTGACCAGATGTGGACAGAGTTGACCACAGGTGGTGGTCAGATGTGACCAAATGTGACCAGATGTGGACAGATGTGGACAGAGTTGATCACAGGTGGTGCTCAGTTCGGTTCAGTTCAGTTCAGTTCTAGGAGCTTTAGAGACCCAGATCATGACTCCCGAGCAAATATCATTAACTAAAATTATAATATTAAATCCTAATAAAAAAAAAAACTCCCATAGTGGGAGAAAAAACCTTTAAGCTAAACAGCTGCAAGAAAAAACTTTATGAAGAAGAATCAGGACCTGCATCATCTGGAGGAAAAGAGGAGGAAGACAGGACAGAGAGAGGAGAGGACACATTCTGGCAATATTATATTAGACAAAATATATAAATAATAATTATCCATTAACTGGAGAAATAATAATTTCATGTCCTTCTATTCTGACTGGTTCATTGTTAGTTCATGAACTACAGAGATGAAGATATAAACAGATGTAGGCAACAACACTGAGGTGGTCAGAGTAAGAGATCAGAGGAGGTCAAAGGTCATAGTTGGAGGTCAGAGGAGGTCAGAGTTGGAGGTCAGAGGAGGTCAAAGGTCAGAGTTGGAGGTCAGAGTTCAAAGTTGGAGGTCAGAGAAGGTCAGAGTTGGAGGTCAGTTGGAGGTCAGAGGTTAGAGGAGGTCAGAGGTCAGAGTTGGAAGTCAGTTGGAGGTCAGAGTTGGAGGTCAGAGGAGGTCAGAGTTGGAGGTCAGAGGTCAGAGTTGGAGGTCAAAGGTCAGAGGTCAGAGTTGGAGGTCAGAAGAGGTCAGAGTTCAGAGTTGGAGGTCAGAGTTGGAGGTCAGAGTTGGAGGTCAGAGGTCGGTGTTGGAGGTCAGAGGTCAGAGTTGGTGGTCAGAGGAGGTCAGAGTTGGAGGTCAGAGTTCAGAGTTGGAGGTCAGAGGTCAGAGTTGGAGGTCAGAGGTCAGTGTTGGAGGTCAGAGGTCAGAGTTGGAGGTCAGAGAAGGTCAGAGTTGGAGGTCAGTTGGAGGTCAGAGGTCAGAGTTGGAGGTCAGAGGTCAGAGGTCAGAGTTGGAAGTCAGAGAAGGTCAGAGTTGGAGGTCAGAGGAGGTCAGAGTTGGAGGTCAAAGGTCAGAGGTCGGTCGTTGGCTGTGACCTCCTGACGTGGTGACTGTCTTCCTGGTGTCTGCAGGCCTGCATCGGTGGCTACTGGGCGTCCAGCGCCGTCTGCACGTGTCCTCTGTGCAAACACCAGTTTGACGAACGTCCTCAGCTCAGCATCAACAAGGTCTTCGCTCTCATCGCCGACAAATACAAACTGGCCCGTTATGGCGCCGCAGGTGCGCCGGTGGACGGCACCACCATGGACGATGGCAGAAGCACCAACCCGTTCCTGACTCCACCTGCGGAGGCGGCGGCGGCGGCGGCGGGGGTGGACACCAGTGAGGTGGTGTGGTGTGACGTGTGCACCGGCGTCAAGCAGCGGGCCGTCAGCTCCTGCCTCACCTGCACCGCCTCCTACTGCTCTGAGCACGCTCAGCCTCACAACACCTCGCCGTTCTACGCCAAACACCCGCTGATGGACCCCCAGGAGGCCCTCAGGGGTCGCACCTGCGCCTTACACCGCCGCCTGATGGAGGCAAGTGGACCTGCACCGCCACCATGTTCAGATCAGTGTTTGTGTTAATGTGCAGCAGGAGTCCTGCCCGGGCCCCTGGACCAGAACCAGCGGCCCTGCTCTTACTAACACGTCTCCTGATGTGTTCGGGTGTCCAGGTTTTCTGCAGGACGTGTCAGCGCTGCATCTGCGCCATCTGTGTCCTGGAGGAGCATCGGACCCACAAGACGGTCTCAGTCCAGACGGAACGGCTCAGCAAGCAGGTAGAGAGGACAGACGGGGCTTGTCCCTGCAGGTCTTCAGCTCCGTGCTCACCTGTGCTCACCTGTGATCACCTGTGCTCACCTGTGCGTTCAGAAACAGGTGGCCCGGACGGAGCAGGAGGTCCTGAACCGCATCAGAGCGAAGGAGGTCCGCGTGGGCGACCTGAAGAAGAAGCTGGACAGTGTCCAGGTGAGACTGAACGCTGGACTGGTCTCGGTACAGAATCATGAACCAGGAACCGTTCAGACTCTGCAGGGAGTCTGAGACCTCAGTCAGGTCTTGGTCTGGAACCAGGAACCAGGTTTTTCTTAGCTCGGTTCTCTTCAGAAGGACTCAGTTGGTTCAGAAAGTTTCTCATCGTCCTGAAGTTGAGGAAATTTTAAAATGTTTTCACTTTCCAACAAGAGTAGAGAACTCTGGAAGGTCTGGGGTCCAGAGGTCTGGGGTCTAGAGGTCCGGGGTCTGGGGTCTAGAGTTCTGGGGTCTAGAGGTCTGTGGTTCTAGAGGTCTGGGGTCTAGAGGTCTGGGGTCCAGAGGTCTGGGGTCTGGGGTCTAGAGGTCCGGGGTCCAGAGGTCTGGGGTCTGGGGGTCCAGAGGTCCAGAGGTCTGGGGTCTAGAGGTCCGGGATCCGGGGGTCTGGGGTCCAGAGGTCTGGGGTCTGGGGGTCCAGAGGTCCAGAGGTCTGGGGTCTAGAGGTCTGGGGTCTAGAGGACTGGGGTCTGGGGTCTAGAGGTCTGGGGTCTGGGGGGTCTAGAGGTCTGGGGTCCAGAGGTCTGGGGTCTGGGGTCTAGAGGTCTGGGGTCTAGAGGTCTGGGGTCCAGAGGTCTGGGGTCCAGAGGTCCAGAGGTCCAGAGGTCTGGGGTCTAGAGGTCTGGGGTCTAGAGGTCCGGGGTCTGGGGGTCTAGAGGCCTGGGGTCTAGAGGTCTGGGGTCCAGAGGTCTGGGGTCTAGAGGTCTGGGGTCTAGAGGCCTGGGGTCTAGAAGTCTGGGGTCCAGAGGTCTGGGGTCTAGAGGTCTGGGGTCTGGGGTCTGGGGTCTGGGGTCCAGAGGTCCAGAGGTCTGGGGTCTAGAGGTCTAGAGGTCTAGAGGTCTAGGGTCTGGGGTCTGGGGTCTGGGGGTCCAGAGGTCCAGAGGTCTGGGGTCTGGGGTCTAGAGGTCTGGGGTCCAGAGGTCTGGGGTCTGGGGGTCCAGAGGTCCAGAGGTCTGGGGTCTAGAGGTCTGGGGTCTGGGGTCTGAGGTCTAGAGGTCTGGGGTCTGGGGTCCAGAGGTCCAGAGGTCCAGAGGTCTGGGGTCCAGAGGTCTGGGGTCCAGAGGTCTGGTTCCAGAGGGGGGTCTAGAGGGGTCAGGGGTCTTTGGGTCTAGAGGTTTGGGGTCCAGAGGTCTGGGGGGTCTAGAGGGTCTGGGGTCCAGAGGTCAGGGGGGGGGTCTGGGGTCTGGGGTCTAGAGGTCTGGGGTCTAGAGGTCTGGGGTCTGGGGGAGGTCTGGGGTCTAGAGGTCTGGGGTCTGGGGTCTAGAGGGGTCTGGGGTCTAGAGGTCTGGGGTCTGGGGGCTAGAGGTCTGGGGGTCGGGGGTCTAGAGGTCTGGGGTCTAAGGTCTGGGGTCTAGAGGTTCTGGGGTCTGGGGTCTAGAGGTCTGGGTCTAGAGGTCTGGGGTCTGGGGGTCTAGAGGTCTGGGGTCCAGGTAGGTCGGGGTCCCAGAGGTCAGGGGTAGGGTCTGGGGTCCAGAGGTCTGGGGTCCAGAGGTCCTGGGGTCTGGGGTCTAGAGGTCTGGGGTCTAGAGGTCTGGGGTCTGGGGTCCAGAGGTCTGGGGTCTGGGGTCTGGGGTCTGGGGTCTAGAGGTCTGGGGTCTAGAGGTCTGGGGTCTGGGGGTCTAGAGGTCTGGGGTCCAGAGGTCTGGGGTCCAGAGGTCTGGGGTCCAGAGGTCTGGGGTCCAGAGGTCCAGGGGTCCAGAGGTCTGGGGTCCAGAGGTCTGGAGGTCTAGAGGTCTGGGGTCTAGAGTTGGGGTAGAGGTCTGGGGGTCTCCAGAGGTCTGGGGTCCAGAGGTCTGGGGTCCAGAGGTCTGGGGTCCAGGGGTCTGTTGGTCTAGAGGTCTGGGGTCCAGAGGTCTGGAGTCTAGAGGTCTGGGTCCAGTCTGGGGTCCAGGGTCTGAGAGGTCTGGAGGTCTAGAGGTCTGGGGTCTAGATGGGGTCTGGGGTCCAGAGGTCTGGGGTCTAGAGGTCCAGGGGTCCAGAGGTCTGGGGTCCAGAGGTCTGGAGTCTAGAGGTCTGGGGTCCAGAGGTCTGGGGTCTAGAGGTCTGGGGTCCAGAGGTCTGGGGTCCAGAGGTCTGGGGGTCTAGAGGTCTGGGGTCTAGAGGTCCGGGGGTCCAGAGGTCCGGGGGTCCAGAGGTCCGGGGGTCTGACGCTGGTCCTCCTGGTCCCGCCTCAGAGCCACGCCCACAGAGAGCGCGGTGAGGTCGAGCAGCTGCTGGACGAAGTCTCCGCATCGCTGGACAGGATCCGCTCTCAGGTGGTGGGCCGGATCCAGAGCCAGTTGGACGCCGTGATGTCGAAGGGGGCGGGGCTGGTGAACCGCCTGGAGGCGGAGCTCAGCCAGCTGATGGACAGGAGGGCCACGCTGGAGGTCCAGGCCGTCAGTCAGGATCACATCAGCTTCCTGCAGGTGAGCAGCAAACGCAGGTGGTGTGTTGGAAGCTCTGCATGAAGCCGTAGCTCCGCCCCTTCCTCCCTCTGTCGTAGAGCTACGAGGAGGCCACGCCCCCTCTGGAGGAGGAGCAGCAGGACCAGGTGGACGAGGACGAGTTCTCCCTCCACTTCCAGCTGGAAGACGTGAAGAGCGGCCTGTCCGAGGTGAAGGACAAGATGGAGGACATCCGGACCGGAGAGGTCCGACCCAGAATGTCCAGAGGGTCCAGAGGGTCCGGAGGGTCCTGTGAGTTACACCTGTTCAGAGGGATAAATTACACAATATAATATAACAGTTGTTTTAGTCGTTAATTTCCAAAAACAACCATTAAATCAATAAAGTTTGATCTCCTTAAACCTAAAATTATTCTGACAAACATTCACGTTTGATCATTATTAAACTCAGACATTTGTAGAATATGAGCTTTTCTTGTCAAACCTTTATTTGACCTGTCAGGTCAGAGGTCAAAGGGGGAGGAGCTTGAGCGCCACCTGGAGACCACCTGTGCTCGTTCCTGAATGTTCGACAACATTAGAGTTTCTGTGTGTTCCAGCTTCATCAGGTTGACCTGCTGGCCCAAGCAGAGAGCATGCTCAGTCTGAGAGGGGGCGTGGCCAGTCTGAGGAAGAGTCAGTGGTCCCTGAGAGTGAGGACACCATGCCAGACCAGGTTAGGACCTGGTTCTGATCCAGGTTCGGGGGCTGGAACTCTGCTCTACGACCACTAGAGACTCCCTCTAGTTCTCTACCGACACTAGAGGCCTGCGGTTCCTCTACCGACCACTAGGGCTAGAGGCCGGTTCCTCTACCGACACTAGAGGCTTGCGGTTCCTCTACCGACCACTAGAGGCTGCAGTTCCTCTACCGACCACTAGAGGCTGGCTGAGTTCCTCTACGACCTAGAGGCTGCGGCTTAGAGGCCTCTACCGACCACTAGAGGCTAGAGGCGGTTCCTCTACCGACGACACTAGAGGCTAGAGGCTGGTTCCTCTACCGACACTAGAGGCTGCGGTCCTCTACCGACCACTAGAGGCTACGACGGTTCCTCTAACGACCACTAGAGGCCGCCGTTCCTCTACCGACCACTAGAGGCGCCGACCCTCATTCCTCTACCGACCACTAGAGGCCGCGGTTCCTCTACCGACCACTAGAGGCCGCGGTTCCTCTACCGCCGCTAGAGGCTGCGGTTCCTCTACCGACCACTAGAGGCCGCGGTTCCTCTACCGACCACTAGAGGCCGC
>JAGFBZ010000538.1:0-157751 GCA_018398805.1 Hirundichthys speculiger
TTCTCTTTTGATGCATGCCAATGATTTGACCCTTCTCAAACAGACTAACACCTTTTCCACAACCACGGGATGTGTCTTTGACATGGTTGTTTAGGAAATGAGAAGCAACTCATTGCCCCAGTTGGGGTTAAATAACTTGTTTCCAGCTGAAAGATAATCACCCATGCAGTAATTATCCAAGAGGAGGCTCAGACCTGTTTGCTTAGTTAAATCCAGGTGGAAATTTTTTTTTTGCCAGGCAGTGTATAAAAATGTTCTATTTTTTTTCATTTTTTTTATGAAAATGTAGGATAATGAAGACTTAGGTAGACTCTTGTTTTTCTCTCAGTCTGAAGTTCCTGACTGTTTAAACCTCTCTGATGTTCTTCTTATAGTCTCGTTTGTTGTCTGTGGTCCGAAGGCCACGTGCTGATTATAAAACTGAATTAAAACACAGACTAAATACAAGTTTTAGAGGAAAGAAAGACAGGAAGAATAGAATTCTGGGAGCCTGAAATATTCATTTTAGCTGAGAAAAACCACAGTGAAAATCCAGTCAAGTGATTAAATGTCTCCCCAAACTTTGTATGTAGATTAAAATTATGTTGAACATGAACAATCTAAATAGTAGTTATCCTATAATTCTAATTCATCTTGTTAGAATCTGATTGCGGTCGAGTTTAATTGCCGTTCTGACCGGACCGGCAGTAATATCATTTTTGAGTGGAAGGAGTTTTGTATCTAAAAATTAAGCATTAATGAACACTTTTGATGTTTAAAAAAAAAAAAAAAGGAAAAAAGAGCCATCCTGTCAATCAAGTAGAGATCTAAAATATGCTGATACAACGCTGAAATTAGTTTCCATTCGACTGCTTTTTCAGCTCCTCGTCCTCCTCCTGTGAAGTCCAGGACAAAAACCTCAATACTTAGACTGGTCCAGTCTGAGTTTATTATCTCTGAGGTTGTAAGGACTTCATAAAACACCATCTTCTCCTTTCTGATGCTGGTTGGAACTCCAGCAGGTCGTCTTGAGTTGGTGCCATGTGACTGGCTGGTTAGATATCTGTGGAAATGACCTGAAGAAGCGTCTGGTGAGTGTTCATCTAGACCAGGGGTGGCCAACTCCCGTCCTCGAGGGCCGGTGTCCTGCATGTCTTAGATGCACACCTGATCTAAATTAGTAGATCAACACCATCTTGTCATCCAGGTCTGAACAAGACTGTTAAAGACCCATTCATTTGGATCAGATGGGCTGAAGAAGGGAAACATCTAGGACATGCAGGACAGCGGCCCTCGAGGACCGGAGTTGCCCACCCCTGGTCTATCACCTGGCCATCACCCAACACATGAACGAGAACATGACTCAGTTGGCCAGAATCATTTCATTTCCCAATAATACGCACTGGAACAACTAGTAAAGGATGAAGAGCATCAGTAAGCCTGAAGGTCTTGGTGACTATTCCATGTTCGAGACCTCTCAGTTTGCAGGTTTGTAGGTTTGGATGCTCAGCATCCAGCAACAGCTACATCGTCACATGAATCGCAGCTTTTAAACTCTTGCATCTTTTTATCACCGATGCAACAGTGGAGATCGTTTCACTGAGTCCAGGTTTGTGAGAGGTGGTGGCGCCTCTGAGTCTTCTGATTCCATTCTGAAGCTGGCAAGTTGCACAAATCAATATTATTGATCTAAAACACCATTTGAGAACTACAGTGCAACTATCCAGGGCCGGCTCTACCCAATTTGGTGCCCTAGGCGAGATTACACCCTGGTGTGTCCCCCCCCCCCCCCCCCCCAAAAAAAAAGGCATCTACGGTGTCAAATCAAATGACACCTGCCTAGACATCTCACGGTTTATACTCATCAGGGCAAGTCCATTTAAACGCTCCTGAGACATGGTGGATCTCAGGTATGTTTTGATGAGCTTCAATTTGGAGAAGCTCCTCTCTGCAGCAGCAACTGTCACAGGAATGGTAACAGCAATCCTCAGGGCGACCCACATATTGGGGTAAACTTCCTTCAATTTCTTCTCCTGTAGGAAACTGAGAAGTTCAAAGGTTGTCATTTTGGCTTTTTGTTTAGACAGAAAACACTAAATCAGGGCGCCAGTGGGCATAGAAAATTATTATTTTATTATTATTTTCCCTCAATGCCAAGGGGGACTGGCGGCGTGGTGGTGCCCCTCCAGCAGATAGCGCCCTAGGCGGCCGCCTATATCGCCCATGCCAAGAGCCGGCCCTGCAACTATCTCAAAACTACGGTGAAAACCAAACAAACAACGAGATGCTCGCTGTTTCTCTCGCTGCTGAAATAACCATGGCAACGGACGGTGACACCTTCCCAAAATGTAAATGCAGGATGAAAACGTGACACGAATGAGCATCACCCTCTTGGTTTGAGGGAGGTGTGTTTTGCAGGGGAAAGAAAACTTTACAATCTGAGTTGAATGCAAATGAATGTAATTTTACACAACAGTTTTCAGACTATTTACAAACATCGGAAAATTATCACTATTGATGTCAAAATGTGGATGAGCTGAAGGACCTTCAGAGTCTCGGAACAATTGATTTCCTCCAGAGTTTCTATGTTCTGTTGACACTGAAACATTTCTAGAGCCCTGAAATGTTTATTGGACAGTTGATGGGTTGATGATTGAGGCCTTTTCTCCTGTGGTGATATCCTGAGGTTTTTTCTCCTTTGTGGATATTCTTCATGTGACTTTTTAAATGTGAGGGCTGTCTGAAGTTTTTTCTCCCACAGTGGCCACAGATGTAAGGTTTTTGTCCTGTATGAATGTACTGATGATGTTGAAAATTAACGAGTTGATTAAAGCTCCTCCCACACTGGTCACAAATGTAAAGATTTTCAGTGATGTGGACCTTCATATGTCTGCTTAGGGCAGTGGGTTGTCTGAAGCTCCTCCCACATTGGCCACAGGTGTGAGGCTTTTCTCCTGTGTGGATCTTCTTGTGATTTCTAAAGGCCCAGGGTTTCCTGAAGCTCCTCCCACATTGGTCACAGGTGTGAGGCTTTTCTCCTGTGTGGATAAGTTGATGGTCTTTCAAACTACTGAGTAGGCTGAAGCTCCTCCAACACTGGTCACAGGTGTGAGGCTTTGCTCCTGTGTGGATAAGTTGGTGGTCTTTCAAACTACTGAGTAGGCTGAAGCTCCTCCCACACAGGTCACAGGGGTGAGGCTTTGCTCCTGTGTGGATAAGTTGGTGGCTTTTCAAATTTCCATCCAAGTTTGCTGAAGCTCCTCCCACACTGGTCACAGGTAAAAGGCTTTTCTCCTGTGTGGATAAGTTGGTGGTGTTTCAAACTACTGAGTAGGCTGAAGCTCCTCCCGCACTGGTCACAAGTGTGAGGCTTTTCTTTTCTCCCGTGTGGATAAGTTGGTGGTGTTTCAAATTTCCAAGTAAGCTGAAGCTCCTCCCACATTGGTCACAGGTGTGAGCCTTTTCTCCTGTGTGGATAAGTTGGTGGCTTTTCAAATTTCCAAGTAAGCTGAAGCTCCTCCCACATTGGTCACAGGTATGAGGCTTTTCTCCTCTGTGGATAAGTTGGTGGCATTTCAAATTACTGAGTTGGCTGAAGCTCCTCCCACATTGGTCACAGGTGTGAGCCTTTTCTCCTGTGTGGATAAGTTGGTGGCGTTTCAAATTACTGAGTTGGCTGAAGCTCCTCCCACATTGGTCACATGTGTGCGCCTTTTCTCCTGTGTGGATAAGTTGGTGGCGTTTCAAATCACTAAGTTGGCTGAAGCTCCTCCCACACTGGTCACAGGTGTGAGCCTTTTCTCCAGGATGGCCACATTTGACCCCCGTGGTGTTTCTGAAGCTCGGTCCAGCCTGGTCTAACCGCTGATGGTCCCTCTCAGCGCTGGTGGGCTGATCCAGCTGTCCGTCCCTAAAACCATCTTCTTGGTCATGATGACCATCCTGGTTTTTGCCGCTCTTCTTCTGTGAAGCGAGAACAGATGAGAGAGGAAGCTGCAATCAAAGGTGTAACAACATATTAAATGCCATCATTCCCCATGTATTTATACCACATTTATCTATAAACAATCTAGATCAGTGATTCCCAAAGTGTGGGCCGCAGCCCCCTGGTGGGCCGTCAGGGTACTGCAGTTGGGCCGTGAGAGGTCATTAAAATTTAAGAAATATGTTTTCAATTCTTGATCTTTTTAAAATGTTTTTAATTTCTGTGAAATATTCATGACATAATTAAAATAAACATTAATAATTAATAAAACAAACCAGTTAAATGTTATTCTGCTGTCATCTTAACATAATATGACAAGTACCACCTTATTTGTTGAGCCCTTACATTAATATCTGAACTAGGGATGGGCATAATTAATCGATTAATCGATGATTGATCATTAAGAATTTGGTCGAAGAAATTAATTTTCGTCGATGAACCGAATGTTTTTTTTTTTAAACAATCCGAATGTAGGTTATCAATGCACGTCCTCAAACAACGCGATGCATTTCGCTGTGCCACCGATAGAAATTTGGCAGCAGGGGGCAACATTTCACCATCACTCTACCCTGGCTTGCCTCAGTTGTTACATGCGAGCTTCTGTAGGTCATCGCCTAATCATGAAGCGGTCGCGGCGAAGTGTGGCGTGGGACCATTTTCGTTTAGAAAATGACCAAATGTACTGCAATCACTGCAATGCAAATTACAAATACAATTAATCGACAACGACAATGATATATCACTTGAACAACGCGCATCCAAGCCTTGTAAAGGACGGTGGAGGCGGTTCATCATCAGCCTAGCCTAGCCTAGCCTCAATTGGTGTTAGCACGGACCAGGAGCTGCAGCGCACATCCGAGCACACAACAAGCGCATCTTTTTAAGAAACAAAAAGCCTGTAATACTGGCACCTTGATATAAATTGTCCTTGTTACGTAGTCTCCTCGATATCTCTTGTTTTTTTATCATTGTTTTTTTAAAGAAAAGAAACAGGAAATGTCACATTATTGTCGACCACAAACATCCGGTTCACTGAACACATATGGGTATGCGCGGGCCATAGCAACCAGGCCAAAGGGGAAAACAAACGCCAAGCCGATATCGAGAATATTTGTGATAGTTTTCAATATGAAAATGTTAATGATTAATCGATTATTAATCATTAATTCTCCCGACGATCGAAGAATAAATCTCGACCAAATGCCCATCCCTAATCTGAACATAACTTCTAGAGTGTTCTAGAGTATATGTTGGTCACAGTTGTGATTAAAGGTTTGGGTGGGCCACAGAGATTTTTCACATTTCAAATTGGGCCATGGTATTCTGACGTTTGGGAATGGCTGATCTAGATGAACCCAGCCCATCAATCTATCCCTGTTCAGGCTAAACCCCGCCCCCCTTAGACACCATTCAGTTCAAAAGGAATCATCCTTCAGTTGGTTTTAAAACTGGTTAACTGGATGTCAGAATAACAGGAGGCAACAGGGGACTTTTTGGTGCAGCTATCTGGAGAAGGGCCTCCTCTTCTGGATACAGGGAGGGGCTTTCCCTCGACACTCTACTAGGGTCACAACAAAGACCTCTGAAGTGGAAGTCATAAACAGCTTTGTTATGTTCTATGTTTATCTGTTCTGTATTTATGGTTCAATAATATTTTCTATGTTCACTCCTGGCCAGTTCCTTCAAGGGAGGGGCTTTCCTAGGAAGTATATAAAGGCAGACTTCTGTTTACATGTATTCAAGGTAAAACTTTGAAAGTAGTTTTTTTTTTTATGTCAATGGTCTACATAGTCCAATCAAAAGAGGGAAAATTTTGTCCAAATTAAAAAAAAGAAAAAATTGAAATCTCTTTTCTACAGGAAACGCATTTGAGTGATACAGAGCATAATAAGCTAAACAAAATGGGTTTCAAATAAATATACTAATCTTCTCATAAATCAGGATGCTGCAGAGGAGTGACTGTATTGATATCAGGTCAAGTTAAGTATGAACATGTGTCAGAAATTAGGAACAAAGAAGGAAGATTTGCTTTGGCTACTGGGAGAATTAACGGAGCCTTTATAACCCCTCTGAACATCTATATCCCCCCTGGAAGTTATTGGCTATTTTACAGGAAGATATTTGAAATAATGACTACAAAAGGCCATGGCACTTTAATCTGTGGAGGAGACTTTAACCCCTAGATTAGACTCCTCCAATAGAAAGTCAGACTTAAATGCTATCAGTAAGAAAGTAAAGGCTTTGATAGAGCCCTATGGAATCCGCGATCACGGAATCGCGGACGGAATCACGGAATTGGAGATTAAAAACGGAATTCACTTTAAATGCACAATATAACAGAACTGAACGGCAATTTGCGTAAAAGTTTTTTCTTTTTTTTTTCTCCCGGACTAAAAGGAACTTTTCTTTCGAGAAAATGTTCCAAGAGGGTTCACTAAAAGGTGGGGACACTCTAGTTTCTCTGCCCCCGCTTTCCTCATCATAGAAAAAAAAACACGTCGAAGCGGCACCCGAGAAACCGGCGAAGAAGCAAAGGAACTAGCGGTTTACTCTCAGGTACAGGGCAGAGCAGTTTATCCGAGATTATTATGTGTCTGGCAATTTTAAATTCTGCAAGTTTTGCCAGCACGCGATTGAATGGACACAAAAATATACGTGCAAGGATCAGTTCCATCCATCCATTAGCTCCGCTTGGTCTGTAGTCGGCTCGCGGGGGCAACAGCTTCAGCAGAGGCCCAGACCTCCCTCCCCCCGGCCGCTTCCACCAGACCAGCTGAGAGATATCATCTCTCCAGCGGGTCCTGGTCTGCTCCGTGGTCTTCCAATGAGGTTCAATGAATAAGTGAAAAGCACAAACGTAAAAAGGCGAGAGTCACTCAACGAGCTAAACACAAAGAGGCTGATAATTATTTATTTAAACGGCTGTCTGTAATAGATGGAACACTTAAAGAAATAAAAAAACACCCGGGCACACACTCATACACACAACCAGTGTTCAGTGTTCACTGCTTTGGATTTCATAGCATTCTACATAAGCTGTAGAAAATATAGTTTTTTCTGTTATCAGACACATAGTTTGTCATGACATACCTGAAAAATATCATGTACATTATGACAAACTGTCTGATAACAGAATAAATCAAACAAACTAAAATTATTAGTTTACTGCTGTTGCAATTTTTCTTTTTTGCACTTTAAATTGATTTTACCTATTTGAATTATTTTTTTCTTATTTATTACATAGAAAAAACTAGATTAAAAAAAAAAAAAAACAATGTTTTGTTGGACACAATATGTTTAAAAGTATAAAAACATTAAAGTTTACAGTTATAATTGGATAAATTGTCTATATTTCATTACTTTATATACTGTTTTGGGGTTAAATTTGCATAAAATTCTTAAAAACGGAATTCTCAAAAATAAAAAAACCGAAAAACACCGAAAATGAAAAAAATTAAAACGGAATTTGAAAAAAAATAAAACGGATTTCATAGGGCCCTACTTTGATTATCAATGTTTGGAGAGAATTGTACCCGTCTGGACGAGATTTTACCCACTTCTCCTCACCTCACGCAGTTTACTCTAAAATAGATTATTCCCCTTAGTAAAGACTTTCACAGAATAGAACAATGCAATATTGGTCCTATTACTTTATCTGACCATAACCCCATATACATGTCATTAAATTTAGACAATAAACCAAGATCTTTACCTTGGCGCCTGAATTCGAATCTTCGGAACAACCCACAGGTTAAGGAAAAATTGAGAAGGAAATGAAAACATCTGGAGCTTAATGATAATGGGGAGGTGACACCATCTGTGCTCTGGGATGCACTCAAAGCGGTACTCCGAGGTAAAATAATAGCTATCTCGTAGTATGAACAGAAAGTCAGAAAAGAAAGGCTCATTAATTTGGAAGAGAAATTAAAGGAATTACAAAGACACCATGTAGAGACTCTAAATAAGGAAACCGGATTAAAAATGAATAAAATAAAAAAGGAAGTAGATGAAATTAATAGTTTGAAAATACAAAAATTATGTTATTTACAAAACAAGGTTATTATGAAGCTGGTGGAAAATCTCTCAAACTATTATCTTACAGATTACGCAAACAAGCAGATAATTCAATACATAAAATAAGAAATCCTCACTGGGGAACATTGAGACACATACAGAGAGAATTCAGCAGAGTTTTGAGATGTTCTATAAATCATTGTACTCCCAACCAGAAACGAATAACGACCTTCAGATTGAATCATTTTTAGCCACTCTTAATTTACATTTCATGACTAATGAACACAATGACAAACTATTGTCTAAAATAGGAATAGGAGAATTGAATGCCGCAATAAGTAAATTGAAAACAGGAAAGTGGCCGGACGAAGATGGTTTCACCTCTGAATGGTACAGGACTGAAGGAAACACTGGCTCCAGTACTATTGAGAACCTTTAATTGACCTTTTGGTAACCCCTTCCTAGTTACTGTTGCTAGGTCGGATATTCTCGCTACTCCTTCGTTAAGGACTATGTTAATTCGCTATATTTCTGAAGCGTGTCATCAGTATTTATATTAAACTAGAATAACGCCATGATGAAATATTGCTGCTGGGGACCTGCAACAGTGATTCGAGGTGTCCAGAACGTTTGGAGGGGGCATTTTTATTCCCTTTCCCAAGCCAAAACAAACGGTGGAAAAATGAAGGCTGCGGGTTAAGTCATGTGGCCGTCCACAACTGAACGTGAGAAAAGTTACAAAACACACCTACATTTGCTCCAAGGTAAGTTTACTTGGTTTATTAGAAGATTGATTTAACAGCTGTTTAGTAAAAGTAATATGATTTAGCAGCAGGGAGGGTGATAAGTGAAAATGCCTCTCTGTTAGCATTAGCTCTGGTCCATAGTGTCGATGAATTCTCCACTATGGACCAGAGCTCATTAGGCAGCTATAAGCCTGACTCATTGTCTACCAATATATATGGCTATGGATATTTATTTTGTTAGGTATAAGCTGAGGCTTGTGATGTTAACGTCACTTTATTAATTATATCAATACAATGCTGCGTCTATCTCATGTTAACATAGCTCTGGTGTGGGATAGACCTATCGACCAGAGCTAATGCTAACGGAGAGATGTTGTCACTCATCACCCTCTCTGCTGCTAAATCATATTACTTTTACTAAAAAGTGGGTAAATCAATCTTCCAATAAACAGAGCTAACTTACCTTGGAGCAAACGTAGGTGTGTTTTGTAACTTTTCCCACATTCAGTTGTGGTTGGCCACATGACTTCATTTTTCCAGCGTTTGTTTTGGCTTGGGAAAGGGAATAAAAAATGCCCCCTCCAAACTGTTCTGGACACTTCAAATCACTGTTGCAGGTCCCCAGCAGCAATATTTCACCATGGCGTTATTCTAGTATAATATAAATACTGATGACACACATCAGAAATATAGCGAATTAACATCAGTGTTGCCAGATTGGGCGGAAAACCGCCCAACTGGGCTACTTTTGATTACAGCTGGCGGGGAAAAAATGCATTAGGCGGGTATACACAATTTGGGCTGCTTTTACCAACATCTGGCAGTTTTTTTAATATAGTGAAAACAGCACAACAAACTGTTATTCTATGGTTTAAAAACAGTACAAATACAAAATTCAGTATACTTCGCTCACTTGTATTGTGGTCATCCAATTTAAAAAATATTTAATCGCAGTGAGTTATTGAGTCGCTGTAAAGCCGGGCATACACTGTGCGATATTTTAAATCGTTTGATTCAGCCCTATCTCAAACTGCACGACTAGATCTCTGAGTTCAAAAGTTCGCAGCCCACGATTAATGCTCTCACACTGTACGGCCCGATGCTCTGATGCGACTTGACTGCTTACACTATACGTTCAGAATAGGTGCGTTCGAGATGAATGCAGGTGCGTTCGAGATGAGCCAGGCCTGCGCAGAATCGATCACCGGCAGTCGGCGCACAATGCATGCCGGTTATTTTCACTTCAATCAGTGATCGAGGACACTTTATTTAAGAACGTGGTCTGCAAACTACAGGTAACATACAGTGATTAACAGGAATAAGTGTCTCCTCCTGTATGTGCTGGAAACTGTCCGACTTGACTGCAGCTTTTTGTCTCCACCTCCTGCTGCGGCCGCCTGATCTCGTCTACTTGCCAGGCGAGGCGCAGTTCATGTCAAAACGCACCTACTGCTTCTACTGTGCGATACCTTCACGAGGAGCGACCAGGATTTCAAACAAGTTTGATTTCCTTGCGAGCACACGACTTGTGATTGGAAGCTCCTCGGGAGGTGTTGATCTCTCGTCGTTACCCCACGTATACTGCACGAAGCACGACCCACGATAGGGTCGAAATTCGGCCTGATCCAAAAAATACTCGCAAGACTGGAAAATCGGCTCAAAACGTGCCGACAGTCGCACAGTGTATGCCCGGCTTTAGTGCGCCGATGCAGACGTCTGAGGCAGAAGCCCGCTCTCTCTAAACTCAAAGTGGTAGGCTATTCTGTTGGCAAAATAATCATGCCGAAGTGGAGAAAATATGAGAAATGGTGTTTACGTGGTTGATGTTATTGCTGCTGTGTTAACTTGGGCCTGGCACTGGGATATATGTGCATTTTGCACATTTTCTGTGACATGCACTATGATAAGATACAACTATTAATTTAGGCTTAATTGTTTAATACTGTAAATGCATTTTAAATCCACGTTTATTCAAATATGAAATGTTTTCGTATGAAAACACGTATTGGGCGTTTTTTTCCTGAAGTGGGCGGGTTTTGGAACGCGATTGGGCAGACATGGCTCAACCAAATCTGGCAACACTGATTAACATAGTCCTTAACGGAGGAGCAGCATGAATGTCCGACCTAGCAACAGTAACTAGCGAGTGGGCGGTGCTTACCGAAGGGTCAATTGGGTATTGAAGAAAAAATAAATCCCAGCCTCCTGGAGATATGCCATTACTTCTGTTACCAAAGGATGGAAAAGACAAGTTGGAGTGCAGTAATTACTGACAGATTAGCGTATTGTATATAGACTATAAATTATTTACAACTGTACTATCCAAAAGAATTGAAAATATATTACCAGAACTAATCCACTTTGACCAAACTGGCTTTTGTCGAGTGATCCATGGGATTTTGGGATCATCTTTGCTATTATGTTGAAGAAATATGAAGAACTATTTTCTAACTGTGACATATGTGATCATTTTCAGTGTGTCTGAGTGAGCGTTATCTGTTCCATTGTGGAATGTAAAACAATAGCGGCCAGCATTGTGTGCAGCCTCTGAAGTTAAACATGAATTGGTCCCCTTTAAAAAAAGAGGAGGAAAAGAGAGTGAATGCTTTAAGGTATTAGAAACCAGTTGAGTAAGAGTATGAATTGAGTTAGTTAACAAATTGTGTAGAAGAGGAAGCTAGATGGAAATTGTTCAAAAACAACTTGAATTGTTCAAGACCAACTCTAAAGGCCAGTAAGCGACCTTGGAGGCACTATGCGCAGCTGTTATTAAATTATTAAGATATTATAAGGGATCTTTTCACTATATGTGGAAAACTCATGACCATGGACAATAGGTGCAGGAAGTTGCTCGGCCTTGGCAGCAGTCTAGCCTTGAAGAAGCAACCGTGTGCTGGATGTAGCCACGTGTAGAGTTCGTAAAGAGGCTAACCTAGTGGGATGGTTGATTGGCACACGTTCCGAATCTTACACAATCATGTAAGAATATGTAAATATGGATACGCATGTCATTGTAAGACCAATCAGAAGTGCTATGTAAATATGTTATTGTACGGCCTTCATGAATTGTAACCAATCAAGAATGTGTGAACTTTTTTTTTTTTTTTTTAAGATTTTTTTTGGCTCTAGTGGCCTTTATTGAAAGTAGAGACACAGGAAGTGGGGCAGAGAGAATGGGGAAGACACGCGGGAAAGAGTCGCCGAGCCGGGAATCGAACTCACGACCAGCCCCACGAGAACTGTGGCCTCTGTATATGGCCGCCTGCCCTAACCACTGCGCCACCGGGGCGGCAAAGAATGTGTGAACTTTGCGAGGACTTTGGGGGGGACTGGAGTAAGTCAGGCATGGCCAGCCAGGAGGTTAAAAAAGTTGAGGAGTGGAAGGATTTGGGGTTCTTCCGAGGAGTGTTGAAGAAACAGGACTAACTTGGGACCGAGCAAACTAACCAACACCAAGGGAAATATTCATAAGGATTAATTCTTCAAGAACAAAGAAACGACACTCCCAATGGATTAACCATTTTTCTTTCCCATTCTTGAAGGATATTTTTGGAGCCTTTTTTGGATTTATCCTAGCTCACTGCTAGCCATGAGGTGGAGCTGAAGTCGAGTTCCTAGGGCTTATGGCCGGCACAATCACCTCACTCCTCAGCAGCCTCGGAAAGCGCAAACTGGCCATTTGCCTACCACCAACTGTCCTTGGATCAACGCAAATTAATCAATTTGTAAGCCACAGCTGTATTTTAGAATCAGTAATTGTATTTTCAATGTTTAACCAATGAATGCTGTTGCTTAACCTTGCTAACCTGCTTAATAAATACAAAATTAACACAAGATGTCGTGGTGGACATTGGATCTATCCTCACAACTCTGCAACTTTGGGTGTGCCTCTGCATAACAACACAGGTTCTGATTGGTTACTCTAGCCCTATATTGTCACAGACCCCAGGGGCTTGCTGTCCAAGCCACTAAACTAACCTAGCCGGTAACAAGAGCCCAGATCATAAGAGGGGAGCTGCAGTTAACGAATGTCACCACCATCACCTGGGGGATCTAACACTTTGTGAGACAAAGACAAAGACATGATAATATTAGGAGAACTTTGCATATAATAGATTGGATGATCCAACAAGAAATAGAAACAGCCACTATTAGTCTAGATGCCGAAAAGGCTTTTGGTCCTTTTTGTATAAAGTTTTAAACAGATTTGGCTTTCATAAATTTATTATTGAAGTATTTGAAGCCCTATATGACAAACCTTCTGCAAAAATAAAAATTAACGGTGACTTATCTAATCCATTCATCCTTGAAAGAGGAACTAGACAAGGCTGTTGTGCCTCATCTCTCCTCTTCTCTCTATTTATTGAGCCTTTGGCCCAATGGATCAGACAAAGTACACACATTAAAGGAATAACTAGAAAAGCACTCGGAGAGCGCAGAACTCCTCCAACCGCAACAGTTCCCCCATACAGTGATTTACAGATTGCGATAAAATCTGCGTTCTGGATCAGATCCGGATCAGCCTTTGAAATTTGACAGAGGTTCCTATTGCCACCCCTGAGTCAAATTTCATGAGTTTTGGGCAATAATTAACGGAGATATTGAGAAACAAAATTTTCGGCCCCATTGACCGCAATGTTATCAAAAATTTAAAAGTGACCCAGAATCCTGGATTTCTTCCGGATCACACAAAAAATGAAATCAGTTCTTCCAAATTTCCAAAATTCTTTCAAATTTCTGACAACTCCTGAACATTTCATCAAAATCCATCCATAACTTTTTGAGTTATCTTGTACACAGACAGACAGACATTACCTCCTTGGCGGAGGTAAATATACCATCAGGAGAAAATAAATTGGCCTTATTTGCGGATGTTGTATTGATATATTTATCACAACCCACACAGTCAATTCCAAAGCTTATGAACCTGCTAGAAGAATATGGGATGTATTCAGAACACAAACTTAGGGCCCGATCTTGCGCCAAACCTCCAAAACCTGCTATTAAGGGATAAAAGGTATTGAGAGGGGCGTTCCCCCACGAAGAACGCAATCTTCCACCTCCCAAAACCCACGATCTCACCTGCGAAATCCACGATGTCATGCACACATTATGCATGGGAGTGGTTAGGGCGTTCCACCTGTTTAACCAATCAGTGCGTCAGCAGCCATTGCCTTTAAGAGCAGGTTGCAGTACCTGCAAACTGCCATGGAACGTCTTTTCACCCAGATCAGAGCAGCTCTCATGGACAGCTGGTCTGGGACTGTGCTGTAGAGCTTCCTCCTCTTTTTTCCTCCTCCTCCTCTGCACTGATATATACATAACTAGCTTTAACTAATGTGGAGCAAATGATTTAATCATTTCTTTTGTACTCCAAGAAGTTCCAACAAACTGCTCAGAAAATAGAGCCGGTGAGCTTCCAGGAAAGCATTTATTAACTAGAAAAGCATCGGAGAGCGCAGACCTCCGCCAAGCACAGCAGTTTGTGGTGCTTTAGGGTTCAAGAAACAACTAAACAGCGCAATGTTATCGAAAATTTGAAAGTGATCCAGAATCCAGGATTTCTTCCGGATCACACACCCAAAATAAAATCAGTTCTTCCTTTTCACATTTCTGACAACTCCTGAAAATGTCATCAAAATCCATCCATAACTTTTTGAGTTATCTTGAACATATCCCCTGCGCAAAGACGCACAGCTGCGCCAAGACGCATAGTTGCTGGGAGCGGTGCTTTTTTCACAACAGAGTTCTGTGATCTCCTCGTTTCCTCCACAGCAAACATCTGAATGAGATCATGTCACAGCTGTACAGACATATCATCTGCCCTTAAGAGAATAATGTATGAAAGTAATACAGTGATGCATAATCGAGAGGTAGAGCCGGTTGTGCAGTCCACATGTGACTGGGTGGACGCGCAATGACAGGATTTGGACGCGCTCTTTTACGCGCCGACATGCCAGTTGCGCTTTCCACAAACTCGGTATCTTGCGGTACTGGTGTCTCGCAGATTTTGGGTATTGGGTAATGGGTGGTCACACCACCCATTACCCAATACCCAAAATCTGCGAAGTACAGGTACCGCAAGATACCGAATTCGTGGAAAGCGCTAGTGACACGCCCATTGCCGCGCCCACAATGTGCTTAAGGGAGACGGCAAAATGGGTTTTGGGTATTGGGAGGTGGAAGATTGCATTTCGGCTCCTAAATCTGTGATTTGCAGGTAATGGGTTTTGGGTATTGGGTAATGGGAGGTGCAAGATCGGGCCCTAAATATCCAAAAAACACAGGTAATTACCTTTAAGTATAACCCACCTAATCACATCAGAAGCAACTACAAAATGAAATGGGATGCAGAATCAATCAGATACCTAGGGGTAAACTTAACAAAGGATATCACAGAACTATTTACAGAACTATTTACTATTTGATCTGAATTATATTATTAAATTCATGTTGGAATGTTATTCATTTCTTGAGTTTTAGTTCCAGGGTGGAGTCCATTAAAATGAATATATTGCCAAGATTGCTTTATCTTTTCCAAAATCTTCTCATGTCAATACCAACCAAACAATTCCTGGAATGGGATGTGATGACATCCAGGTATCTATGGCAGGGGGAAAAACCCGGAACAAGTTTAAGACCTTCCAACTAAGCAGAGAGAGTGGGGGCATGGGTCTCCCCTCCTTCAGAGAATATTATCTAGCAGCACAGTTGAGGCCACTGATTTGCTTATGTACCCCGGCTTATTCTGCACGTTGGAAAGAAATTGAAAATGAGCTACTAGATGGGATACCTATTGAAACTATTATTGCAGATAACAAACTTTTAACCCGTTAACGTTCCGACGGCCCGCCCGCGGGCCGTCAGTCCGAATTTCTGTAGTTTCCAAAACTAAACCGTAATTTACACCGCTCATATGTTACGTGAGGGCACTCATGTGGCATATCTTTGGAAAGCTAAGAGTCTTGTGATTCAATCGATGTAAACCATTTTCAGGGTATAATCATAACAGCAGCTACAATCAACGCCTTTGTCACACCACAAACAAACAAACAAGCAGTTACGAAATCGACGCAACTCACCTTATGAGCGTTATAAAAGTCGTCCGATCAAAAATATTCCCACAAAAATGGTCTGGTTAAACTCACAAAGGTCCAATCGATCCAATTCAGTAAAGTATTTAGTCCAAAATGCATTATTATACCAGAAAATATCCACAAAAACGCCACTGGTAGCTGGTCGGTCTTCAGTCACTTCCGGGTATTCTTCGTCATAAAACGCCTTATTCTCTGTCGACATACGTGTGTTTGGTCTTAAAATGGAGGGGGTCGTCTGAACTTTCGATTGACACCTCATATAGCCATACAGCAGCTTCCCTCTTCTGTCCAGAGCCTTCGATAGCCAATGAGGGCCAACGTTGAAAAGAAGCCATGTCCTACTTTGCTTCATGAAAAACCTCAGCCAATTAGAACCAATCGTGCTGATGACTGACGCATTGAATAGCCAATGAAATACTGAAAACAACGATGTGTCACTTGCAGGGGTGGAGATAAAGCGAAAAAAACAAAAGCGCCGCGTAATGCAAATTACCTGCAGTCAGAGTGCGTGCGTAATAGTGAGGAACAACGGAGCGCGCAGCAGTTTGAGTGATCGGCTAGTTTGAGTTTGGAGTTTAGAGCGTTAGAGCGAAAAAATGGCGAAAAGGACACACAAAACTAGATTTACTGTATACGAAGCAATGGAGAAATGTGCTCGTCGGGACAGTGACGAGTCAGAGATGGAGGTAACAGAGGATGAGAGCGACATCTCATCTGTTGACTCTGACGCAGAGGAGATGTTTGTGATTGGAGAGGACATTGCTTTGGATAAGTAAGTATTTGGATAATATTATGACTTATATTACAGCTTATATTATATTATTACGTATATATTGTATCGTAATTGGTAGATATATTCATATTATTTTACGTATTACTGTATATTTCGACAAACAAGCATCACTTTGAAAAATAGATACAAACTCTGTGTGTGGGCGGCGGGGGGGGATAGGGGGTTGGGGGGTGTGCTTGCGTGTGTGTGTTTGTTGGGGGTAGGGTGTGAATATGTGTGTGGGGGGGTTGGGGGGTGTTGCTTGCGTGTGTGTTTGTTGGGGGTGGGGTGTGAATGTGTGCCTCTCTACCTCCCAGACCCCTCTGTGTTTCATTGTGCAAAGCAGTAGAATACAGAAAAGATGGAAAGTTTTGTGATGACTTATTTCTTTATTTTCACATAATAGGCAGCCATCTGAGGATTCAGATGTGAATTGGGAGCCTGACAGCAAGAGAGCAGATAGAGAGGATAGCAGCTCATCAGGGGAGGAACTCCATCCTCCAACTGTCCAGAGAGGTTCTGCCAGCAGCAGATCATCAAAAGGCAGAGGACCCGGGAGAAGGGGAAGAGGAAGAGGAAGAGGAAGAGGAAGAGGAAGAGCCAGAGCCGTTGCTGCCAGTACCAGTGAGTTTTCATCTGAAGACAAATGGAATGATGTCGACGAGCCAGACATCACACCCCCACAGCCCACATTCAGACCCACCCATTCACCAGGACCCCAGCTCATACAAACAACGACATACACAGCCCTGCAGCTGTTCCAGTTGTTTTTTACAAACAGTATTCTACAGACAATCATACAAAACACAAATGAATTCGGCTCACTGCACCATTCAACACCCTCCACCCCATGGATTGATATCACACTGCAAGACATGTTCTCATTCATGTCTCTAATTGTGTTCATGGGTGTTGTGAAGTGCTCTTCATTTACTGACTACTGGCGAGGTGGCAAACTATACGGCTTCCAATTCCCAAGACAGGTGATGACTGGGAAGAAATTCCTCAGAATCTCCCAGTCCCTTCACCTCAGCAGCCTGGCGGATGATGCTGCTAATGAACAGATGAGAGGCACGGCATCCTTCGATCGGCTCACCAAAATAAAGCCACTCTACAGAGAGATGAGGGAGTTTTTAAGACACCCACGGATGATCTCTGTGAAAACTTTGCAGACCACTTCAGAACAAAAATCAAGGACATCAGATCCTGTCTGTCATCCCAGAAAGTTTTGCCTGTAAGCACACCTGGATTGTTGTCCTTGCCTGAGGAGACGCTGGAGAGTTTTGCCCTGGTTGATGCAAGGACACTTGGTCGAGTTTTCTCCCAAGTAAACCCTACAACCTGCCTTTTAGATCCAATTCCCACATCACTCTTAAAATCGTTTTATGGAGTCTTCGAGGAGCAGTTTTTTAAACATCATGAATTGCTCTCTTCAGACGGGTGTCTTCCCTACCGCCTTTAAAACGGCGGTGGTGAAGCCCCTTCTGAAGAAGAGCAATTTAGACCCAAACGTTCTTAATAATTACAGACCCGTATCCAACTTACCATTTTAAGTAAAATTTTTAGAAAAACTGGTTTTTAACCAAATTAATGACTTTTTAAACAGAAATAGCATTTTAGAGAAACATCAGTCTGGTTTTAGGAGGAACCACAGTACCGAGACAGCACTCTTAAAGATTTTAAATGACATCAGGTGGAATTTAGATAATAAAAGCTCACGGTGTTGGTTCTACTGGATCTAAGTGCGGCTTTTGATACAGTAGACCATCGCATTTTATTAAATAGACTCAGACACCTGGTCGGCCTCTCCGGTACTGTTTTTAACTGGTTTTGTTCCTATCTCACAGACCGATGCTTTTATGTAAGTATGGATACATGTTCCTCAGAACCCCATGAAATTGAATGTGGGGTTCCCCAAGGCTCAATTTTAGGTCCACTTCTTTTTAATCTTTACATGCTTCCCTTGGGGACGTCATCAGGAGACACGGCATCAGCTTCCATAGTTATGCTGATGATACACAGCTGTACATCGCCGTGTCTCCTGATGACACAGGACCAATTGATGTCCTTTTTAACTGCATTGTAGACATCAAGTCATGGATGGCAGAGAATTTCCTACAGCTCAACCAGGACAAAACTGAGGTTTTAGTTATAGGTCCTGAAGGCCAGAGAGAGAAACTTTTACCAAAACTAAAGGATCTTAAACCGACGCAATCAGTAAAGAATTTGGGCGTGATTTTTGACTCTGAGCTAAATTTTTATACCACATATTAAAAATATAACAAAAATAGGTTTTTATCACCTTAAGAACATAGCCAGAGTCCGCCCGTTTCTCTCTCAGGCCAATACGGAGGTGCTAATGCATGCTTTTATTTCATGTCGCTTGGATTACTGTAATGCCCTGCTCTCTGGTCTTCCCAAAAAGAGTATCTCAAATCTCCAGTTATTACAGAACTCAGCCGCTCGCGTGCTGACGAAGACCAGAGGGCGGGAACACATTACGCCAGTTTTTTAAAGTCGCTGCATTGGCTCCCTGTCTGCTTCAGGATCGATTTTAAGATTCTCTTACTGGTATTTAAATGTCTTAATGGCCTTGCGCCCTCTTATTTATCTGACCTGCTTTTACCATATCAACCCTCGCGGACCCTGCGGTCCTCCGGCACTGGCCTTTTAACCATACCAAAACCTAGAACAAAACCCACGGTGAGGCAGCATTTAGCCACTATGGCCCCCACCTGTGGAACAGCCTGCCGGAGGGCCTCAGGACTGCAGAGACTGTTGATATTTTTTAAAGGAAGACTAAAGACACACCTTTTTAATCAGAGGCTTTTAATTAATATTTTAAACTCTTCTTACGTTTTTATCTGGGTGCTATCCTGTTTTTATGTTGCCCCTTTTAACTTGCTTTTTAGGATGATGCTTTTACCTGCTTTTAGCTGCTTTTTTATCTTGCTATTTTATGCTTTTAGTCGTTATCTTTTAACTCCAGTGTTTCCTCAGGGGGGTCCTCTCCACACTGGGAGCTGTGTCAGGTGACTGGGGGTGCTGTCCTTGGGTCCCTCTGGCCTGGCTGGCTGGGGGTTCCTCCTACTGATCTGGGGGTCCGCCTGTCAGTTGGAGTCGGGGGGCCCAGGTGCTGGTCACCCTGATAAGGCCTGCGGCTCCTCCCAGTGTGGATGGCCCAAAAGGTGGCGTTTCCTTAATCCTCAGTGCCATGCCATGTCACCCTATTGGTTGTGATTGTGCGTGTGTATGTGTTTAGTATGGAGGGTGGGAGGGAAGGGGTTTTATTGTGATTATTTGTTTTTAATTCTGTAAAGCACTTTGTGTTGCATGTTTTGCATGAAAAGCGCTATACAAATAAAGATTGATTTGATTTGATTTGATGCCTGCAGGAGGAACTATCATCCTGGCCAGGAAATAGCCATCGATGAGAGGATGGTTGCCTCCAAAGCCCGCATTGGCCTCAAACAATATATGAAGAGCAAGCCTGTTCGTTGGGGGTATAAACTCTTTGTTCTGGCGGACTCCAGGAACGGTTATACGTGGGACTTTTTTGTGTACGAGGGGAAGTCCCATGGTAACAGCGGCAAGGGGCTCAGTTATGAGTCTGTGATGGAGCTGATGGACACAAGGATGCTGGGGACTGGCTATAAGCTCTTTGTGGACAATTTTTACACAAGCCCAATCCTTTTCCGTGACCTCCTCCAGAAAAGGATCTGGGCGTGTGGAACCATCAGGCCCAACAGAATTGGCTTCCCCCAGACGAAAGTCAACAGTCTGGGATCAAAATCTCCCCGCGGTAGCATACGGTGGATCAGGAAGGACTCCCTCCTCTTTGTCCAGTGGCGAGACACGAGGGACGTCTTCCTGTGCTCTGCACTCCACACGGCCCATTCAGGTGACACAGTGCAGAGGAGGGTCAAAGGTGCAGATGGGCGTTGGCAGAGGAAGGACATCCCAGTTCCACCAGCTGTGGTGGAGTATAACCGGTATGTGCTGTATATTCAACTGTGTATTCGTTTTGAAATGAAACCATTTTTGTGTTGCACATATTTATGTTTTTGTATATATTTTTTTCATTGTTGCTCCAGGTGTATGGGCGGAGTGGACCTGTCTGATGCTCTGATCGGGTATTACAAGGTCCTTCACAAGACCAGGAAGTGGTACAAGACCTTCTTTCTACCATTTCATGGACATCGCGATCGTGATGATGCCTTCCTCCTCCATAAAGACATTGCTAAGGGTAAAGGAGAGATCCCTCTGCACCAGAAGGCGTTCAGGGAGACCCTAGCCGAGCAGCTGGCAGAAGCAGGCTCCTCCACCACAGCCAGACCTGTCCCACCTCCTGCTCCGCACGGAGCACATCACAGGCTAGTTTTCATCAGTGGGCAGAGGACTGCTGGTAGGCTGAAGTGCAGGCAGTGTCATGCAAAAACACCAGTAAAATGCTCCTCATGTGATGTGCCTTTGTGCTTCATTCCCTCCAGAGATTGCTACAATGACTGGCATGCTGCCAGCCTGTAAATGGATAACCAACCATAATTAATTGTTTCATAATTGTAAATATGTGAATAGTTTGCTGTGTTGTTCCTGTGTTTTTATATAAATTGCATTTTTTTCACAACGACACTTGTTTTGACTCTTTTTATATGCAAAATTTTGCTTTATGTTTCAGTAACTTTTTTTCAGCAATATTGATAGTGAATCTGGATGTGGGATAGGATACCTCTAAGTGTCACCTTTCTTTAGAGGCCAAGATTATGACTGTACGATGAAGCGTTCAAAAGTTATGTCCTTTTATCCGAGGTATGTGGCCATGTTTATCCAAGTGCCATTTTGGAGTCTCCAAATGTGCCATTTTTGGAAACGCCTAGACATACTCTTACAAAAACGTGTGTAAAATACTCATTTTTAGTGGTATTGTTATCAAATTTGAACTTGCACTAGGTAAGGCTTCATGCTGTGGTCCCATTGTGTTTTCCAGCTAATAAGTCACAGCTGCACTCATCTGCAGACATCTGTTTACAAAAAAAATTCAGGCGGAAATAAAAAAACTTAAATTTCTGTGTGTTCAAACTTAGATTACTCAATGCTAGTAGCACTTACAGTGATTCTGACAGTTGTGGGAAAAACTTCAGAGTGTTACCTTTCAAAAGAGACCAAAACCATCCATGTGCTACAAACGGTTCAAGAACAGCTTTCAATTTACTTTGGGTATGCCTTGGATAGGCGTTTTATGCAAATTATACAGGAATGTTAAGGGGTTAAATAAACAGCTGAACATGGGCAACCCGTGGTTAAATATACTATTGAAAGCCTGAAAGGAAAGTGTGAAAACTTGTAATTTAAATGATTCAATTAAATTACTGTGATGGTGTGCTGATGACACTGAATTTATGCCAAACAGATCTGATGGTAGATTTGAAAAATGGGCTGCTAAAGGTTTAACAAATGGTTACTCATTCACTAAGGAGGGGACAGTCCATAGCTTTGGATTCTTAAAGAAAGGGTACAATCTTGAACAAACGGATTTCTATAGATATCTTCAAGTTAGAAATTATTTCAATCAGAATCTGAGACCAAATTTAGGTAAAGTAGAAACAGGAATTTTGAAAATTCTTTTGTTAGTATCATGATCTCAGTGTACTAAGATTATCTCTAAACTATAAAAAGAAATACTCCATCCCAAATCAGGAAATAACTGGTATATAAAAGAAAAATGGGAAAAAGAAGGCAATTTGATCATAACAGAGGATGCTTGGAGAAGAATATGCCTCATAAAATGGACTTCAACTTGCTCAACTATTTGGCGTGAATTTTGGCGTGGGGGGAGGGGCTTCCAGCTGCTGGAGACAATGTGGGATGGACAACGCCAATCACCATCATGTTTTCTGGATCTGTCCAGTCATCATTCCTTATTGGCAGGAAATCCACAAACATATTAATAATATATTCTGAGTCAATATCCCTTTTACTATGGTTACAGTTTATATGGGAGATATTCAATTTGATGGATGGAGTAATAACGATAACACGTTGGTTCAAATTCTCCTGGCTGGAACCAAAAATGTTGTCTATTGATGTCTAGTTTTTGTTGCCTGGACACGTCTGAGCAGCAAAAATAGCAGGAAATTCAAAAAGAAACTGAAGAATCTGGTTTCTTCTGAAAGCTGATCCCCATTTTTTTTCAAAAACCATAAGTGTACATTTCTAACTTCTAACTGGTCCAGCATGCTACAAAGTGGAGTACTTCAGTAACTTCCAGGTTCTAAATGTGGATAACAGACACAGTGGCGACAAGTTTAAAGGACTTACTTCTTCCTCTGATGTCATGTTGCTGCTGGTGTTTCTTTCTCTCCTCCGTCCACCAATCAACTCTGAGATAATCAGATAAAGAAAATAAGTGGGTGGAAAAACCCCAAAAACTGCTCTAAAGGCAGCAACTAGAATAAGTTTGATCACATGACTGCTTGAAAAATCCCCGGATCCTCCAGCTACACAGAGAACATTGAACATTTACATTTAACTGACGCATCTTCTAAAGTCAAAATCCTTTAAATACTAAATCCTTTTCAGTTTGTAATTTTGATGCATGTATTTCCATCAGTTCAAGGAGCCTTTATTTTTTTATATATCAGTCAGTAATGCAACTGTTTAAGTTGATGTGAGATATCAAATAGGTTTGTTTGATAGCTTTACGAAAATATTTGAGAGGTTTGCCAGTAGTTTTTCAATGGAAAAAATAAACATGTGTTCATTTAAAGAGTCCAAACTAATTTTGATCTTGTTCATAATTTTGATGTAATGATCTTAGGTAGATGTGTGTGTTATCGGTTATCGGTATCGGCCTTTAGGAGCAGAACGTTATCGGTTATCGGTATTGGTTTTAAAAAACAGTTATCCTACATCCCTATCCCCCTTACATCACTTCCTGCTCAGGCTAGATGTCTCTCTCACTCCCAGTGAATCATTGGATAAGAATAAAAAAAATAATAGATATACATACAAAACATTCTTACAAAATTACTAGGGGTGTAAAGATAAACCGATTTGAATCGGCTATCGGTCTGTGATGTATGAGATCCGAGTGCATCGGTCAATGGAGAACTGGATTGGTAAAAATGCACTACGAACAGTCCGATGTCCCATATTTACGGCCGCGAATCGGTTTTCCTGAGGTCCAGCGACCCAGACCTGCCATTGTTGTGCCAACGGACGCGTGAACTCTCACAAGACTCCAGTGTTGACGTTTTACCTGTAAGAGTTGTGACATCAGCTATGTAGCTGGATTTTCACAGGCTGCGGGCTAGGTTGGCCTAACTTAGCTCGTTACCTTTATAAAACATATGAAAAGAGTTGTCCACCCTTCTCACACGCAGTTTTTACAGGTTTTATATGAGTCACTGTCCATTTCCCAAGCAAACCACATTACTGCAAAACTATTTTATCCTCTGGACCAGCGCCACCTACGTCTATTGTTTTCTCCCGACGTCTAGCTCCTTGCGGCGCTCTCTCCTTCACTTCCGGTTTCCCCCCTTACATCACTTTCTGCTCAGGCTAGATGTCTCTCTCACTCCCGGTGTGATTCATTGGATAAGAATAACAAAAATAAAAGATTTACATACAAAACATTCTTACAAAAATTACAATAAAATTTAGTTTAAAACAGAACATTTTATAAACAAAATCAACATGCTGCAATTGACCTTTCGGTAAGCATCGCCCCCTTCCTAGTTACTGTTGCTCGGTCGGACAAACTTTCTGATCATGCGTTAAGGACTGTGTAATTTGCTATTTTTCCGATGTGCATCTGTTGCAGGTCCCAGGTGGCCAGGACAAGCATGCAGATAATAATGTCCTGTTAAACAGGAGAAAGAAGCACACAGAACGCCTCGGTTGTTTTCAAACCAGTCGCTCTCATTATAATTTATTCACAAAAATCATTAATTCTCTTAGTTTCCCATCTCTGTTGTTTCCTAGTATTATCAATGTATTTTACTTTTCCGTCAACTCTCTTTCCACCAAAACACATCAATAAAACCATCACTGTAACACCTTTGAGTTACTGTATTTACTAGGGGTGTAAAGATAAACTGATTTGAATCGGTTATCGGTCTGTGATGTACGAGATCCGAGTGCATCGGTCAATGGAGAACTGGATCAGTAAAAATGCACTACGAACAGTCCGATGTCCCATATTTACGGCCGCGAATCGGTTTTCCTGAGGTCCAGCGACCCAGACCTGCCATTGTTGTGCCAACGGACGCGTGAACTCTCACGAGACTCCAGTGTTGACGTTTTACCTGTAAGAGTTGTGACATCAGCTATGTAGCTGGATTTTCACAGGCTGCGGGCTAGGTTGGCCTAACTTAGCTCGTTACCTTTATAAAAACATATGAAAAGAGTTGTCCACCCTTCTCACACGCAGTTTTTACAGGTTTTATATGAGTCACTGTCCATTTCCCAAGCAAACCACATTACTGCAAAACTATTTTATCCTCTGGACCAGCGCCACCTACGTCTATTGTTTTCTCCCGACGTCTAGCTCCTGCGGCGCTCTCTCCTTCACTTCCGGTTTCCCCCCTTACATCACTTTCTGCTCAGGCTAGATGTCTCTCTCACTCCCGGTGATTCATTGGATAAGAATAACAAAAATAAAAGATTTACATACAAAACATTCTTACAAAATTACAAATAAAATTTAGTTTAAAACAGAACATTTTATAAACAAATCAACATGCTGCAATTGACCTTTCGGTAAGCATCGCCCCCTTCCTAGTTACTTGTTGCTCGGTCGGACAAACTTTCTGATCATGCGTTAAGGACTGTGTAATTTTGCTATTTTTCCGATGTGCATCTGTTGCAGGTCCCAGGTGGCCAGGACAAGCATGCAGATAATAATGTCCTGTTAAACAGGAGAAAGAAGCACACAGAACGCCTCGGTTGTTTTTCAAACCAGTCGCTCTCATTATAATTTATTCACAAAAATCATTAATTCTCTTAGTTTCCCATCTCTGTTGTTTCCTAGTATTATCAATGTATTTTACTTTTCCGTCAACTCTCTTTCCACCAAAACACATCAATAAACCATCACTGTAACACCTTTGAGTTACTGTATTTACTAGGGGTGTAAAGATAAACTGATTTGAATCGGTTATCGGTCTGTGATGTACGAGATCCGAGTGCATCGGTCAATGGAGAACTGGATCAGTAAAAATGCACTACGAACAGTCCGATGTCCCATATTTACGGCCGCGAATCGGTTTTCCTGAGGTCCAGCGACCCAGACCTGCCATTGTTGTGCCAACGGACGCGTGAACTCTCACGAGACTCCAGTGTTGACGTTTTACCTGTAAGAGTTGTGACATCAGCTATGTAGCTGGATTTTCACAGGCTGCGGGCTAGGTTGGCCTAACTTAGCTCGTTACCTTTATAAAACATATGAAAAGAGTTGTCCACCCTTCTCACACGCAGTTTTTACAGGTTTTATATGAGTCACTGTCCATTTCCCAAGCAAACCACATTACTGCAAAACTATTTTATCCTCTGGACCAGCGCCACCTACGTCTATTGTTTTCTCCCGACGTCTAGCTCCTGCGGCGCTCTCTCCTTCACTTCCGGTTTCCCCCCTTACATCACTTTCTGCTCAGGCTAGATGTCTCTCTCACTCCCGGTGATTCATTGGATAAGAATAACAAAAAAATAAAAGATTTACATACAAAACATTCTTACAAAATTACAAATAAAATTTAGTTTAAAACAGAACATTTTTATAAACAAAAATCAACATGCTGCAATTGACCTTTCGGTAAGCATCGCCCCCTTCCTAGTTACTGTTGCTCGGTCGGACAAACTTTCTGATCATGCGTTAAGGACTGTGTAATTTGCTATTTTTCCGATGTGCATCTGTTGCAGGTCCCAGGTGGCCAGGACAAGCATGCAGATAATAATGTCCTGTTAAACAGGAGAAAGAAGCACACAGAACGCCTCGGTTGTTTTCAAACCAGTCGCTCTCATTATAATTTATTCACAAAAATCATTAATTCTCTTAGTTTCCCATCTCTGTTGTTTCCTAGTATTATCAATGTATTTTACTTTTCCGTCAACTCTCTTTCCACCAAAACACATCAATAAACCATCACTGTAACACCTTTGAGTTACTGTATTTACTAGGGGTGTAAAGATAAACTGATTTGAATCGGTTATCGGTCTGTGATGTACGAGATCCGAGTGCATCGGTCAATGGAGAACTGGATCAGTAAAAATGCACTACGAACAGTCCGATGTCCCATATTTACGGCCGCGAATCGGTTTTCCTGAGGTCCAGCGACCCAGACCTGCCATTGTTGTGCCAACGGACGCGTGAACTCTCACGAGACTCCAGTGTTGACGTTTTACCTGTAAGAGTTGTGACATCAGCTATGTAGCTGGATTTTCACAGGCTGCGGGCTAGGTTGGCCTAACTTAGCTCGTTACCTTTATAAAACATATGAAAAGAGTTGTCCACCCTTCTCACACGCAGTTTTTACAGGTTTTATATGAGTCACTGTCCATTTCCCAAGCAAACCACATTACTGCAAAACTATTTTATCCTCTGGACCAGCGCCACCTACGTCTATTGTTTTCTCCCGACGTCTAGCTCCTGCGGCGCTCTCTCCTTCACTTCCGGTTTCCCCCCTTACATCACTTTCTGCTCAGGCTAGATGTCTCTCTCACTCCCGGTGATTCATTGGATAAGAATAACAAAAATAAAAGATTTACATACAAAACATTCTTACAAAATTACAAATAAAATTTAGTTTAAAACAGAACATTTTATAAACAAAATCAACATGCTGCAATTGACCTTTCGGTAAGCATCGCCCCCTTCCTAGTTACTGTTGCTCGGTCGGACAAACTTTCTGATCATGCGTTAAGGACTGTGTAATTTGCTATTTTTCCGATGTGCATCTGTTGCAGGTCCCAGGTGGCCAGGACAAGCATGCAGATAATAATGTCCTGTTAAACAGGAGAAAGAAGCACACAGAACGCCTCGGTTGTTTTCAAACCAGTCGCTCTCATTATAATTTATTCACAAAAATCATTAATTCTCTTAGTTTCCCATCTCTGTGTTTTTTCCTAGTATTATCAATGTATTTTACTTTTCCGTCAACTCTCTTTCCACCAAAACACATCAATAAACCATCACTGTAACACCTTTGAGTTACTGTATTTACTAGGGGTGTAAAGATAAACTGATTTGAATCGGTTATCGGTCTGTGATGTACGAGATCCGAGTGCATCGGTCAATGGAGAACTGGATCAGTAAAAATGCACTACGAACGGTCCGATGTCCCATATTTATGGCAGCGAATCGGTTTTCCTGAGGTCCAGCGACCCAGACCTGCCATCGTTGTGCCAACGGGCGCATGAACTCTCATGAGACGCCAGTGTTGACATTTTACCTGTAACAGTCGTGACGTCAGCTATGTAGCTGAGAGAGCGGGTAGCAACATGTCAGACAACACGGATGAAATAAACAGCACTTCTCACCACTGGTAAATGTAGGTAGGAAATGTGAACCTACGCTCGTCTGCCTCGTCCCCGGCGTGGATATCACTAGGTCCTGTTTCTTGTCTCGCTTAGCAATGTAACCTCCAAGCACTCCAAGTACACAGGAATGAAGAATGTTCGTATGACTGGAATAATGGAACAATCTGGCCTGATTGGTTCTGGACAGGATTTACTGACCGTCCAAGTGTCATTTAAAGGGCCGATTTCTGAAGTGCTCAGTTTGCTTATTAGGGCAATTATATGATAATTAAATAAAAAAATCTCCCGACTCCAACACCTTTAGTTTTTTCTATGTGAAATTAATAAGATTTAATATTATCTGTGATACCAATATACACTCACCGGCCACTTTAATAGGTACACCTGTGTAATCTAATACAATCCAATACAAATGCTTTGCTATATTCTACTTTTAAGAAGCTTCTACATTTTCAGTTTTTGTTAACATTGTGAGAAAGGTAATAATAGATAATTCCACTTCATGTTTATTATTGAAGTCATAGCTGGTGGTGTACCTGCATGCTATGTGCCACCAATCACCTTACAACAATGAGCACCAAATGGTTTACCTGAACATTGATGCTATGAAATGACTTTCTATTCACAAAATCACCCTCATGTTCCTCTAAAGCTCCAGTGATTGCAATGTGGATGCAATTGATTGCCCCTATCACCCTGGGGAATCCTATGAATCAATTATATTAAAACATGTCACATCAAATTCCACGTCACACTGATTATCAATATAATGGACTATTAATTTATGTTACCTGCGATTTTGTAAAACGCTTCTTTTATTTGAAGCGTGGGCAGATAGCCAGGGAATACTACAAACATATTCAGCGGTTTAGTAAGAGCAAGTACAACCTTGCAAATAGCGCGGCATCCAGTATTCTGGCTCAGATTTTCTGCATCACCAACTGAATGCATGTAGGTTCCCGCGGCAAAGAAACGCACACCGTTTGCGCTACTGTGAGCGCACGGCTGCGTTTGGTGGCACTGCCAATATATGTCTCTAGCAGATTACAAATGTAATCTCTAGCGTTCATAGAGAATATGGTCATGGGAAGCCAGCGGATCAGTCCGGTCTCTGAATACTCTCCCTCCATTGCACAATCCTGGCGCTCAGGTCAATGGGATTTCTCTAAAAAGGTGATGCCATCTCTAAAAGAGGTGTTAAGTGAAAGGGCGGCGCTTTTTATAGCCGATTTGAGCCTAAACTCTGCACATAACTTGCTCCGGACCAGGTTAAGCTTGCAGAGTAAATTACCATGGTGATCTAGCCAGGTTGAAAGAGAGCCACCTTCGTGGTACTGGAAATCCTGGCTTTAGACTCAACATACCTCGCTAACCCTCTAATCTCGCTTCATAGTACACACCTCTGGTCTCTGAACCGTAGTAAACAAACTGCTGGTATTGTGCTATTTTTGGCTCGTAATTAGCGGCTAACACGCTAACAACAACAAAACAAAAGTCTGGTTTTCTCTGCATGGAATGAGCACTTTATTCTGGCACTGCAGGAACTTGTAACATCACACAGGTTGTATTGTTGGGCTTCTGACGGTTAACAGAGAATGTAAATCTATACACGCTGGGCTACTGTTTATGCTCACTCCACTTTTCATCTAACCCTTCTTCTGCCGTCCCACAACACACACAATCCATTATCCATAAGGCCACATCATTACCCATAAGGCTACCTTTTTAAAGGGGCCAGGCTGGCTCACAGCATTTCTTCACTGTGAGAGAACGCGCACAAAATCCGGTGATGTTTCCGCGATTTTAATTATATTATATATTTCTGAAAAAAAATCCACGAATAACTAAAACCACGGAACTTAAACCGCGAAGTGGAAAGGGATCACTGTAAATCCATAAACCTCTTAGTTTCCCATCTCTGTTGTTTCCTAGAATTATCATTATTTCAATGTATTTTACTTTTCTGTCAACTCTCTTTCCATCAAAACACATCAATAAACCAGCACTGTATCACTGGATTTATTTACCATTACAATACTGCATGTTTGACCCATATTCTTTTCCATAGTACACCGGTTACATATCATCACTTCAAAACAGACAAAGTACCATAACAGACCCTCATTCATTGTCTTGTGTAGCATTGTTTACCTTTAAATTAGTGCACTTTGCAATGCTCCTTTAAGTAATTATACTTTTCTTATTTTCTTAGTTTCCAATAACACCTTTGAGTTACGGTATTTACTGTTTATATTTAATCATTAATCCTGAGAGCTGAATTTATTCATAACCATGTCCAAATTCAATAATATAGCTAGTCATTTTGTATTGATTCTCTCAGCCAAACTACTGTGTTCTGCACTGAATTCACTTATCAACAAAAACGATATCTTACAAATACTTTAAAGTTAGGCTCCACTATCAAAACGTGTACTTAATATTATAATAATCACATGTGTTTCATTAAGTGAATTGGTCCACTAAAACTAACCTGTTAAACAGGAGAAAGAAGCACACAGAACGCTTTGGTTGTTTTCAGACCGGTCGCTCTCATTAGAATGAGGGGCGGGGCTTCCAGTCTGTAGCTAACAGCTTCTTACTCGTGAGGGGAAGAAGGTAAAACGCTCCTATGCTGCCCCCTACTGTCTAAGATAAAACTCTTATTTAATACAAATAAATTGACAAGTGGCAGCTCCCAAAACGAATTAAAATCACTAGATAAAACAAACAAACCAACCCAAAATGTGACTACATTCTAGGTGGGTCACACATCATCAGTGTTAATATTATACTATAATAACGCCATGGTGAAATATTGCTGCTGGGGACCTGCCGAAACAAAGCATTAGCTCTGGTCCATAGGTCTATCCCACACCAGAGCTATGTTAACATGAGACAGTCGCAGCATTGTATTAATATAATTAATAAAGTGACGTGAATATCACAAGTCTCAGCTTATACCTAACAAAATAAATATCCAGGGCCATATATATTTGTAGACAACAAGGCAGGCTTGTAGCTAGCGAGCTCTGGTCCATAGTGGAGAAGTCATCGACACTATGGACAAGAGCTAATGCTAACAGAGAACTCATCACCCTCCCTGCCGCTAAATCATATTATTACTTTTACTAAATGGTGGTTAAATCAATCATCTAATAAACAAATTAAACTTACCTTGGAGTAAATGTAGGTGTGTTTTGTTGCTTGTGTGGACGGACACAACGTAACCCACAATGTGTTGTCCTCACTGCAGTGTAGCAATTGTAGCTATCCAACAAGTTAAACTCTGATGCAATGACGAGGAGTTTGTGTTGTAGTTAACATTTGACTGCTGTTTACTGAAGATTCCAGCATCACACATGACAGAGTAAAAAACTGTAACAAAACAAAGTTTGACTGTTTTTAACATTGAGTTCAGCTTCACATAAAGTCTGATGAATTATCCTTGTTCATACGTGTAAATAAGAACGATTTTTGAATTTATTACATTCTCTTTCAACTTTAAACTTAACTTAACCTATCGATTATCTAACTTAACAATGAATTTTACTTACGGATTTGCTTTTAGCATCACTCACGGACAGAAATTATTTTGTAAAAACCATTTTCAGCATATAGGAACCAGACAGGAAGCAACCGTAACTAAGCAGGAAGCGATATCAAAATAAAAGCTGTATCAAAATAAAAGGTCCTATTCGTTCTCAAATGGTCAATATAAAAGTCTTTTTATATCGCCCTAATGGCGACACACACAGCCTGCATTTTTCCAGCGTTTGTTTCAGCTTGGGAAAGGGAATAAAAAATGTCTCCTTCAAACTTTCTGGACACCTCGAGTCACTGTTGCAGGTCTCCAGCAGCAATATTTCACCATGGCGTTATTATAGTATAATATTAACACTGATGACACACATCGGAAAAATAGCGAATTAATACAGTCCTTAACGCAGGAGCAGAAAGTTTGTCCGACCTAGCAACAGTAACTAGGAAAGGTCAATCGGCCATGAACCCAATTGTTTTTTTTATATATATCTTATACAATATATGAACTTCTAAGCTTTATTTGCTTGCAAAATATATTAAACAAATATCTATAAATCTTCATAGGGCTACACAAAATTAAACGAATCATGGAAGACCATTCATCTGTGAAAAAGTTCATTCTGCATGTGGGAGCTAATGATGTCATGAAGCAACAATCTGAGATATTGAAACAGGACTTTACTGAACTGTTTGAGACAAACAGCTGTCTGGGAGTCATCAGAGATATTCATCAGTGGCCCTTTCCCTTCGATCAGAGGAGGAGAAGAGCGGTTTAGTCGACTGTTTGCTCTAAACGCATGGCTGTCTGCATGTACCATTCATCCATTTCATTTCGTAAATAATTTTAACCTTGTGTGGGAGCCCAGGCACTTGTTCAAGGCAGACGGATTCTGCTTAATCAGATCAGGAATGAGGCTGTTTGCCTCTAACGCATTATTTTAACATATTATTTTCTGAATAGACACTGTGTTCCTCCCAAGAATGAGAAAAACATGAGGAATCCAAACAACCAGATAAAGCATAACAGCTAAATGCTGCTTCTCCATGTTTAGTCTGGACTCTGATCTGGACTAGTTGACCCAAGTCCTTGGATCGATCTCTTCTGGGTTTATACTCTCTGAACATATCACAGATGTATTCTGGACCTTCCTCGTTACATTACGTTACATTAATAACATAAGACGAGTATAACATTGAAGTCTCTGGTAACATCCTCTGTACCCATAAAATAAATAACTAGAAAAGTGTGAGGTTACAGTGTGACCTCCATCACACTGTAAGAAGGCTTTCAGTAGTATTGTACATATGACTTTATTTTTAAAAGTATATTTATTCCAATAAAATAACTTGTCATCAACAAGTAAAACATGTGAATATTTTTGTAACTTACTATTTTATGTAAATAAAATTCATTTTATTGGACTTCGCCATGAATTGATTTTACAAAACTTGATTTAAACATTTAGTATACTGAATGACCAGGTTTTTCCATCAATGGAGTTTTTCTTCCCTGATGGCACGGCCATATTCCAAGATGACAATGCCAGGATTCATCGGGCTCAAATTGTGGAAGACTGGTTCAGAGTCCAGACCTGAACCCCATTGAGAATCTTTGGGATGTGCTGGAGAAGACTTTGAGCAGCAGTCAGAGTCTACTATCATCGATGCAAGATCTTGGTGAAAAATTGAGGTGGGTTGATGACACTTGTGAAATGTCTGGCATACCTATATCTACAAAATGATACCAACCTGGATGAAATCAGGTGCTGTTTCATGATGCTATTAAAGTTTAAAGAGAAAATAACAAGCGAATGTCAGATGTGAAACTAACTTTACCGTCCTGCGGTGGTGACTCAATTCACAGCCACAGTAAATACAAATGACTTTTTTCTTCTCAACAGACCCATCTAGCAGCACCTTAAAGCTAAAATTACCGTTCATAAGACCCTTTTCTGTCGCCATGTCTGTCCCACACGTTGACTGTAAATACACTTATTGGCCGAGGGTCATATTTACAGAAACGTGTGTGTGCTAATCTCACGTAAAAAAGATAGTGGCATTAAACAGAATTTGCATTAATGCGTTATTAACACATTTACTTTGACAGCACTAATTAATGTAAATTGAAAAATAATACAACCAAAATACAAGTAAATCAACTTATCTAAAACACCTACAAGAGCAATAAAATCCACAAATACATTTAGCCAGACGTTCTTTTCGACACTGTTTTATGTCTGTAACTTTTTCTTTTTTGGACTGAATTATTTGCGACATGTAATGTGATAACACCCTACTTTCAGAACTGACAAAATATTCTGACACAAGTAAATCACAATATGCAGGTGTCACAGTCATACAGTCACATTGCTCATGTAAACAGGTGCAATGTGACGTCAGAAAAATGTGCTGCAACATCCTCACTGATCAGATTAGTGGAAGGAGAGATGGAACAAATGACCAGCTACATACATACTTAACCAGGGCCGGAGTGGGCCCTTTTCTCAGTCCGGGAATTTAATTCAAATTCAGGCCACTCTGATACGGAGGACAAATTTGAGTATATAGAAAAAGATAAAACAAAAAACAATTCTCTCACAATGCCTTTTATTTTATTTAGATTATGGCATACAATTATTCATGCCCCTTTAATGATAAAGAAGTTTTTTCACAAATCAAAGTTCCTTATCTTGACTAACTCTCTTCCTCTACCTGGCCCTTCAGCAGTCCTGCCCTCATCTGGATCATCAGTGGTTCTGGCATCCTGCGCTGATGCTACAAAACATTCCAGAACCACGAAAAAGACAGTTAACATTGAGTTGTTAATGTTTGCGCGCCCGTGGAAATGCACGATATAACGGCGAGACGAAATAGGCTACAGTTGCAGAGAAGCTAAGGCATGTAGAACGTGCACACTCTCGAGTAGCCTATTTTATTATTAGGCCTATTATTATTAAGAATATTTTTTTTAATAACACCTGCCCCCACGCCCTCGAACCAAGCACAATATTGGTATACAGCACTTCTAAATAATGCAGCCTAAATAGCATGTTTGACATGCATTTAATACCCTAACAAATAGCCTGTTACACAACCTGTTTAATATGTCTAATTGTGTGAACCTGTGCACGTTGGTGCTAATACAGGCAGGCTACAAATAAAGCGTGATGAAGCGTTTGGCAACTCTGTTCATCAAAATGGTTAACTGGCATTTAAAGCAACAAGTTTTCAGTTCTTCTATGGAAATATGAATGCACTTTAAGCATAGATAATCCTATACCTACATTGTGACATTTTTTTTTTTTTTTTTGGCTCTAGTGGCCTTTATTGAAAGTAGAGAGACAGGAAGGGGGCAGAGAGAATAGGGAAAAAAAATTTGTTAAAATTAGTTGTCCCCGTGGTCCACATCGATGGTTTGGGCCGGGAAAGCTCCCGATCACTTTAATGTGCAGCCCGGCTTTGTACTTAACTGTCACAAAGGCTGGCCACACCCATCTTTGTCTCCAGAATGATGTTACCTCTGGTCAGGGCCAGTGTTCTGAGATTTCTTCCTACCCATAATATCTTCCTACCTGAGTTGACTGCGCATGCGTATAGCAGCAACTTCATTATCGCGGAAGAGAAAAAGGTTAGTTTCTTGTATTTTTAATACTTTGTATGCACAGTATTTATATTGCATAGGTTATTGGAGGACTTGGAGGACTTTTTTCTTCACCTTAAATTATATTAACTGTACTTCACAGAATGACAAAAGGAGATAAAACGATAAAATATCAACATCAATTTTAACTCCAGTGTACATTTATCTAGTCAATCCTCTTCTATCCACCCTTTATATCCTCATATTCATCTTCATAATACGGATTCATAATCCGTCTGTCTGTCCGTCGTCTCCCGCTTATCTGGATAATTATGGTTATTAAATGTGTATAATAATATGCTACCACCCAAAACAGAGAGGAGAGCAGATATATGTGCTGGTAGGATATTGTTACAATGCAGGGAAAAATGACAGATGAGGCTATAATTTTCCGCTATGGTAGGAAAAAAATTTTAGGTAGGAAGAAATCTCAGAACACCGGCTCTTGGCATAGGCGATATAGGCCTACGGCGCCATCTGCTGGAGGGGTGCCGCCACGCCGCCAGTCCAACTTGGCCTTGAGGGAAAATAATAATAAAATAATAATTTTCTATGCCCACTGGCGCCCTCACTTAGTGTTTTCTGTCTAGAAAAAAAGTACATATTAACATTACAAATAAATAAACGGTGACATGTTCCTAGATTATGTGTGAGCATAATTGAGAGGCTGTCCTTAAGCAGAAGAGATTGCGAAAAACAAAGAGACAGTTTTCCTATGAGGTTCCTGACCAGGAAATGACAGATGCTCTCAAGAAAATGGAAATTTCCTTCTTCAATGTGGTGGTGGATGTCTCCATTGTGTCACTGCGGGAAAGATTTGAGACATTGGGTGAAGTTGAGAAGAAGTGGCATACTTGTCAACTTCCCTGACCTGTCCAATGAAGAGCTAAGACAACAATGTCAAACACCCAGCAACACCCTAAGTTGTGGTGGGCAATCAGATCTGGACTGGAATGAACTGGTACAGGAATTGCAGAGTTTTCCAGCCCCGGAAAAAGCCAAAATGACAACCTTTGAACTTCTCAGTTTCTTACAGGAGAAGAAATTGAAGGAAGTTTACCCCAATATGTGTGTCACCCTGAGGATTGCTGTTACCATTCCTGTGACAGTTGCTGCTGCAGAGAGGAGCTTCCCCAAATTGAAGCTCATCAAAACATACCTGAGATCCACCATGTCTCAGGAGCGTTGAAATGGACTTGCCCTGATGAGTATAAACCGTGAAATGTCTAGGCAGGTGTCATTTGATGACACCATAGATGCCTTTGCTGCCAGGAAGTCCAGACGTGTAAACTTGTAGTCTTTAGTTAAAAGACAAGTTTAGTTGAAAGTAACTGTTGTTACCGTTGAGTTTGTCGTTGTTCAAATGCTCAAATTAAACTGTCGTGATTGCTCAGTTGGTTGTTGTCATTGAATTGCAGTGGGCTCGGGGGGGGGGAGCACCGGGATGTAATCTCGCCTAGGGCACCAAATTGGGTAGAGCCGGCCCTGGGTCTGGTTTCCCTCAGTGGTCAACATTTGTGCCCTTGGTGGTGGGGCTCTGAGGGTCTTTGTGGACCTTCGGGGGGTTTTGTGTGGGGCACTGCATTGGCATGGGTGTTCAGGCCCTTGGTAGCGGTGCTCAGGGGTTTTGCTCGGGTGCCTCCCGTCACTCTTCGTTGCTGCTGGGACGTCTCTGCTGCATGGTGGGGGTTTGCCCCTGCTGGAGCGGGTTGGGTGGGCGCCCCCAACCTGCCCCAGCAGGTGGGCCTTCCGCTATGGGGTGGGGGGGTCTTAGGGGCTGGTGGAGGGGGGTGGGTGGTGCCTGGGCAGGCTCATGGGTTTTGCTGTCGGGGGTCTGGGTGCTTGTGTTGATGTGGAGCCTTATGTGGGCCAACCAGGTCGGGGACCCTCTTGGTTCTGCTCTTGCGCCATCATTATGGGGGGCTGGTGGGGGGGACTGGGCTTGGGTGAGTTTGGTGTCAGAGTGCAGCATGGTGGGATGGGGGGGTATCTGGGTGCTTTTGGGATGCACTGTGTGTGTGGGTGTGAATATGCAGAGTGAAGTATATGTAGTATGTACCATAGTATATACTATAGTATATATTATAGTATGTACTGTAGTGTGAATGTGTGTGCATAAGTATGTATGTAGTTAAATGTCTATGTCTATCTGGATATGAAAATTACAACTAAAATTTAGGATAAGGCCTTAAATACTGGATAAATTTTAAGGGTAATCATAGAACATTGGAGAAGGGGTGGGATTAAATAAGTTTTACTTCTTCCTACCCCTTTTCAGACATGTTAAACCAGATATTTGTTTTGCATATTGATATGTATATGTATGTATATAGATTAGTGTGTATACATTGGGTATACATTTTGTTTATTTTTTATTTTTTGGGGGAAATATATCCATTTAATATTTAGATTTATTTACAAAAGGTTCTATATGTTTCTAAATTATGGTTATGCACGTGTCAGTGTATATTGTTTTATGCATTATTATATATTTTATAAATATATTATAATTATTTTCAGATACATAGATTCACATTAGTGTTCAAATTTTCTATGCTTTGAAAGATTGTTTTGACATATCTGGAATGAATCAGTAAAATGAAAATGAAATGAAATAAATGTTCTCTGTGTAACTGGAGGATCCGGGGCTTTTTCAAGCAGTCATGTGATCAAACTTCTTCTAGTTGCTGCCATTAGAGCAGTTTTTGGGGGGGTTTCCACCCACTTATTTTCTTTATCTGATTATCTCAGAGTTGATTGGTGGACGGAGGAGAGAAGGAAAGAAACACCAGCAGCAACATGACATCAGAGGAAGAAGTAAGTCCTTTAAACTTGTCGCCACTGTGTCTGTTATCTACATTTAGAACCTGGAAGTTACTGAAGTACTCCACTTTGTAGCATGCTGGACCAGTCTAAACGAAGCATCCACTTAGAGTCTGAAAATGTGAAGTTAGAAATGTACATTTTCATGGTTTTTGAAAAAAAATGGGGATCAAATTTCAGGATACCAGATTCTTCTTTTTGAATTTCTTGCTATTTTTCCTGCTCAGACGTGTCCAGGCAACAAAAACTAGACATCAATAGGCTAAGCATGACGGTGACGTCGGTCTGTGTATAAAACAGGCATGTGTGATTAATTATTTCGCTTACGGCCATACCACCCTGTGATGCGTGTGGGTGTGGTTTTGGATGCTGTGGCAGTGAGCCAAGGGAGGTGAGGTGTGAGCAGAGTGTGCTCTGCGGGTTTGTGCATTTTTCTCTTTGTGTCACGCTTATTTTCAGCAACTTTCCCTTTGTACTTTCTGCGTTCTGTCACTGGGAGGGGGGGCTCGCTCTTGGCCAGCTCCTCCGGGTCTTTCCTTTTCTTTCTTCACCTCGTGGTGGTGTGCTGTGTTTGTTTGGGATTTAGGTGTGTCACTAAGGGTGACTGGGTGGTTGGGAGCGGGGTTGCGTGGTGGGACTCTCCCCCTGATGGCCACGACCGGAGAGGAGGGGCAGAGTGGGGGTAACGAGAGAATGGCTGCACCTGCAAGTGTGAGTGGCGCACCAGCTGGCACGGCTCGGTTACTGATGAGTGGTACGTATAAGAAAGAACTGACTATGCACCTGGACCTGGAGGGCAGCGGTCCGGTGTCGGTGGTGCAGGTCCTAAAGATGATCCGGATGCTTTGTGGGGGGGTGATGGGCTGCAGGCAGCTGGAGCCACGACTATACGAGGTGACTGTGTCCAATCTGGCAGCGAAGGACGGGCTGCTGGATGGCTTCCGCATGGGGGAGCATAGAGGAGTGGTGAGGGAGCTAGTGGAGAATCAGCTTGTGGTATCTTTTGTTAACCTGTCTGTCTACATTACAGACGGCGAGACAATGGAGAAACTGAGCAGCTGGGGGGTCCAGGTGGTGTGAACAGCGAGGTGAAGTGCGCCGGGCGGATGTGGACCAGGAACGGGGATCGCTGATGGGACACGGCTGGTGAAGGTCTGCTTCCCCGAGACGCCCAGTCCCTGCAGTACTCAGCCAAGTTCCTGACGGCAACCAGTTCTTTAGGGTGGTGCATGATCGCCAGGTGCGAGTGTGTCGTCAGTGCCTGCAGCCGGGCCACCTGCTGCACGGAATTACTGTGTTTGAAATGTGGCCAGCAGGGACATTACGCGCGTGAATGCTCCACAGTGCGTGAGCGGTACGGGGTCTGCCTCCAGAGGGCGAAGGTGTGTGTGCCAGGGTAGCGGGCCGGACTCGAACATGGGCGGGAGCGAGGACGGGACGGAGCCTGGAGCAGAGATGCGTGGGACGGAGGGAGAGGGCGGCGGGGATGAGGCACCGGAGGCCGGGGACGCGCAGGTACAGGGTCTGGCGAAGGGGGGTGGTGAAAGTGATGCCGCTGCCCCGGAGCTGGCGGGGGAGGGTGGGGTTGGCTCAGGATCGGTCCCCGAGTCCTGCCCCAGAGGGTATGGAAGACCAAGCTGGAGAGCTGACACACCTGGTGACGGGGGGCGGAGTGGTGGCTGCTGCCCCTGAGCTGGGGGAGGGCTCCACGCTGTGCGGAGCTGCTCCTAAGGAGGTCATGACCACGAGCTTGTGGCCAGGCGGGTGCGGTGACCGGGGAGATTTACTCTCCCCGATCCTGGTCCCCTCTCCCGTCGGGGCCACGTCGCCGGCACTGGCTGACGTCTGTGGTCCCCGGACGGGCTGAGTGCCGAACCCCGCTGCTTCTGGACCCGGATTCCGAGCTGGACTTCCAGAGGGCCTGGGGGCATGGAGGCTCGGGCGGGGGGCGCAGTATTGCGAAGAGAAGGGCGAAGAGACAGCATAGTGTGGGGTCACTGTGATTGGACCACATTGTGTGATGAACTTTTGGGTTTTCTAATGATGAGTTTCAGTGGCCTAAAAATTGTGTCGTTTAACGCGGCAGGGGCGAGGAGCAGGAGGAGGATGAAGGAGATTCTGGCGGGGGAGGACAGGGAAGTGGTGGTGTTGGTGGACACGAGGTGGACGCCGGAATTGGTGAGACGGGCGAAAGCCATTTGGAACGGCACAGTGTTGGTGGCATGTGGGGAGGAGGGACGGAGAGGCGTGGCTCTGCTGCTCTGAGCCCATGTGCTCGTCCACGCCGATTTCTCCTAAAGGCATTGAGTTTTTGTTTATATTGTTTATGTCTCCCTGGATGTTTGGCTCTTCTTAGCTCGTCTGACCTGCCAAGTTAAGGGGGGTGTATACTCTTGTGGCAATGTGTCGCCGTCAGCTTGTCGCAGAGATGCCGCAGACACTTTTGATTTATACTTGCGCGGTCTCCGCTATGTTATTCCACGCTCCAACGCAAGAGGGACAATCACGAACTAGCTAAACTTACTAAACTTATCTCTTGCGTTTCTCCACTTCCTCCCCGTCCCGGCCATATCCAGACCCACATTCATCACAATCTCCCTCCATGAATTACTAGAATATGTGCTGTCTTTGTAGTGTGGAGAACAAGAATCGTACAGATGTGGGTACTTCCTCATTTCTTCAATGACGCACTCTTTTCTATGCGGATGTAGAATTGACCAATCAGAGGCCTCCTTTCTCTCTGCGACACTGTCTGCGTTGACCTACAATTTTGGGTAGGTGCACCAGAGTGTCTGCGCAGTGTCTGCGTAGGGTGGGGGGGGGCATCTCTGCATCGTCTGCGTAGGTGACGCAGACAACCTGACGTTCGAGTATAAATCAGGCTTTAGTCATTGGATAAAACAAATTGAAAATATAAAAGGCATTGATATTAAGGGAAATGAACAGAAAATAGCTTTATATGCCGATGACGTATTAATATATTTAACGCAGCCTAATATGCCTGCTTAATTTCACTGCTTATGTCAACACTAGAGGAATTTGGTCAATTTTCGGGATATAAGATGAATGTGAAGAAAACCCAAATCCTCGTGTTTCATTATGTCCCAGATTGGGAACTTAAAGGACGGTTTAGTTTTAACTGGGACACAAAATTCATGAAGTATCTGGGAGTAAACCTACCCCAAGACCTGTCTCAACTGAAGTCCATAAATTACAATACATTGATTTCAACAATAAAATCTGATTAAGAAAAGTGGACTTTAATCCCATTCATGAGTTTAGTTTTAAGAGTGGAAGTAGTTAAAATGAATATAAGATTTAGAACTCTGCAATTGCCTCAGGAAAAAGGAGGACTAGTCTTACCATGTCTCAAGAGCTACTATCAAGCTGTGCAGCTAAAAAACTTTGTGGAGTCTATGCAACCCTGCCTACAGAGCAAAATGGAAGGACATTGAATGTCTTACGTCAGACAAGCAAGTTCCAATACAAGCAATAATAAATGACAAAAAAAACTGAGGGGTCATATTATAGAAGAGATGAATCCATGGCTGGGGGTATCTTTGAAAATATGGTATGAGATTATGGCTAAGAATGATCTAACCGAGCAAAGTAAGATTCTGAGATGGATAGCGGATGATTCGGACTTTACACCAAACGCAGGAGACAGTAGCTTTAGCAGATGGGAAACAGCATGGGCGGAGTTTTCGGGGGGGCAGGGGGGAGCATGGGTGACTGAAATATGTAATTGCATTGGCAAAAATAAATAAATGTTTTTGACCGTAATGTTTTTTTTAAAGTCCAAAATAAACTGCAGTATATTGTGACAGTTAAATGAATCATGTTATATTTTGTTTCTTAATACAATTTCATTTTAAGCAGTCATGTGGCGTAGTGACGTTAACTGTTTACATCAGCTACGTGGACGTTTCCCTCTCAGTATCAGACAGTCTTGTTTACTTAGTAATGCAGTTTAGTTGTATAGTAGTTGTTACAGTGGTATAAGTGAATTCAAATGGATATTCGGCATTTTTTAAAACGTCCCTCGACCAACATCCCACAAAAAGCCAAGGAAGAGCCCCCAGGACCGACATACAAAGATACAGTATCTTGTGTGCCATCATGTGCGCGCAAGTTTGCGCATATGTGTGCATGCGCGCCGGTTTGCGTGAGAGTGCGCCCGTTTGTTGAAAGTGCTTAACAATTTTTGCCCCCCCGACGCAAAAGTCAAACTACGCTTATGGGGAAACAGGACCAAAAATATTTCTGGGACTTTTTAAAAAGACGACCATCAAGAGTTTCCAGGATTTAAAAAACCAATATGGTCTAGACAATCAAGATTTCTACAGATACCTGCAAATATGTCATTATATGGAGCAAACTACGAAAAAGTTCAACCCAGATGAACTACAGTCAGGAATTAATAAACTATTTTCTTCAGCATATGAATCAAACATAGGTAGGAAATTAAATACAAAACTATACAAGGAAGTGAAAAAACTAAAAGGTAACAATACAACATACATAAAAGAAAAGTGGGGTAAAGAGGCAGGGAGGGAGTTATCAGAGGAGGATTGGCTAAAGATAAATGAAAGTCAATGGAAAACAACGTGCTCCCTCTCATGGAGAGAATACGGGTGGAAGAATGTTATTAGATATTTTAGGACACCAGCTCAACAGAAATTGCAAGATACAAGATGTTGGAGACAGAGCAGGGGAAGAAAAGCTGATCATTTTCACATATTTTGGGGATGCCCTGGTATTCTACCATTCTGGCAGGAGTTAAAGAAAAACATGGAAAAGATTATGAAATTGCAACTTCCATTTACATTTGAAGTCTTATACTTGGGAAAAGAGACTCAGGAGGTCACAAGGTCATGTGAAAAATATTTATTTTGAATAATATTGGTGTCAGCTAAAAAAGCGATCACCAGGAAGTGGCTAAATAAAGATACACCAAGTGCCGATGATTGGATTGAAGTAATGCTTAGCATCTATAGAATGGAGAAGCTAACTTTTTCAATGAGACTCAAGGCAGATACGTTTATTAACTATTGGGAAAACTGGGTTGATTTTGTGTTCCCATTAAGAAAAGATTTTGTGAAGTAATAAACTCTGGATATTGTGGATCATTCATTTCCTTGGTTCTGGCTACAAATGTGTTTACAGTTAATTTGTTAATTTTGTTGATTTTTCACTCCAACAACAGTAAAGGAATATCTGTAAAATTGTAGAGATAAGCAATGGAGTGAATGGGGGGAGGGAGTGGGGAAAAAATCATTTATTTGCTGTACGGCAATGTTACATGTGATTCTTTGGCAAGTTTTGTTTCAATTTTCTAATGGAGGTTGTGATTTTTCCTGTCTCGGTGGAAAACTGTGCAAAGAAATGTACAAATGGATCATTGATATGTGGATTCAAATAAAAAAAAAGTAAATAAGAAAAAAAAAAAGAAATGATGTTACCACAACTATGCTGTAGACACACAAATCTACATAACCATCTCACCAGGAGACTACAGTCCAATCCAAACACTGATCAGATGCATTGATCAAATTAGAGACTGGATGTGTCAGAACTTCCTTCAGTTAAATGAAGACAAAACTGAAATAATAGTTTTTGGAGCCAAGGAAGAAAGATTAAAAGTCACCACTCAGCTTCAAAGAGCGAAGTTAGAAACCAAAAACAAAGCCAGAAATCTGGGTGTTGTTATGGACTCAGACCTAAACTTCAGTAGTCACATCAAGACAGTTGTGAAGTCAGCTTATTATCACTTAAAGAGCATATCCAGGATTAAAGGACTGATGTCTCTGCAGGATTTAGAAAAACTTGTCCATGCATTTATCTTCAGTAGACTAGACTACTGTAACGCTGTCCTGACAGGTCTCCCTAAAAAAGACCATCAGACAGCTGCAGTTAGTCCAGAACGCTGCTGCTCGAGTCCTCACTAACACCAAGAAAGTGGATCATATAACTCCAGTCCTCAGATCTTTACACTGGCTTCCTGTTTGTCAAAGAATTGACTTCAAAATCCTGCTGTTAGTTTACAAAGCACTGAATGGTTTAGGGCCAAAATACATTCAGGATCTTCTGGTTCATTATGAACCCACCAGATCCCTCAGGTCATCAGGGTCAAGTCTACTTTCTGTTCCCAGAGTCAGAACTAAACATGGAGAGGCAGCGTTCAGTTTTTATGCTCCTCAAATGTGGAACAAACTCCCAGAAACCTGCAGGTCTGCTGACACTCTCAGCAGTTTTAAATCAAGGTTAAAAACTTTTTTATTTGCCACATTTTATCATAATAATTAACTTTTATTTCTTGCATTTTATCTACATTTTTAATTCCTAAATCAAAAATAACTGTTGATTAACTTTTTGCATTTTTATTATTATTTTATCTTTTTATTTCCTCCTGTTTTAATGTAATGCTTTGTAATGCTTATGTACAGCACCTTGAATTGTCTTGTACACGAAATGTGCTATACAAATAAACTTGCCTTGCCTTGCCTGTGAGCAGCTCGGCTCAGTCGTGTACTGGCCAATGCACAGAGCTGTTGGCTGAGAGCTCACTCGGCTTCTCAGTCAAACTGAAGCCAGAGTCCCTTCAGCCAAGTCGAGCAACAGCTCCACGTCTGGCCAGCAACATCACATAGCTAACGAGCCAAATGTCTAACAAGCTGAAGTACTAATGAGCTGAATTTCTCATTGTAAATCCTTTCAGGACTTTGAAGCGTAATTATGTAGGGACCTTGACTGGTCCAACGGCGATGAGGCCATGGTTGACCGCAGCTCAGGTTGTGGGTTGTTTTTTCTCTGTCAACACAAACCAGTCCAGCATATGTAAAAAAAATAACTAGAAAATAAGATAAGTACAGGCTGCAGCATTGAGTGGTGATAGCAGTGAGAGAAAAGAGTGATCAAAAAGAGTTTTAGTTTCAGTTTTCAAACAAAAACATTTATATAACAGCTTTGGCTTGTCCACTGACAGTGACTCACCATCTTTGTCCCCAAAAGTTAGTTGTCATGTTTCTTGTTTATTAAATATTGATTTTACAGTTATTTAAAAATTTATTTTAAAAAAATAATAAAGAAAGAAAAAGAATGAACAAAGCACATCAGAAAGACTATTTATGTTTATTAAAATGCCTATTTAATTCCCTCTTGTTTAAACTTAGTTGGAACAGTGTAGTTCACTGCTGGGAGTCCCAGAAAACTGCATGTTCTTGGTGCCAGGAACCAGGAACCTTCTAGCTGTGAGGCAACAGTGCTAACCACTAAGCCACCGTGCTGCCGAAAATAACCCAATTGTAAGAAATAATTGATTTTAAGGATGAATTTTCGTGGCTCATCTCTTGTTATAATAAGAACATAATATAAAAATAAACACTATAATTCTGAGGTCTGGTTGAAGCCATATCATTTTCTGATGCTCCATAAACATCTCATAAACCCACATACATACACATTCATGTCTTCAGTGCGTAGTGAGATCTAAGTAAATAGTTCAGCACAGTGAGGAGTGACGTTTCTGCTTTACTTAGAAAACCACTCTCAAACACAAAAGGTTCCACACTGACTTCACATGTAAACGGTCACTAGTTTTCAAAGTGTCCGCCAAAGAAACCTCTGACCCTTCCTCAGACACAGCAATGAGTCAGCTGTCTTATCTGAGTTGGAGCTGATAAATACTGAGCATCAGTCATTTTTGACGGAAATTGCAACAATCTCTCTACCCTTCATCTCGCTGCAGGTGGGGAATGGACATGGAGGTTACATACAACATGACAACACAAACCTCCACACATTCATTTACATACACCAGCATACCACACACACCACATCCATCACTGTCTGTCTTGTTTCTCTGTCTGTCCCATCCTCTCGTGCTCCTCTGCCAGTGATCTGACAGCATCTGACACAACCAGTGAGTCAGACTTACATCCTGGTGTCATGACGCGTCATGTGACCACCTTCCCTTTAAAGCTGAGCAGCTCTTGACTCCCCATCAGACAACATGCTTGTCATCGGACTTTATCTGTCACTGCTTCTTCACTCAGGTTGTTTTTTTTTTTTTTAACACCATATTAATCAACGTAATCCTCATAAACGTTGCTCAAATATAATCCTCCCTGTGTCTCAGGTGTCACCATTGAAGTGCTCCAGCCTGGAGATCAAGGGCCTGATTTACTAAAGGTTTGCGTGCGTAAAAACGTGTGCAAACTTGACACCACCCGCAAACCAATGTGCAAGCTGATCTACTAACCGCGTGCAAAGAGGACTGCGCCTCTCAAATGAGCAAAATAGCACACGCTGTTCATTTAGCACTTTTGCCCTGATGAATAATCAATATGGGGCGTACCCGCCAGAAAGCGCTAAATACTGGGAGAGGAAAATGCAAATAGGTTCATTTACCACGCGCAATGAGATTTACCAACCCTGAAAGTAATTGCGGGGATTGTGATTGCGTCTGTATTTAATACGTTCGAAAGGAAGGTGCTAATCTGCCCAGCATTACGCACCGATGGCTGCTGTGATTGTGGCAAGGAGGCGACATCGCCAAAATCAAAGAATACGCAGAGAGAGAGTCTTTCGGACTCGTGTAAATTTGTTTGCACATGCAAAAGGAGAAATATTTTATTTGAATGTTAAATCGAGTATTATTCAGCAAAAGGTTGCCACAGGAGGCACCAGGGTTTCCGTTGTCTGGTAATTGCTGGACTTTGTCTGGTAAAATATGCGGAAGTCCGGGATTTTATAATCTCTCCGGTCAAAATGTCCGGTGAAAATACTCCTCCCAAGCACAATTTCAGTTGTAATAAAATGGGTTATTTCCACGTCATTTTATGAAAAACGCCTCGGGATTCTCCCAGAGGAGCTGGTGGAAGCGGCCGGGGGATCTGGACGTCTCTGCTGAAGCTGCTGGCCCCGCGACCCGACTTCGGATAAGCGGAAGCTAATGGATGGATGGATGGATGGATGGATGGATTTTATGAAAAAACATATACTTTTTTTACAAATGAGTAGTGTGTGAGGACGAGTCGGCTCCAGCCACAGTTCCACTCATTGATGCCACAGGTGCGCGCAGAGACGCATCTCCGTCATGACAGCGCTCCGCGGTTATGGAGGCTTGAACTTCTCAACGGCCTGTGAAGTTCTCATCGGGGATTTCAGTGAAATCTACCCCGAGTGGGCTCAACTGGCCCAGATAGCCTGCTGATCCCTGTCTCCAGTGTGCCAGCAGAGAGAGGTTTCTCTCTGCAGAACCGCATTAAAACAGCGCAGCGGAGTCAGAAGAGCGCGAGCTTCTGCAATATTTATTTATTTATTTTTTTAAGTTACGCTCGTGAGTCAATTGACGGGACTTATCTTATTTGAAATAGCCTGTTTTTAATAAAAACACTATTAAATGACTTGCATTGATATCGTACTACTGCATATGATTTATTTTTAACCTCAATAAATTCATATAGCCTATGTGAGCGGAATTTCAAACATTTGTCCGGTAAATTGAAAACCTGCCGGTCACATTGTCCGGTGCCAATTTTTTCTAGTGGAAACACTGGGAGGCACATTCATTTTTTTATTTGTGATAATAAATAAATCACGTGTTTTCATGGAGAAAAAAGTGTTTCTTATTGTGCGCCTACCTTGTTCTGCAGTTGGCTCCAGAAGGTGAGCTGCACCTGCTGGTTAGAGGCATCTCTTCCGCAGGCCCTCCACCTGTCTTGTTAAAGGCCACTTTTTCTTTAGTTCTTCGCCTTATATCTTGCCACCTTCTTTTAACCTAATCTGCCGTTCTTTTTGTTTTACCAACTGCATTTATTCTATTGCAGATTTTCTCCCGTATTGCGTTTCTTTTGGTAATGTTTAAATTTATTTGCTTTAGTTCATGAATGTGTTTATTTGCCTCTTCCACTAATATTTCTAACTCCAACTCGTCAAATTTCATTTTGCGCTTGCGTCTATCCTGCTTTCCATCCAGACTCTCCATGGCGCAAACCGTAAGACACGCACACCTCATTTAAATACTGCGGTTTGCACCCGTTATCAATTGCGCGAGCATTCTTAGTTGATCACCCGCAAAACACACAACAACAGCACGCGCAAACTTTTTCAGTGCACATGCAATTTAGTACTCTTTATTTAGGATCTTAGTAAATCAGGCCCCAAGTGTCTTACCCAGGACGCACCCTGACTCTAGAGTGCAGCCTGGGACCAGGGTTCAGTATGAGCAGCCAGACCATGTACTGGTTCCGACAGAACCACTGTGGAGCTCAGATGGAGTTTCTTATCAAAGAGTACGAGAACAACGTGGGACACTTCCAGTCTTCTCTCAAAACAACCAAAAACAGCTTCACTCTCACAATAGCTGAGCTGTTTGTGAACGACAGCAGCACCTACTACTGCGCTACCAGTCACAGTGATGCACGCAAACCACACACTCTTACAAATAACAAGGCTGGTAGAAACAGTCAGGCAGGAAGTAGCGGTGGCTGGTTCAGTTTGAAAAGTTTTCGTCCTAAAGTCAACTCACTCAAGCCCCTCCCCCCAACTATTAACTAGTCATGCAAATGAAAGTACAGCCTCTTTCACATTTTACAGGTCAGGACAAAAAGAAAACAATGATTTAGTCAAAGTCTAGATATATCAGCCTGGGTGAAATGTCGTGGTGGAAACCTAAGAGAGGTGTGCGGAAACAAATCTCTGCAAACCTCAATGAACGCAAGCAACGTTGTAAAGAAGAGATGGACAAAATTCAGCGGTGTGAGATACTGATAACATCAAAAAGACAAAGAATAACTCAAGTAATTACCACTAAAGGTCTTTCTAGAAGCTCCTGAATCAGCTGTGAAAATGAACCAAGTTCTACTGACAACAGTTACAACAGTGACAGTGTTTTGTTTTCATGTTACAAACTTAAATGTTCAAGATCGTGGGACTGAAGTGCTGTTGCTTTGCAGTTCAGAGTCCACAAGGGGACAACTCCTGCAGATAAAGACCTGCATGAACCAGTATGAAGCAGTGAAAGTGGGTGAAGACTTCCTGCTGCAAGCAGAGAAGGACGAGGAGGCTGTGAGCCTTGTCAGAAGTTTCAGTCAGAGGTGGTGCAAATGACCTCTGCAGGTGTTCGTCCTGACTGACAATGACAGTCAGGACGGAACATCTTCCATGTTGCAGCACTAATCTTCCCCAGTAACAACATTAACTTATCAAATCTTTTCATTATAATTATAAATGACAGCCTGTAGTTTTTTTTTTTTTTTAATTCACGTGTCTCTTTCCTCATTTTCAAGGCATCTCACTCTGTTTGAATGTCCCCCAGCTTCCATTTGCAATCAACAAGATTAGATATATATTAATATATATATATATATATATATATATATATATATCATATATATATATATATATATATATATATATATATATATAACAAGATGAAGCTCTGCATTACCACATGTACTAGTACAGACGGAGAAGCAGCAGGACACTGGAGCTGGTGGCGTTTTCTGCTGGAAAGGGAGCGACCACCGTTGAGACTCCTTTCAATATGCCATGGCACGGCTGGAGGTGCTTAGCTCTTCCCTCCAGATCCCTGATCCCCCATCGTTTACCTCCACCTGTGTGTGTAGATGGGTTCGGCGTGCTGGCTGGCGTGGTGACCGGTGATCTAGTCCTCTGACCATCTCACCTCAGTGCTGCTACCTGCATCTGTTTATGTAGTCATTTCATTCAGTCATTTGTGTGCTCTCCTCTCTCTGTCTGTCCTGTCTCTCCTCTCTTTTCTTTCTTTAATGGCTGGTCTTCATCAGGAAGGTCCTCCCATATGATCCAGGTCCTGATCAAGGTTTCTTCCTCTTAAAGTGGAGTTTTTCCTTGCCACTGTTTGGCTTAAAGGTTTTTTTTTTTTTCTCTCTGTGTGAGTTTTTTACTTGCCATTATCCTTGTTTAGGATTTAATATTAGAATTTTAGTTAATGATATTTACTTTGGGGTCATGATCTGGGTCTCTGTAAAGCGCCTAGAGACAATTGACATTGTAACAGATACTATACATATAAAATTGAATTGAACTGAACTGAATTAGACAACTGGCAAGTGGCAGCACTCTTTCTGTCAAATTGTGTCTTTCTTTGTATCTGCTCGAGATCTATTTTACATTTTATTGTATTCTATCATTAAAAAAAATCTATGCTGGTTTGGATAGGGTTTTGCCTGACAGACTTCTACTGGTAAATTCAGCACTTTTTTAACATTTATGATGAGTAGCCATGTGCCAGCTTTGTATAAACCAGCTAACTTTCAGGAAAAAAAAAACTCAAATGCAGATAATTTTATAATACTATTATAATATTAATATAATATTAAAAGATTGGTTGTTGCAGAGATCTGTATAATTAACAGCACAATAACCCATATTACCTCTAAAATAATAGTGATTATGTCTCTCTGAGGTTTAAATCAAGGCACCTGGACTTTTTGAAGATGCTTCACCTTCCATGAAACAACGCAGGAGAGCAGCTCATCAGGTCGACACTCAGGGACACGGTTTCATGAACGCACTTTAAGAAGAGAAGACAGGTGGTTTGAAAGAGGAGTAAAAGAAGGCGTCCATGCCCAACATGAAAACCTAACATTAAATCAAGGAGGAGGACATCCCCCAGATAACTGTGGCACTAATAATGCATACATTTGTGGTTTTATGTACTTTTAACTGGGGACATTAAAAAAAAAAAATCTCCCCAACACAGTGATTATGAACGTTAAGACTATAGATGTTTCTGCTGTAATGATGAACATCTCAACATCAGGACTCAGTGAGATGTTCAGGGCCCTCCCCTGGTGGTCATTAAAGGAACTGCATGATTCCTGAACTGTGCGCCGACACAGTGCACAACTAAAACTCTAAAACCAAAATAAGATTAAAGCATAGGCGTAACTTTATGGGGGGGATGGGTGGGTTGCAAACCCACCCATTAATTTAGACCAGCCACCACAACCCCCCCCCCCCCCCCCCCCCACACACACACACACACACACACCACAATATCATACCTCTTTCGTTATATTTCGGAAGTATTTGCAGTGGCTCAACACCCCCCCCCCCCCAATGTTCAACTCAAAGTTACACCCTTGGATTAAAGCAGTAATCACTCAGATGAGGCAGGACTGGAGAGCAGGGATGTTACTATCACTACAGCTGATGGGTCACCTGTCACACCACAGTGATCTATTCATCTCCAGGATGATGTGGAGTCCCTCAGGTTTGAGGAGCGTTTTTAAACAGAGCTGGCTGGAGGACCCACCTACCTATCTTCCAGATGCTTCAGTGATTGGATGGAGAGCCGTGACCAGCAGAGCTGTCACTTCCTCTGAGCATCCACAGACGAGCAGCATCCTCTCTCCTCCTGAAGCTGTCAGAAATAGCAGCAGTCGGCTCGGAGCGCGCAGCTGTCAGTCACCGCAGACGCGCGCAGGTGGAGGCTGAGATACGGAGGCGCCGGCTGGGGGGAGGAGAGGGGAGGCAGCCGAGGAGGCAGCAGGTTTTTGTGTGACGCTTTTTCACCGTGGGGACAGGGGGGCCACGGTGATACAATCCCATAGAGCCGCCGTACAAAAACCTCCTCCCGTTTCCATCCATTGTACAGACGGCTGCGCGCTGCTGGGACGGCGGGAAGAGCAGGAGCAGCGAGGATCTGAGGGCGCGCACCACGGTGGGACACTTCAGAACCGGAGGGAGCGTTTATATGCAGAATTTATACCAGAAAAAGAAACTTTTAGGCCTCATGTGGAGCATCTGGACGCCTGCCTTCCTCATCCTGACAAAAACCCAACAAAAGTGGACATGATGGAGCTCATCCTGCAGATTTAATCCCTCCTGGTCCTCTGGATTGTTGGAATGAGTCTGAGCAGGATGATCATGGACAGTTCAGGCACTTTTTGGTCGAGGACACATTCAGCGTGACTCTGGAAATGAAGCTTACTTTGGAAAAGGAACCAAACTGACAGTTGTGGGTAAGTGGGAGCTCTCGGGTGTCCAGTTCACCGTATTTAACTGAAACTGGTGGAAATGTTGGAGTGAAGGTGAAGGAGAAAGCTGCTGTGTTGTATCTGTAATACTGAGTTAAACTCAGAGCACCGTGAGCTACGGTGAACCTGCTTACTTCAGCCGAGGAACCAAGCTGACAGTTTTAGGTAAATATGTCACTTTAACTCTGTGTTCTGATTGATTACACTTTAGTTAAAGTCTCAAAGTTGGCAGATGTTTCAGGAGAGACTTGAAACTATAAATCTGGAGTAGAAAGAGTTTGATGCTCAGTATTGACTCATTGTGACCAGTGTTAACGAAGCCTACTTTGGAGGAAGAACCAAGCTGACAGTCTTGGGTGAGTGAAGATGGTTGAGGTCCAGTGAATGGAGAAAGAGTTTTAACTCCAGTGGTGCCTGGAAAGTCAGTGAAGTCCAGCTCGGAGCTTTTTGACGCTGAGTTGAAGCGCTGTGCCTATTACGAAGCTTATTTCGGTCAGGGAACTAAAGTGACTGTTCTCGGTGAGTAAATCTTTTTCCGTTTCATCCGGTGTGAAAAGCAGATCTTTAATGATGCAAAACTCGGCTTCTGGTTTGAAAACAAGAAAAAAACTGACAGAGTAAAAACCCAGTACGGGTTTGAAACCACATCTGGGGGTCTATAACACTGAGAGCACATGGGGCCGGTGCCTCTCGCTCACTCTGAACCCAGATGGACCAGTTTTGACCCAGATGGGGCTCCCTGGCTGGGAGGCAGCAGCCTTGAGCATTGATCACCTTCACTGTGACTCTAATGAAGCTTACTTCGGTCTAGGAACAAAGCGAACCATCTTAGGTAAGTCCCATGTTGTGAAGACAGTCTGGGAGGTCCCAGGAGACGTCTTTATTGTCCCTGGAGCTCCTCAGAGTCCCAGCTCAGAGCTTTTTGTCCTGAAGTTTGATCACTGTGTTGGTACGAAGCTTATTTCGGTCAGGGAACAAAAGTCACCGTTCTTGGTAAGTGAGACATCAAATCTTCTTTTCCTGAGAAAGCTGAAGTAAATCAACATCTAAAATGTTTCCTGCTGAGAGAGATGCTGCTGTTTGACTCTGGTTTTATCGGTTTCATCATTGATCATGTTCACTGTGACTCTGTTGGCTCAGTGGCTCACTTTGGTGGAGGAGCAAAGTTGACGGTCTTCGGTAAGAAATGGCGCCTTTTTCAATGACTTGCCGCTTCTAAAACTTTAGATTCGCTTTAAATGCTGAAGCAGAAACGGTCAGAGTCTTTACGTGATTGATGGGAAAGTGTCGCAGACAGTAAAGAGAGGAGCAGGAAGAGTTTTTGTAGCAGCTGAGAGCCTCCGTGCTCGTACGCCGAGGCTTACTTTGGAGCTGGAACTAAACTCACCGTTCTGGGTAAGAAAACGTGTAACGAACCGGCTGAGCTGAACCGGGTTTCAGACAGCATTAAAGTTAATCCGCGCCTTCGAAAAAAAAGCAGCGCAGTTGGTGTTCTGATATAAAAGCGGTGCAGTTTTAAAAAGGTCTGGCTTGATCCTGAGTCTCAGTCATCAGCCCGCTGAGAGAAGATCCCTCTGGAGCTGGAACTAAGATCTCCGATTTAGTTGAGACTGTTAGAAATGATCCTGAGATAATGGACAGACTGAAAGAGAAGAGCTTTTTTTAAAAAACAAAAAAAACAAATCTTTGATGTAGAATCAGCAGAAAGCCCGAGCAGGTCTTGTAAAAGCGCCTGTTCTGAGGGTTGTTTTGTGTGCAGAAAGTGTCTGGTTTTTATGAGAAAGAGCAGAAGAGAGTCTGCAGAGCTGAAAACCAGAGCAGCTTTTTCTGCAGCCGTTCATCAGCGTGAACAACTATGATCCTGCTTACTTCAGTGGAGGAACCAAACTGACAGTTTTAGGTAAGAAAATGAGAATAAAACACCCCACAGTCCTTGATAGATCTGTGGATGAGTGGATGTTCTGGTCGACTGCTGCCGTCAGAAAGTCTGTGTGATCATTTAAATCCCTCAGACTTCATTAAAGCGTCTCAACTTTTGTGTAAAAACCTGAATTTGTCATCCAGAAGTTGTGGGGTCTGCAGTAAAAGACCTGATGACAGACATCGTCTCGTTTACGGATCCCTTCGTGGAGAGTGTGAGACGTTTTTTTTTTTTCGATGAAGGTTACTGTGAACGTTCAGGCGTTAAAGCGTTGACGGTTTCTGTGACTGAGCGTCGCGTTCTGGCACCGATCTGGATCATTTTGCCTGTGACGCTTTGACTCAGTGGACTCTCTCCTCTCACCTTCCAGAACATGAGCCACAAAAACCAAGAGTGGTAGTTCTCCCACCTTCAGAGGGCGAGTGCAGGAACGACAGGGGGAAGAGAAGGGAGAAGACCCTGACCTGCCTGGCCTACGATTTCTACCCAGACCACGTCGCCGTGTTCTGGACAGTGGACGGCGTGAACGTCACGGATGGCGTGGCGACGGACGGCGACGCTGTACGTGACGGACGGTCCTACAGGCTCAGCAGCCGGCTGAGGGTCTCTGCTGCAGACTGGTTCCAGCCTGACACCGAGTTCACCTGCACCGTCAGCTTCTTCGACGGCAACGAAACGACGCTTCACTCTCGTACGATCACAGGTGATGATGCTGGTTCAACCAAAGCTGAAGCTTCACGTCAAATTAAAATATCTCACGTGTTTGATTCCTCCTGCAGGTGAGCCCGGTGACGGCATGACAAGAGGTAAACCTGCAGCACATTTAGGATCATGACAGCTTTCAATCTGACAATCAGTCTCCACAAACTGAGCATTTCCTGTCTGCAGAGAGGTTTCTGAGGATCACAGGCAACGCCAGACTCGCCTACGTCGTCCTGATCGCCAAGAGCTGCATCTACGGCGCCTTCGTCCTCATCCTGGTGTGGAAGCTGCAGGTCTGTCCAACCAGACCTTAAGATCAAACCGCCGCTCCGTTGTGGACGTAAAAGACGATGTGCATTTGTGTTTGTGTTGCAGAGTTCAGCAGGAAAATGGGAGAAGTGAAAGCAGAGGAAACGACTTCACAGATTCAGACGCCAAGGAGACGATGAGATCCTGCTAACGTAAAAAACCTGCCTGCTCCTGCTTTGCTGAACTATTTCAACTCGTTTCTTCATTTTGTTCTTAATAAATGTGCATAAAATATGTTTTGCAGTCAAGAACAGCCGTGTCGGTTTCTTTATTTGACATTTTTGACATAAATCCATCCATCTATGCTGCAGAATGATGGTTGAATCAGAGAAATGGAGGAAAACTTCTCATGATTTTGTGCTTATATTCTTGCCTCAAATGCGTTCAGGAACAGATTTTGGAGGACGGTTAGGAAGCAGTTAATGATCATATTGAAATCAGACTGGAAGGTAAAGAAAGCTGAAGGCGGCGAAGACTGAAGAGGAAGAAAAGATGAAGAGAAATAAATAAAAGGAATAAAATAAGATTGTTTAAAAAAATCTAGAACAATTTAAAGGAAAAAATATCATAATTGAAAATAATAATTATGTATTTAAGATATATTAAAAAATATATGAACAATTTAAGTCTTTAAATCTTAAGTCTTAATTTTTCCACATTTATTTCTAACTATTTTTTAGAAATATATCTATAATTTATTCTTGTGGTGCTCCTATTACTCCGTACGTCTGCACTGCTACTTTAATGTTGAACGTTCTCTTTTCTCAAGTTTCTTTTTATTTTTTTTGTAGCCCTCCTGTCCTTCTGTCCACCCCTTCCTCTCCTCCTGTCTCCTCTGTCCTCCTTCCTCTCCTGTCTCCTCTTTCCTCCCTCTGAACATCACTTGTTCCTCAGAAAGTGTTAGATATTTTTAGCTGCAGGTTTATCTGCCTGTTTTTTCACAAATCGGTTTGTTTCCATCTCAGCTCAGGAAAATCTCACGCGTGGGAGTCTCTCTTTCACAAGCGTCCAGCTCTGCTTCTGTTCATGCAGGTTCTTGGTTTCATTGAGAACATTAAGTCTTTCCACTGAACTAAACCAACTCTGACCAAGTTCCCTGAATCACACGGGTTCAGAAAACAGTTTTAGCTGCGTCTGGTGTGAGTAAGAACAGAAGTTTCTTGCCTCTTCTGTGACTGAAAGGTTGTTGGCTGAACTGAAACATGCAGTAAACGTGTCCTCGGAGCAGGAAGTCAGAGAAGCAGGTCGGAGCTGTCGCTGGTGGAGCTGCAGAGGTGTGCAGAGTGACAGCAGAGGACAGGATGTGGTCTCTGCAGAGAAACTGAGCCCTGCTGACTTCACCACAACCTCCGGCTCCCTCGGTGCACCTGCATCCGTGCACGACAGCTCCATCATTTCTGTGTCAACTGAAGCTCCAGAACCAACATGTGACTGTGTTACAGGGCAAACAGCTGCTGTTTTAACTTCCTCGCTGCCGCCTTCCTTCTGCACGAGAACCTCACGTCAGGAACATTTGGGTCGTGTTGTGCCTCCTCAAGACACATTTGATTATTCACGTGCACCACAGTCCAAACACGGTTGTTAAACTCAGAGCTGGTGAGGAGGTGAAAGAAAGAATTATTGAAACAGGTGATTGGAAAGATGGTTTGGTGTAAAATCAGTGTCACTGAAAGCTTGTTAAGCTGAAAAAGATGGACAGAGGATCTCTGAGCTTGTTTCTCCTTCTGGAGTGCATGATGGCCTCCAGATTTACGTGGAGGTGTGAGAGAGCGAAGACACAAACCTCAGCTAGAGGAACCTCTGATCCTCCAGACAACTGCAATGAGAGCTCATGGCATCGTAGCCTCGAGCCTTTCTAGAAACGTGCCGACACGTCTGGGCTGGACGCAGACCTTCACCGGTCACCAGGGACATGCACGCTTACGTCAGCAGGACCATGCAGGTTCTGGACTGGACTGGACTGGTCTAAACTGGTCTGGTCTGCCGGCAGTCCCCGCAGAAACTGTTGGAGACTTTTGAGACAGAAAATGTGGCCTCGGAGATCCTTTAGTGTTGTGCACCTCAACACATGTTTGCAAGGGACAAAGCAACATCTGAAGCTCTTCACCACCTGGTACTGTCGATGCAACAACCGTTTTTAGGTCATGAAAGCTTCTCTGTCTCTTTTACTGGCCTGTAACCCAAAAGTTCATCTATATTTACAAATTAAAACAAAATCACTCTAATTTGGTTTAAACAGCTGCGCAAAATCAGTGAGTATATTTAGAGTTTAAAGATTCATCAGTTCCTGTGTCTGAAGTTTCCTCCAACATCTTGTTTTTATTTCTCAGATTCTGAATGTGACTCAGACTGGAAGAACATTTTCTTCAACCTACAAACACGTATGTTGCTCCTCACGTCAGACAAACAGGAAACAACATCTGTGATGCTGCAACAGAAACGTGGCGACTGTGACATCTGTCAGTTTGATCTCTGAAGTCTCTCACTCTGGGTTCAGAACCAAAAATCTTCACAAGTTACGATGCAAACACGATTATTCTGCTTTCAGATGAGATGTGACAACCACTCCTGTTAAATTAGATATTTTCCTAATGGGGTTTTGTACTGGACCAAAACATAAGAAAAGGCAGGAAGATCAAAATCAAACAGAATAAAATAAAATAAAATAAAATAAATAAATAAAATAAATAAAATAAAATAAAATAAAATAAAAATAAAATTTAAAAGAAAACAATAAAATAAAATTAGATGAAATAAAATAAAATAAAAAAAGACAAAATATTTTAAATTAATTTTAAAGTAAACACAATAAATTGAAATAAAAAACAATAAAATAAAAAAGTCAAAACAAAAATTTAAAAGAAAACAAAACAAAATGAAATGATATGAAATAAAATAAAATAAAAAAGACAAAAGAAAAACGTGTAAAAGAAAATACAATGAAATGAAATAAAATAATATAAAATAAAAAAGGCAAAAGAAAAATTTTAAAGAAAATACAATGAAATGAAATGAAATAAAATAATATAAAATAAAAAAGGCAAAAGAAACATTTAAAAGAAAACACAATGAAATGAAATGAAATAAAGTAAAATAATATGAAATAAAAAAGACAAAAGAAAAATTTAAAAGAAAACACAATAAAATAAAATAAAATAAATGAAAGGAAAGGAAATGAAATGAAATGAAATGAAATGAAATGAAATGAAATGAAATGAAATAAAATAAAATAAATATAGAAGACAAAAGAAAAATTTAAAAGAAAACACAATAAAATAAAATGAAACAAAATGAAATGAAATAAAATAAAATACAATACAAATTTAAAAGAAAACAAATTAAATTAAGTTAGAAAATTAAAATAAAATAAAAACAAAATAAAACCAAACAAAATCAAATAAAATAGATAAAATTAAAAAATTAAAACAAAACAAAATTAAATTAAAAAATTAAAACAAAACAAAATAAACCCTTCATTAAAACTGTAAAGATATACCTTAAATCGAATGTTTAGTGCAACAGATATCAGACTTTTCAAAGATTGTGGTTTATATGATTCCAGAGTCATCACAGCTGTTGCTAATACACTTTGATGATCAAAAATTGATATCAAACTGTTACAACTGTATCCTGTAACTATGATTTAGTATTTAGTTGTTGTCTAACACACATATCTGCATTATTCACTGAACTGCAACCTCCCAAGACCTAAAATGTCAACAAAAAAAAAAAACACAGAAACATTATTTGTAGAAACCAAAACAGGACACGAACGGAAACTTAAACTCCAGGCTGTAAGGTTTTTGTTGCATAGAATTAATATCAAATTTGCTGAAACAAACATCAGTTGGAGATTAAAACTTCTGAACTTTAACAGACTGATGCAAACAATCAGTCCTGGCCTGAAGAGACGTGTGAGGTGTTGAACATGATTGTTTCTGTTTGAAGCTTATTTTGGATTTATGAAGTTAAAGTGAATATAATGTGATGTGCCGTGTGAGCAATCTTGACCTGCTAATGTATTTTTTACAAATTTTAGATCCAGGACTGTGACATCATGTGACACCTCCACCTGCAGCTCATGACAGCTGCACCAGACGGCAATGCTACGACGAGACATGGACGTCGTCTTCTTCAAGCGAGGCCTCTTCACTTTGTTTCTGCTTCTGCTGTGGACGTCAGGTAAGATCAAAACTGACAAACCCAAGTTAGAATTACTTTTATTTGTACTTTGCTGAAGGATGTGAGCAATCAACACGTCCAGGAGAGCTCACAGTTGCATCCTTTGCTGTTAAACTTAATCAGGCGACGCTGACGTGGACGAAGTGACCCAGACGCCCCTGCTGTGGAGACACAGGGGCGACAACGCTACGGTGGACTGCAGCCACACAAAGGGGGGCTCATACTACCAGATGCACTGGTACAGACAGCTGCCTGGAAAGACGATGGAGCTGATCGTGTTCACGTCAACAGTCAGGGAAGATCCCAACTATGGAGATTTCAAAGACAAATTCTCAGTGATAAAGACTGTAGCTGAGAGAGGAGCGCTCACAGTGAGAAACCTGCAGCCAGAAGATCAAGGCTGGTACTTCTGTGCTGTGGGTCGTCCACACACTGATGCAGGTGGGTTAAAGAGCTGAACAAAAACCCAACTGTGGTCACAGTGAACTTAAGACGGTGTTTCCTTCAAACTACCAGTAGGGGGAGCTGCAGATCTACACAGCAGTTGGTTTTACTGAGGTGGCCTAAAGAGGACAAAGAGGTCTCAGAGGAAAGAGATGAATGAAAGATGAATGAAACATTTTCCTACTAATGACAAGAGGATGAACAAATAAAGCTCATGTGACTGATCAGACAGCTGCTCACCTCTTATTTCATCCACCAGGGGGCAGAGTTTCTCTACCAACTCGACTGGAGGTTCGTTTGGCTGGAAACTCTTCACATTAGTTTCATGTTTCCATTCTTTTAAAAGTGTATTAGTTTAGAATATATTCAGATCACTACAAATACAGCCTTGCGTTCTGCAATGAACTCCAACAAATATAACTGCCTGACTAATGAAAATAAAACACATCTATAAACCACCATCAGTGGTGACGAACAGCTGCAGCAACCACACTCAGAGATGCTTTCATGACGCTCTGTCATGGAATTATTAAGAACCAACTGACAGTGATACCAGGATTCAGAACTGTTGATTCATAGTTCACGTACAGTCTGATCCTCCACAAATTTACATCTGAATTAACTTCAGTTGATCTCATCAGTGAACAAACGTTGGCTGGTTTCCAGCATCAGAGAACGTCACATCCTGGAGAGACACACCTGCCTGCATCTCTATATATCTGTTTAACTACATCCAGAAATCACTGAGACTCTTAGTTTGAGAACATGACCACTATCAGACATGGTCTCCTCAGCTTGTTGCTGTTTCCACTCTGGATCAAAGGTCAAGTGTTGGAACATCAGCAGATTTACTTCAGCAGTTAGATGGTGACCACATTTGATGGTAATATGTCAGAAAATAAGATGTTACTAACTTTCACTGTTTTCACCACAGATCTAACTGATGGAAGTGATGTCTACCAGACCTCCATACTGTGGGAGAAGAAGGGTGAAAGAGCAGAAATGTACTGTAACCACACTAAGGGTGCTGACTATTTACAGATGTACTGGTTCAGACAGCAGCCAGGAAAAACTATGGAACTAATCGTGTTCACAACTACAACCACAAAAGATCATGACTTTGGAAAGTTCAGCAAAGAGAAATACTCAGCAGAAAAGAGTGAAGTAGAGAGAGGAACGTTCACAGTAAAGAATCTGCAGCCAGAAGATAAAGGCTGGTACTTCTGTGCTGTGAGTAAACACAGTGATGCAGGTGACTGAAAGAGCTGAACAAAAACTCAGCTGATGGAGTCACAGCAAAGTAAAGACCTCATCTCTTTAGTCATCTACGGGGGAGCTGTACATCTGGACCTCGTGCCAGGAGTTCTGTTCAACACGTCTGTGTGAACATCTACCAGTACAATCTTACAACGGAGAATTGTTTAAACACTTTACCTCAAATATATCTGAACAGAAACCCAACTGATGGAGTCACAGTGAACGGAAGACATTGTTGTGTTTAGTTATCTGAAAGCAGAGCTGCAGATCTTCACAGTACGACAAAGCTTGTCTCTATGTTTTCTTCTGCTACCAGGCACCTTTATTATGGAACCAGCTACCAGTTTGGGTTCAGGAGGCTGACACCATCTCCATCTTTAAAACTAAACTGAAAACATTTCTGTTCAGTAAAACCTATAGTTGGTCTAAACCAGGGGTGCCCAATCCTGGTCCTCTAGAGCCCCTATCCAACATGTTTTAGAGGTTTCCTGGCTTTAACACATCTGATTATAATTAATGGTTGTAATCAGGTTGTCATCAAAGTCTGCACAAGTCTGTTGATGACACAGCCACTTGTATCACGGTGTGCTAAAGCAAGGAAACATCTAAAACCTGCTGGAGAGGGGCTGTCGAGGACCAGGATTGGCCACCCCTGATCTAAACTATAGTGTCTAAGGGCTAATAGTTATAGCCCTAGTTGTAGGACCTAAGACTAGAGTAAGCTCATTTTAATCACAGCTTCATCTTAGCTATGCTGCTATAGGCCTACACTGCAGGGAGACGCCAACATGATCTGAGTGGTGTCTCCATTTTCTCCCTTTCCTTACCTTTCCTCCTGCCTTCCTCCTCCTCCAGCTCAGTCCACAGTTAATTAGGGGCACATTGTTACTGTAACTGTGCTCCATTTTCTTTCCTGTAGTTTGTTGTGCTGCCCCCCCCCCCTACTCTTTTCTTTCTATGTTTGCAGGTCAGAGTTTCCTGAGTTTCATGCTGACTTGCGGTTCCATCCTCTGTCCATCTCAGCGTTTACCTCCACCTGTGTGTGTAGATGTGTTCGAGGTTGCGACTGGTGTGGTGACCGGTGATCTAGTCCTCTGACCATCTCACCTCAGTGCTGCTACCTGCATCTGTTTATATAGTCATTACATTCAGTCATTTGTGTGCTCTCCTCTCTCTGTCCTCCATCCTCTCTCTGTCTTATCTCCAATCTTTTTTCTTTCTTTATCCAGCTGATCTTCCTCAGGAAGGTCCCCCCATATGATCCAGGTCCTGCTCAAGGTTTCTTCCTCTTAAAGTGGAGACAATTGACGTTGTGACAGACACTATACAAATAAAATTGATTTGAATTGAATGTACAACAAACATCACTGCACTTTCTTTTATAATGAACAACTGTCTGAAAAAAATGTGATGATTTTTAATCAAATATTTTCAGAAAACCAGAGGTAACCTTGGAGTTCATTAGCAGGGACAGTGATTTCCAGCTGAGATACAGGGATGTATCCAGTACTTTTAGATAAGATAAGAAGCTTTATTGTCATTGTACAGAACACAATGAAATTATGTTTAGCAGCATCTCTTCAGGTAGCAGCATGTAACATTAGTGAGTCAAAGAATAATTCAATAACACTAAAGTGTAATTAATTGGTTTACATGAATAGGTATAAATATATAGTGCATATAAATGATTGTAATTGTCCGTTGGGCTGGGAGGTAGTAGCTGTGTGTGTGTGTTTGGTGGTTGTGGTGGTGATAGTGGGGGGTTTGAGTGTTATGAGCCCTGCAGCAGTCTCTTCACAGCCATGGAGAAGAAGCTGATCTGTTCTGTCTTGGCGCACAAAACTTAGTTGGCTCCGCCCATCTAATAAACAGTGAGCTGGCGTTTTACTGGGGTCTCTATCCAAACTGTGTCAGTCTGTAGAATCACATGTGTCAAACTCAAGGCCCGCGGGCCACATCCGGCCCGCCGTGTAATCATATCCGGCCGGCGGGATCATTTTACATTATCGTTATTAATGGCCCGTTGATATGAAGCGCTGATTAAAACAATACTGCACAGAACTACAGATCCCAAAATGCAACGCTGCAGCGGCCATGCCGCGCACTTACTGGGTAAATATAGTCTAGTTTCATGCTTCATCCGCGGAGTGTACTCCAATTTGCACGTAACAGAAGAAGTAATGGACAATAAATCGATGCACGGGACAAAGACTGGAAAATACATTTTTGAAAGCGTATGTCAAAGTGTAACAGACATGACACTGCCCTGGGACAAACTTATTGGACTGACAACAGATGGAGCAGCGGATATGTGCAGTAAATAAAGTGAACTAGTGGGAAGGATGCGATTGAGGAGAACCGTCCTGAGTTAACAGCACATCACTGCATCAGACACCAGGAAGCTCTATGTGGCAAAGTCCTGAAGATGGACCATGATGAGACCTGGAACATAAACCGTAAACTTTATCTGAGCTAAAGTGTTAAATCTCCGGCAGTTTGGTTCCTTTATGCGGGAGATAGATACGGAGTTTGCCAACATTCCTTATCATACAGAGGTGCGTTGGCTCAGTCGGGGGAAAGTTCTCAACAGAGTTTTTGAGCTCAGCAATGAAATCTGTCAGTTCATGGACAGTAAAGGAAAAGACTCCACCGTTTGGAGGGATGAAAAGTGGAAGTGCGAGTTGGCGTTCCTGGCTGACATAACAGCTCATCTTAACGCCTTAAATGTGCAGCTCCAGGGACGTCGCCACATGATCACTGACATGTATGACGCAGTGAAATGAAATGAAAATGAAATGAAATGAAAAATAATTTATTCATCCCAGGAAGGGAAATTCGAGAGAGAGTGGATCAGAGCTGATTTTTTTTTCCAACAATAGATAAATGGCAATAATAATAATATTACAGCAATAATAATAATATTAATTGATAATAATAGTAGGTTTTATGTCTTGTTGTGGAGGCTGATGGCAGGAATGATCTTCTGTATCTTTCTGTCTTGCAACGGACCTGAAGAAGCCTCTCGCTGAAAAAAAAAAATCAGCTCTGATCCACTCTCTCGTACTCTATGAGGCATCTGAGTGTCACATCCCTCTTTTTCGATGTAGAGGCACTTGGGTCCTGGAATCAACAGAAAAATAGTTAGTAAATAAAATAAATCATTTTGGCAATTTTATTACCTCCGCCAAGGCGGTTGTTTTCGCCGGCGTTTGTCTGTCTGTCTGTCTGTGTTCAAGGTAACTCAAAAAGTTATGGATGGATTTTGATGAAATTTTCAGGAGTTGTCAGAAATGTGAAAAGGAAGAACTGATTTCATTTTGGGTGTGATCCAGAAGAAATCCTGGATTCTGGATCACTTTCAAATTTTCGATAACATTGTGGTCAATGGGGCCGAAAATTTTGTTTCTCAATATCTCCGTTAACTATTGCCCAAAACTCATGAAATTTGACTCAGGGATTGACAAATTCAAAGGCTGATCCGGATCTGATCCAGGTCGCGGATTTTATCGCAATCTGTAAATCGCTATATGGGGCAATTGTTGTGCTTGGCGGAGGTGTTTACGGAAGCTTTTCTAGTTCCAAACCTGTGATTATTGCTGTAGGTCAGTATTACAGTCAGTTTTAACTTTTAAACCACTTTAGCCCGTCCTGTATCAGTTCCATTAACAGATTCTTTATGCGTTGACCAGTTGCTCCTCCTTTTGCACTGAAGAGCTCCAGAAGCTTTGGTGTGTACCTGTCTAGTTGGGACATAAATATAAATATTGATTCCAGCTGAATTGTATGTTCTGGCCATCATATCATTTATGGTCCGGGCACAGTCCTTTTTCTGAGGGGCTGCAATAAGGTCAAGTCTCAGATTCTCAAGGGTGTCACCTGTTTCACCATGTGGGTGTGAGGGCAAGTAATTCACTTCAGCCCTCTTTGGTTTCTTGACATTTTTAGCTGCTTTTCTCTCATCCTCCGACTTGTAAGTCAGTGAGTTTACCAGGAGTTCAGGGCTTCCCAATGCTTTTCGTTTTGTTCTGTAATTTCCACATTTGTACTTCAGGCTTTGCTGCCACAATTTACAGGGCCATCCCATCTGCCAGAGAAAGAAAAACACAATTTATGGATTATCTCTAACCTATTGGAAGCCTGATGATAGCCCTTAGGATCAGCTTTCTATACTCATCTGTAAAGATTGTCCTGCTGGACAAGACATACAACAATGTGAATAGTTTTGGTTACTTTGATCCTTTAGAAAATAAATTGAATACCTTTGGTTTGAACAAAAAAATACATTTGAGAATGTTGCCTGGTGGTATGGGAAACAATGATTGAAATTATTCTTTAACATTTATTAACCAAACAATTAATCAATTAAGACTAGTTCATATGTAACTTAGCGTGAACGACAGCCTACTGCAGGATACCCATAGCAACATTTCTTGTTACAACAACCACACGTGAAGTGTGCTGAGCGAGCTGAAATAGATTTTTGATGGATCAGGAAAGACCGTGCCTGTATCTGCAGCACCATGTGGTTGACCTGCTACTAGAGCCCTAGCTCTGCCAGCTACTAAAGAACACGAGTAGTGGTACCTCGCCTCCATGTCTATTATTTATTAAAACATTATCACACGAGAGGGAGTGCTGTTTGAATATCAGCACTGGCATGCTTCTGTCGTAGGCACAAGACCGAGGCTTCGCGTCGGGGCTCTTTACATCCTATCGGGATTTATTTCTCCAAAACAACCTCTGATAGAGACCCACAGATTTAGTCAATCCACGATAAAAACCACACCAGACCAAGTGACGGTGGCACAGCTAGTCGGCAAAACGCGCCCCTTTCAAATGCATTATTTCACTCTTCAACCGTGTTCTAAGTGGGATAACGCACAGTTGGTCGGTCGTTGCAGAGAAATAAATCCCTACAGGATATGGAGTCCATACATTATCCCACATTGTTTTGTGAAGTTAACTAAATGAACTCTGAGGTGGCCTAACTTAAGAGCACATTGGAAATGGCGGTTGCTCCCGGCAAAAGTAGCAAACAACTTAGGAAACAGCCCATGCTTTTGCTCATTTCAATTCTGGTAAACAATTTAACTTGTAACAATAAGAAGTGTTACTTATGAGAGTTCAGTGGGGTGTTTTCCAGGCTCCGAGTAAAAATCAAACCTTCCCGGGCTTGGTCGTGACGTTTTACCTTAAATTAGAGTCCACTCTAAGCTAGATATAAACATTTAAATCAAGTTTTGTAAAATCAATTAATGGCGAAGTCCAGTAAAATTAATTTTATCACATAAAATAGTAAGTTCCGAAAATATTCATATGTTTTACTTGCTGATGACTCAAAAAAATAAAAAATTAAAATAAATTAATTTATTGGAATAAATATACTTTTAAAAATAAAGTCATATGTACAATACCACTGACAGACTTCTTACAGTGTGGCGGAGATCTGCGCTTTTATAGTTATTTATTTAATGGGTACAGAGGACGTTACCAGAGCCTTCAATGTTATACTAATGTTATGTTATTAATGTAACGTAATGTAACGAGCAAGGTCCAGAATACATCTGTGATATGTTCAGAGAATATAAACCCAGAAGGGATCTTAGATCCAAGGACTTGGGCCAACTAGTCCAGACCAGAGTCCAGACTAAACATGGAGAAGCAGCATTTACCAGTTATGCTGCAAACAAGTGGAACAAACTTCCAGTGGAGATTAAACTTTCATCAACTGTAGACACTTTCAAATCCAGGTTGAAAACATTTCTCTTTTTATTTGCCTATCCATGAAATCTGCACGGTATCTTTTACTTTGTCTAGCTTCTTTTAATCATTTTGATTTACTTAGGTATTTTATATCACCTTTTTATGATTCATTTTATTGTTTTTTCTTTCTTTATGTGTTTTTAATGTTTTTATTATTTTATCTTCTTTTTATTTCCTCCTGTTTTACTGTACTTTTTACAGCGCTTTTGTGTCATCATGTATATTGTGTTTGTGTGCGAACATAACATTCGTCTGGGCTGCTCTGTGAAACTGGCTGTTTTCTGTTGCTCTGTTTGGAAGTCAGCACATCGCGTTGGTGCGATTCTAGCGTTGGATTAGTAGCCGCAGTATTACTGGCTGGGGGGCCAGGCTGCTTCTGGTTAATTTCCGGGTTGGGCCGCCGGTGGACAAGTAAGGCGTAAAATAAAAAGTCAAACAAAAATAAAAAAAAATATGTATAAAAATGATTATGAAATGAAATGAAAATCATTAGCTCCCACACGCAGAATGAGGTTTTTCACAGATGAATGGTCTTCCATGATTCGCTTAATTTCGTGTAGCCCTATGAAGATTTATAGATATTTGTTTAATAAATTTTGCAAGCAAATAAAGCTTAGAAGTTCATATATTGTATAAGATATATAAAAAAAACATTTGGATTCATGGCCAATTGACCTTTCGGTAAGCACCGCCCCCTTCCTAGTTACTGTTGCTAGGTCGGACAAACTTTCTGCTCCTGTTAAGGACTGTGTTAATTCGCTATTTTTCCGATGTGTATCATCAGTGTTAATATTATACTATAATAACGCCATGGTGAAATATTGCTGCTGTGGACCTGCAACAGTGACTCGAGGTGTCCAGAACGTTGTGGAGGGACATTTTTATTCCCTTTCCCAAGATAAAACAAATGCTGGAAAAATGCAGGCTGTGTGTCGCCATTAGGGTGATATAAAGAGACTTTTATATTGGGTGCGTTTACATGGGAAGTTTAATTCCTCTTTAATTCAGAATTAAAGTTAAAGCCGAATAAAAGTTACCATGTAAACACTTAATTCCATATGAAAATGTCAATTCGGAATTAACTTAATTCCGAAGTAAGTGGCTGGTTTATTCCCATTTTAATTCCGCATTAAGTAATTCCGCAGTCATGTATACACTCATTCCTCTTTAAATTAATTCCCGTCTTTCTGCGCATGCTCGTTCTCTTGCCCGTCTGTCGCAATGACGCTTATATTCTGGCAGCACGCAGTAAACGGTGTTCAAGAGCAGAGACGATTTATTTAATAAATAGCTTGGAGGAACTGGAAATAATTAAAAGAACAGATGGCAGGAAACATAAAAATTGTGAGCCTTTCAAAGCGGCCAGGTTAAATGAAGGAGGTTTCGCAGATAGAGACGCCACCCAGGTCAAAAATAAGTGGAATGTTGTTGCTAACCAGTTAGCTAAGTTTGTTTTCTTCCGGCAGATGTAAAGACGTCCGCCCCCCCTATCCAATTAGAACCCTTCCCAACCCCCAGACCTAAAGCGGAGTTGGATAAAGCCGAACTAACGTGTTTTCCATGTAAACCTTAATTCGGAATTACTATTTCCATGTAAACTCGAAGGAAAATAGTTTAATTCGGAATTATTTAATTCCTAATTTTAATTCCGAATTAAAAAACATCATGTAACCGCAGCCATTGACCCATTGAGAACGAATAGGACCTTTTATTTTGATACCGCTTTTATTTTGATACCGCTTCCTGCTTCATTACGGTTGCTTCCTGCCTGGTTCCTATATGCTGAAAACGGGTTTTACAAAATAATTTCTGTCCGTGAGCGATGCTAGAAGCAAAGTTGTAAGTGAAATTAATTGTTAGGTTAAATAATTGATAGGTTAAGTTAAGTTTAAAGTTGAAAGAGAATGTAATAAATTTAAAAAAAATCGTTCTTATTTACATGTATGAGCAAGGATAATTCATCAGACTTTATGTGAAGCTGAACTCAATGTTAAAAACAGTCAAACTTTGTTTTGTTACAGTTTTCACTCTGTCATGTGATGCTGGAATCTTCAGTAAACAGCAGTTAAATGTTAACTACAACACAAACTCCTCGTCATTGCATCAGAGTTTAACTTGTCGGATAGCTACAGTTGCTACACTGCAGTGAGGACAACACACTGTGGGTTAAGTTGTGTCCGTCCACACAAGCAACTGAACGTGGGGAAAGTTACAAAACACCAGAGGGGAACCCTCAGGGCCTTCTACGCCTTCAGAGAAGGCCTTAAAAAATCAAAAAATATGAGTATCAAATTATATTATATATATATATATATATATATATATATATATATATATATATATATATAATTTAATACAATATATTTAATAAATTTTCTCTCATTTATGTTCTAAAGTTAAGTTTACTGTCAAGTTCACATCAGCAATGAAAGGGTTACTGTCCTGAAACATGTTATCCAATCAGAATCGTCTGTCCTCATCAAAGTCCGGTTAGCTGGCTCATTAATTGGTTAGGACTTCATGAATCCCGGGGAAGGCCAAGCTATGTGTTTTGGTTTGGAGAGTGATGGGAAAATTGACCAATCACGATTTGATTTTAAGTGGGCGGGACAAAAAAAAAAGATTGTAGGCCTTCACGAAGTCCAAACAGCGGGCAGATTCTTTTGGAGCTCAAGTCAAAGGACAAACTTTATGACGCTGCCATCACTCACTTCACAAAGAAAGACAGATGAATGGATTTCATTTTCATGTAAGGTAGGCCTATGTTACAAGCCACCTTGATTATTATTTTGAGTGATTAAATCGGGCCAAGTGGACATTCAGTTATTTGTATTCATAGGTGGAAATACAGGGGACGTGTCCCCCCCTTCCATAAAGTTGTCCCCCCCCAAAAATCATTGTAAGCACACACAAAAACAATTGAATAATAATATAGTCATGTTCAATAAAAATACAACACAAACGCTGCAAATTATAAACGTAAAACCCCCTTTTTTTTTAATTGTTGAAACATTGCGACCCCCCTATTCCTCAAAGTGGTTTAGCCCACATGCTGTTTCTAACGGACGGGGCTACCGGCAGCTCCGTGTGTCAGCGAGTGTGTCATTTAAATGTAGAAGGGATTTTTATTGTATTTTATTTTTGCATTTTTAAGTTGCCATATTTAATGGCGTAGTTGTGATATGTTGTTGTATTTTGTTTGTCAAAAAATACAACACTACAATATAATAATACCAGCTAATACCATTGTTGATTTTTCAGTTTGAACATTGAAAAACCTGTATACAGGTAGAATATGCACTGATACACAACAATGCTACAACTACTATTATTACTTTTTCTAACATTCAACAGGCTGTGGGCTCAACCCTGCAAGGTTAGTTCCAAAGGAGCTGGAGAGAGAGAGGGAGAGAATTTTTTCTGTCTGTTCTGTCTGTCTGTGGAAGCTATGAAAATTGTGACTTTTGACATCAGTACCTCTTAATGCGCCATGCCTGATTACACATGAAGAGATATTTGCACTTCAATCGAGCTTAAAAAAAATCTTTGTATTACCAGCTTTGTGTAACTTTTGCTATATTGTGCATTTGAAATTGTTTAGTTTGAGGATGCTCATGAATTTATTTGTCAATGTGTGTATGGCCTGTTGTGCGCCGTGTTTTATAGCGCTGTCTGTGGTGATGAAATGAGCCTCGGTGTCGGTGTCAGCAGCGTTATGGTGGTGACGTTCTGGGTGACCTCATTTTATATTTCCAGATTTTGACTTATGTTTATTTAATGTTGCCTAAATAGTCTCCAGTTTTATGAAGTTACTGTTGAGAAAGTTTCTTGTTGCGGAGAATGTTATGTTATGGTCTATTTGTTTACATCCTTGTCATCGTTAATTCAAGGATTGCAGTTGTTAAACGCTTTGAATTCATCGTACTCTCTTTTTTCCGTGATGATTTCTCTTCTCGGCAGTGAGGGCCGGGGTGAAGGCCCAGCTGTAGTGCTCACGGTTCGCCACTGCAAAACACACCTACATTTACTCCAAGGTAAGTTTAATTTGTTTATTGATTGATTTAACCACCGTTTAGTAAAAGTATTAATATGATTTAGCGGCAGGGAGGGTAATGAGTTCTCTGTTAGCATTAGCTCTTGTCCATAGTGTCGATGACTTCTCTACTATGGACCAGAGCTCGCTAGCTACTAGCCTGCCTTGTTGTCTACAAATATATATGGCCCTGGATATTTATTTTGTTAGGAATAAGCTGAGGCTTGTGATGTTAACGTCACTTTATTAATTATATTAATACAATGCTGCGACTGTCTCATGTTAACACAGCTCTGGTGTGGGATAGACCTATGGACCAGAGCTAATGCTTTGTTTCGGCAGGTCCCCAGCAGCAATATTTCACCATGGCGTTATTATAGTATAATCAGGGGGTTAAATTGGGATTGGTTATGTGGGGGGGCTCTGCCTCGTACCTGCCCCAGCCCCCGCCGCCCTGCCCCAATATACTTTTTTGAAAATAACCCTCTAATTTGATAACCATATCATATAATATGGTAAGGTGTATATCTCTGTGCAATATTATTGCACAGAGATATACACCTTATCTGTGTGTTGTAGGCCTATGTGTGTCTTGTAGTGCCCCCCCCCCCCCCACACACACACACACACATTATGGAAGTTTGAATGTAGATCGGTTGGCCAATGTAACAGATTGTACAGGTTGTTGTACATTGGTTTGAAGGAAATGATTAGTGGGGGGTCTGCGGGTCCTCCCCCAGGAGTTTTTTTTATTATCATACATATTATTTGCTGAATTCTGGTGCATTTTAATAAGTTGTTAGCTGACTTTACAGATGTAGGTTGAGCAATATCATATTAAATCTTGTCACATGCCTACAGGTGAAAAATGTGAAAGAGAAATGTTCAGTGAGAAAATTTGAAGGCTTGCACAATCTTAAACCAAAACAGCTAACTTTAACTGACACCTCCCCCTTCCCCTGGCTAATTTCTGTCCATAACTGGGGACTATGGAAATTGAACTCGCCAAATGCACAGACAGTTTGTTCAAGCACCTCTTTTCAATGTCACGTACCTTGTCTGCCTGCCTCTACTCACTCTACGCCATGTCAACCGAATTTATAGTAGACAGTCTCAACTACCACTGAGGAGAACGGAGCCTATTGAGGAGGGAATTGTTGCCAGACAAATAAGCTACCTAGACTTTGAAAACAAGCCCCAAACAAGCGACTACGGACCAAAAAAATAAACGAATATACAGGGTGTCCGCGGGGTTTTAAAAAGTATTAAAAAGTGATAAATCAAAAATGAAAATTTAATGGCCTTAAAAAGTGATAAATTTGGTCAAAAGGTATTATTTTTAAAGAATAGGTATTATTTTTTTTCTTTTGGGCAATGACTGGTTTCATTTTGATGAAATAGGCAAAATAAAATATATAAATCCCTTCTTGCTTGCACAGCTACTTCAAAAACGAATGTGTGATATGAACTTGATGTTGACGTCATATCAATGCATTGCATTCATTGGTCAATAGAAATCTGAAATCGTCCTGCCTAGCTAAGTCCAAGTGGAGACGGAAAGCAGTGCTAGTGAACCAGTATCTCTTCTTCGAATTCTAGCAGGTGGCATAAAGTTTAGAAATGGGGAAATGTAAGTTTTCCCAATCCTGGCTCCACGATCCAAGCTTTCAAGCTTGGATAAGGCCTGTCGTCGGGAACGACCGTCACGCACACTGTAAAGTATGCCTCAAAATCATTCATATTAATTGGATGGGGGCTAATGCGCTCAGGTCGCACATGAAGTTGGAGAAACACGTGAGGGGAATGTGCGGTCATGGGCAGCAACAGTCAATCACCTCAACAGCTAGCACTAGTGCAATATTTTTATCTAAATCTCTTCTTTTGCAGTATTTGTAGCTGTCGTGGAATGGTTGGAAGTCAGTCTTCAAGAACGTTGTAAGTTTAAATCTAGTACCATTCCATCATTTAAATGAAGCAAACCACACCACCTCACATTGCACTAGTTACTGTAACTAATGTCCTGTTGCGAAATATGCAACGGAGTCTCCTGGTAATGATGTAAGCAAGTGTTGGATGACAAAATCTACGTGCATGTCACAAAATCTTTCTGATTGATACTTGGTGCAACTTTATGTCGTGGTGGTTGTAAAAAAAAATCTGAAGGTAGTAAAAAAAAAAGGTATTAAATGGTAGTAAATTTGACTCAAAGGTTGCTGTATATACCCTGAGATTAGGGATGGGCATTTGGTCGAGATTTATTCTTCGATCGTCGAGAGAATTAATGATTAATAATCGATTAATCATTAACATTTTTATATTGAAATCTATCACAAATATTCTCGATATCGGCGTGACGTTTGTTTTCCCCTTTGGCCTGGTTGCTATGCCCCGCGCATGCCCAGATGTGTTCAGTGAACCGGATGTTTGTGGTCGACAAAAATGTGACATTTCCTGTTTCTTTTCTTTAAAAAAACAATGATAATAAAACAAGAGATATCGAGGAGACTACTTAACAAGGACAATTTATATCAAGGCGCCAGTATTACAGGCTTTTTGTTTCTTAAAAAGATGCGCTTGTTGTGTGCTCGATGTGCGCTGCAGCTCCTTCTGGTCCATGCTAACACCGAGTTGAAGCTAGGCTAGGCTAGGCTGATGATGAACTGCCTCCACCGTCCTTTACAAGGCTTGAATGCGCGTTGTTCAAGTGATACATCATTGTCTTTGTCGATTAATTGTATTTGTAATTTGCATTGCAGTGATTGCAGTACACTTGCTCATTTTCTAAACGAAAATGGTCCCACGCCACACTTCCCCGCGACCGTTTCATGATTAGGCGAGGACCTACAGAAGCTCGCATGTAACAACTAAGTCCAGCCAGGGTAGGGTGATGGTGAAATGTTGCCCCCTGCTGCCAAATTTCTATCGGTGGCACAGCGAAATGCATCGCTTTGTTTGAGGACATGCACTGAGAACCTACGTTCGGATTGTTTTAAAAAAAAAAAAAACATTCGGTTCATGGACAAAAATTAATTTCTTCGACCAAATTCTTAATGATCAATCATTGATTAATCAATTAATTATGCCCATCCCTACCTGATATAAAACGTATTTTATAATGGCCAATGTCAGAGACAGATCATCCGTAAAGGTGAAGTTCAATAATGTCAACAAAAATAGTTTATGAAAAAGGCTGCTACGAGAAGCTCCCTCCGACTTTCTCTGCCACGCGTTGCCAGAGCTGCACTGTGTGCCTGGTGCACAATTGACGGATTATCGTATGCAGGTAAAAGGGGAGACGGTGATCGGGGAAAATTATAAACAAGTCACAACGCTGAAATACAAGCCCCAAAACCCGTACACCACGACTTCTGATTTTTTTTTTTAAAGCGAGCTCACAAAAAAAGAAATGCCAAAGTCCCTTATAAAAAGCAGAATTGGCAACCCACGCAGTGTTCCGGTGTTCTGTCGATTTCTGCTACTTGTCGAGATATGCTACCTCGGGGTTCTACGCATGCGCAGAGCGGATTCCCAAATGACGTTTTCCACGCCCATAAATTTGTTGCTGAGTTACAACAAAGCATACTGAATTTACGTACTGAATTAACGTTTTCAACAAGCACAAAGATGAAATAATATGAATTTTAAGGCTGTTACTCACTGTAAACCGACGACTAGTCCCGCTACATGGATGTTCCTCTTTGCACTATTGTTAAATAATTAATATGACACAGTAAGTGTCATGCAAGGATAATATGACATTTCATATACTGAATTCACATGCTGAATGAACGTTTTCAACAAGCACAAAGAAGAAAGACGACATGATATGAATTTTAAGGATGTTACTCACTGTAAACCGGTGTTCGTTTGTCCCGCTGCTCCCGCTACAAAGGGTTCCAAAAAATTATGGGCGTGGAAAACGTCATAGGTAGCATATCTCGACAAGTAGCAGAAATCGACAGAACACCTGAAACCAGAATCTCTAATCGCAAGTTCTGTTCTAAATAGCTTTGACAGGTCGTCTTGTTATCAGGAAAACTATGATCTATCTCATAAAAGTCATGGGTTTATTGATTAATAAAACATTATTTAATTATTCAGAACTGAAAATCGTGAAAAGGGTTTGTTGCTTTTGATGTGTGCGTGATCATATGTCATCGGCTCCGAGCTTATGTGCCGGGGCTCAGCCCTGGACAGCCCCGGCCCAATTTAACCCCTGAGTATAATATCATCACTGATGTGTGACCCACCTACCCATTTTTGGGTTGGTTTGTTTATTTTATTTAGTGATTTTATTTCGTTTTTGGAGCTGCCACTTGTCATTTTATTTGTATTAAATAAGAGTTTTAGCTTAGACAGTAGGGGGCAGTATAGGAGCGTTTTATCTTCTTTCCCTCATGAGTAAAGGGCCGTGTATACTCTTGCGGCAATGTGTCGCCGTCAGCTTGTCGCCGAGATGCCGCTGTCACTTTTGATTTATACTTGCACGGTCTCCGCGCCACAACGCGAGAGCGACAATCACAAAGTAGCTAAACTTACTAAACTTATCTCTTGCGTTTTTACACTTCCTCACCGTCTCGGCCGTATACCCGTATCATCACTATCTCCCTCTATGAATTACTATAATATTTGCTGTCTTTGTAGTGTGGAGAACAAGAATCGTACAGATGTGGGTACTTCCTCATTTCTTCAATGACGCGCTCTTTTCTATGCGGTTGTAGAATTGACCAATCAGAGGTCTCCCTTCTCTCCTTTCTGTGACACTCTCTGCGTCGACCTACAACTTTGGGTAGGAACACCGGAGTGTCTGCGTAGTGTCTGTGTAGGGTGGGGGGGGCATCTCTGTGTCATCTGCGTTGGTGACGCAGACGACCTGACGTTCGAGTATAAATCAGGCTTAAGAAGCTGTTAGCTACAGACTGGAAGCCCCGCCCCTCATTCTAATAAGCGTGACCGGTCTGAAAACAACCAAAGCGTTCTGTGTGCTTCTTTCTCCTGTTTAACAGGTTAGTTTTAGTGGACCAATTCACTAAATGATACACATGTGATTATAATAATAATATATAATTATATAATTATATATAATAAGTACATGTTTTGATGGTGGAACCTAACTTGAAAGTGTTTTAAGGTAACGTTTTTGTTGATAAGTGAATTCACTTAGAGAATCAATTCAAAATGGCGACGTCCATGTACAATACTTTTACAAGGACACTGACCCTAGGTCATACTCCCAAAAAGCTACCGTTTTTGTATTTTGTTCTATATTATATTTTGGTGAATTATGCGTGTTTTCTAAGGTGTGTGACTAGCTATATTATTGAATTTGGACATGGTTATGAATAAGTTCAGCTCTCAGTATTAATGATTAAACATTAACAGTAAATACCATAACTCAAAGGTGTTATTGGAAAAACTAAGAAAATAAGACAAGTATAATTACTTAAAGGAGCATTGCAAAGTGCACTGATTTAAAGGTGAACAATGCTAACACAAGACAATAAAGGTCGTTTCTTTTTTTTCAGTTTTTAATCTCTAATCCAGTTTGGATCACTGCTCCCTTCAATGACTGGATACCCGTGTGCACTGTGGAGCAGAGCATTGGAGCTGAGCGAGTGAAAAACCCGCTCTTCGCTCTGGATGGCTTTTGTTCCGCTCGCAATTCGCTAACGTGGACCCCTCCCCCACCGCTCCTTGCTCGCTCCGCGCTCACCTTAATTTCGGCATTGACCGCTCCGCTCCAACCCCCCGCTCAGCAGAAAAAGATGAGAGGGGAAGGGGAAAAAAAATCCTGAAATTGGCTAATTAAACATATGCTTTTTTTCGGAAGGCCTTCCTCTCAGTATTTGTCTATCATAGAATAATGAAAACAGACCCAGTTTACTGTTTCTCTTTTTGTTACTGTTGCGCCTCGGCATCTACAGTATAGAACAAATAATTGCATGCTTTATATTAGATCTAGTAGGCAACATTAAGCTGTATTTAGTAAATTAGGCTACCAGTTTCAAATGGCTAATAATGGCAACAAACCTTTAGATTTCTTCTCAGTGTGTTCACGATGTATGTGCTCACGCTTCCTTCCAATGTGTCTCTTCAAATTCCATAAAGAATCTTTGCCGACGGTAACACATTTGGCACACTCTGGGCCCTATCTTGCGCCAAACCTCCAAAACCTGCTATTAAGGGATATTAGGTATTGGGAGGGGCGTTCCCCCACAAAGAACGCAATCTTCCACCTCCCAAAACCCACGATCTTACCTGCAAAAACCACTATATTATGCACACATTATGCATGGGAGTGGTTAGGGCGTTCCACCTGTTTAACCAATCAGTGTGTCAGTAGCCATTGCCTTTAAGAGCAGGTTGCGGTACCTGCAAACTGCTATGGAGCGTCTTTTCACCCAGATCAGAGCAGCTCTCATGGGCAGCTCGTCTGGGACTCTGCTGTAGAGCTTCCTCCTCTTTTTTCCTCCTCACTGCACTGATATATACATAACTAGCTCTAACTAATGTGGAGCAAATGATTTAATCATTTCTTTTGTACTCCAAGAAGTTCCAACAAACTGTTCAGAAAAAAATAGAGCCAGTGAGCTTCCAGGAAAGCATTTCTTAACTAGAAAAGCACTCAGAGAGCGCAGACCTCCATCAAGCACAAGAGTTCTCCCATACAGCGATTTACAGATTGCGATAAAAATCCGCCTTCTGGATCAGATCCGGATCAGCCTCTGAAATTTTATAGAGGTTTTCAGTGTCAATACCTGAGTGAAATTTAATGAGCTGTGGGCAATAATTAACGGAGATGTTGAGAAACAAAATTTCCGACCCCATTGAGCGCGTGTTACGGTCTCAAGCCGGGTTGTGAACCGCAACCTTCCACCTCTGGGGCTACAACCCACTGCTCCACCTTCAATCCTCTACATAGACACTCAGATCCACCTCTGTTTCACCTTCCCATCCGACGAGCAGCCCAGGTGTGGCACTGCACACCTGTACCTATTCAGCCATCATTCAACCAGACTCGTCTCCAGATCTTCCCATAGAAACGCCTGATCCAGTCATTCGCAGTGCCACCTCCTTGCCTTCGTCGTCCCCTGGATTGTTGGTTTGGCTGCCAACCCTCGAATCCTCCTTTTTTACATCTGAGAGAATTAAACTCTTAAAATTCCAGAACTCCCTTCCTGTCTCCATTGTGGTTGCTTTAGGGTTCAAGAAACAACTAAACAGCGCAATGTTATCGAAAATTTGAAAGTGATGCAGAATCCAGGATTTCTTCTGGATCACACCCAAAATAAAACCAGTTCTTCCTTTTCACATTTCTGACAACTCCTGAAAATGTCATCAAAATCCGTCCATAACTTTTTGAGTTATCTCGAACACATCCCCTGCGCAAAGACGCACAGCTGCGCCAAGACGCATAGCCGCCGGAAGCGGTGTTTTTTCACAACAGAGTTCTGTGATCTCCTCGTTTCCTCCACAGCAAACATCTGAATGAGATCATGCCACAGCTGTACAGAAATCATCTGCCCTTAAGAGAATAATAACGTATGAAAGTAATACAGTGATGCATAATCGAGAGGTAGAGCCGGTTGTGCAGTCCACATGTGACTGGGTGGACGCGCAATGACAGGATTTGGACGCGCTCTTTTACGCGCCGACATGCCAGTTGCACTTTCCACAAACTCGGTATCTTGCGGTACTGGTGTCTCGCAGATTTTGGGTATTGGGTAATGGGTGGTCAGACCACCCATTACCCAATACCCAAAATCTGCGAGATACCAGTACCGCAAGATACCGAATTCGTGGAAAGCGCAGGAGACATGCCCATTGCCGCGCCACAAATGTGCTTAAGGGAGACGGCAAAATGGGGGGAACAGGTTTTGGGAGGTGGAAGATTGCATTTCGGTTGGCAGAGGCTCCTAAATCTGAGATTTGCAGGTAATGGGTATTGGGTATTGGGTATTGGGAGGTGCAAGATAGGGCCCTTCGTCTCTTTACCGTCACCATTTGTTGTTTTAACAATACATTGGAACGTTTTCTCTGATAGTTTCTTGAAATACATAGCATACATAGCATGGAGCATGCTCAAATGTAAACATGACTTTGATTTGGCGTGCAGTGCCGTGTGCACCGAGCTGCTTGGAGCGGACATAATTGCCGCTCCCGAGAGCGCTCCGACCAATTTTAAAACCCACTCAGCGTTCACGTAAAATCCATCCACTCCGCTCGCCTCTCCACTCCGCTCCAATGCTCTGCTGTGGAGTGAGACGTTCCCACCTCTGATATTTAGATATTTTCCTGTCTTGGTCTCTGGATGCTGCGTGGTTGTTTTTCAAACGGATTCTCTCAACTGTAACCCTTTGATCCTGTAGGGTTGCCATGGAAACCATCTCTGTATCTGTTCCAGCTCACTGACTGTGACCTGCGGAGGACACTGAGAAAAACTGAACCTGATCTACAACAGAAATGGTAAGGACGCACCCCGAGACATCATTTGTAGCTGAAGCTGCTTTTAAAAACTGGGCAGATTAAAGTGGAGGGAGATACATCAGTTAAATGTAAATGTTCAATGTTCTCTGTGTAGCTGGAGGATCCGGGGCTTCTTCAAGCAGTCATGTGATCAAAACTTCTAGATGCTGCCATTAGAGCAGTTTTGGGGGGTTTCCACCCACTTATTTTCTTTATCTGATTATCTCAGGGTTGATTGGTGGACGGAGGAGAGAAGGAAAGAAACACCAGCAACAACATGACATCAGAGGAAGAAGTAAGTCCTTTAAACTTGTCGCCACTGTTTGTTATCCACATTTAGAACCTGGAAGGTTACTGAAGTACTCCACTTTGTAGCATGCTGGACCAGTTTAAACGAAGCATCCACTTGGAGTCTGAAAATGAGAAGTTAGAAATGTACATTTTATGGTTTCTGAAAAAATGGGGATCATCTTTCAGGAGAAACCAGGTTTCTCAGTTTCTTTTTGAAATTCCTGCTATTTTTCCTGCTCAGACATGTCCAGGCAACAAAAACTAGACATCAATAGACAACAAAGCAGGTATTTATTCAGATCCAGGACCCCTGAAGATCTCTGACTGTTGTAATGACACTGACACACCACGAGGTGGAACTATAATGAGAGCATTTACATTTAGGTTCATGTCTCGAAACCGTTAACGGGAACATCACATCTGTTTTTCCCTGATTTATTCAGGACTGAAGAATCAAACTCAGCCATTTCTGCCATAAACGTTTGCTGCTGTTTTCAAAACATTAGCAGTTAACTCACCTGAGACCAGTTAACCAGTTTTAAAACCAACTGAAGGATGATTCCCTTTGAACTGAATGGTGTCTAAGGGGGGCGGGGCTTAGCCTGAACAGGGATAGATTGATGGGCTGGGTTCATCTAGATCAGCCATTCCCAAACTTCAGAATACCATGGCCCAATTTAAAATGTGAAAAAAATCTCTGCGGCCCACCCAAACCTTTAATCACAACTGTGACCAACATACAGGACTAGAAGTTATGTTCAGATATTAATGTAAGGGTTCAACAAATAAGGTGACACTTGTCATATTAAGTTCAGGTGACAGCAGAATAACACTAAACTGGTTTGTTTCATTACTTCTGAATGTTTTTATTTAATTATTTCATGAACATTTCACAGTAATTAAAAACATATTTTAAAAAGATCAAGAATTGGATACATCTTTTAATTTTAAAGACCTCACGGCCCACCTGCAGTACCACGATGGCCCACCAGGGGGCCCCAGCCCACACTTTTGGAATCACTGATCAAGATCGTTTATAGATAAATGTGGTATAAATACATGAGGAATGATGGCATTTGATATGTTGTTACACCTTTGATTGGAGCTTCCTCTCTCATCTGTTCTCGCTTCACAGAAGAAGACCTGCAAAAACCAGGATGGTCATCATGACCTAGAAGATGGTTTCACGTACGGACAGCTGGATCAGCCCGCCAGCGCTGAGAGGTACCATCACTGGTTGGACCAGGCTGGACCGAGCTTCAGAAACACCACGGGGGTCAAATGTGGCCATCCTGTAAAAAAGACTCACACCTGTGACCAATGTGGGAGGAGCTTCAGCCAACTCAGTAATTTGAAAAGCCACCAACTTATCCACACAGGAGAAAAGCCTCACACCTGTGACCAGTGTGGGAGGAGATTCAGCCGACTCAATAGTTTGAAACTCCACCAACTTATCCACACAGGAGAAAAGCCTTTCACCTGTGACCAATGTGGGAGGAGCTTCAGAGAACGCTCAAGCTTGAAACAACACATAAAGATCCACACAGGAGAAAAGGCTCACACCTGTGACCAATGTGGGAGGAGCTTCAGCCAAATGAGTAATTTGAAAAGCCACCAACTTATCCACACAGGAGAAAAGCCTTTCACCTGTGACCAATGTGGGAGGAGCTTCAGCCAACTCAGTAATTTGAAACACCACCAACTTATCCACACAGGATAAAAGCCTTTCACCTGTAACCAATGTGGGTGGAGCTTCAGCCGACTCAGTTGTTTGAAACGCCACCAACTTATCCACACAGGAGAAAAGCCTTTCACCTGTGACCAATGTGGGTGGAGCTTCAGCCGACTCAGTAGTTTGAAACACCACCAACTTATCCACACAGGAGAAAAGCCTCACACCTGTGACCAATGTGGGAGGAGCTTCAGCCGACTCAGTAGTTTGAAACACCACCAACTTATCCACACAGGAGAAAAGCCTCACACCTGTGACCAATGTAGGAGGAGCTTCAGACAACCGGCTGATCTAAGCATTCATATGAAGGTCCACATCACTGAAGATCTCTATATTTGTGACCAGTGTTGGAGGAGCTTCAATAACCTCAGTAATTTTAAACGTCATCAGTACATTCATACAGGACAAAAACCTTACATCTGTGATCACTGTGGGAGGAGCTTCAGACACTACTCAACTTTAAAAGGTCACATTAAGATCCACAAAGGAGAAAAACCTCAGGATATCACCACAGGAGAAAAGGCCTCAATCATCAACCCATCAACTGTCCAATAAACATTTCAGGGCTCTAGAAATGTTTTAATGTTAACAGAATATAGAAACTCTGGAGGAAATCCATTGGTCCAAGACTCTGAAGAGACTCCTTCAGCTCATCCACACTTTGACATCAATATTGATCATTTTCTGATTTTTGTTAATAGTCTGAAAACTGTTATATAAAATTATATTCATTTGCATTCAACTCAGATTGTAAAGTTTTCTTTCCCGTGCAAACACACCTCCCTCAAACCAAGAGGGAGACGCCACCATCTCTTTATTTATCAGGAGGCCATGAAGGTGCAGCATTCCAGCCAGATGGAAGGTCTCATTGGTTCTGATGTGATTGTGGCTCCAACACAGTTGGGTTGAAGTTGGAGGGAACTGACAGCTGTCTTAAATGTTTCCAGTTGAGAACAATCTCACTGTTCAACGTTGAACTCTGGTTTGTAAATGGTTTTACAATCCCTACTAGACTGAGACGACGCAACAATTTCTAATAGTGCTCATGTCTTTCCCTTTTGATATTGTGTTTAGGCAACACAAGGCAACTTGAAAATCTAAATTTTTTTTTCAAGTTTCTGAAATTGGCGGTTGTTCAGCCTTTAAGAGGACAAACGACACCTCCACCAAAGCCTGAGTGTGTTTGCGTCACCTGTCTATTAACTGGGGAGCTTGGTGAGCAGGTCACAGCAGAAGTCCCGCCTCCCAGCTGCCAGTCACAGACACAAAGCTGTAAGAGCCAATCAAGAGAAAATTGTTGTTTTAGAACATGTTACAATGTGTCATTTTATGTTTTAATGCTACTTATGAATTATTTCAGTCAATGTTGTAAATAATATATTTATTTTAATATTAATCAGCCTGGTCTAAAGTATTGTAATGATCTGTTCATAAAGCCTTTTAGACATGGAAGGTTATCTGCAGCCAAAACAACGGTCCAGTTCTGGGTTGGACTGGAAACGGGGCCCTCAGAGAAGACGAGCTGCACCAAGCCACAGTTAATCAGATTTCACAAAAAACAGAAAGGTTTTTAATGCAGTAATATGATACAGAAATAATAGATCAAGTATCAGGGCAGTGACAAGCTGGAAATGTCTCAGGAAGACAAGCAGTCTGTAAACGTTGTTTCTGACTTAGTTTATCATGCTGATGGACATTATGACATCAACCTCCCAACCAGAAACAAAGCAGTGGTCTTTTTTCCAAACAAAGAAGTTGCTGTGCAGCGAACATTCAATCTTCAAAAAATGTTCAAACAAAAACCCTGAATTTCATCAAGGATACAAAGACCACATCCGTGATTTATTCAGAAAGGGGTATGCAGTCAAGGTGCCAGAAGCACAGCTGTCTCTCCAAGGTAGGACACATGGAGCTGTGGACAGAGAGCTCCCTCGGCTCCTTGGACAAACTGAAGCCTGAAGCACCTTCGGCTGAGCTGGGGAACAGCTCCATGTTGGACTGGCAGCACCACTTGGCTGATGGAGCCAAACTGTTCATGGACAATCATTTCAGGACTCCTCAAAGTCAAATTCTGCAGGGTCCTGACCAGTCCCTCCACAGTGAAGACCATGGTGGACGGAGTTGTTTGCACCCAGAGGAAGAAAAATGAGTATAAAGTAACATGAATGATCATCCGAGGTTAGCAGAAGTTAAACCTGCTAAGATAAAAACCGCTAATGGGTTCCAACAGGCTTCTTAGCGCTGCTGGTCCCGCCTCTTTGTAACATGATGTAGAGCAGGTCAAGAAAAAACGTCCTTCAAATGTTCTCAGTACAAACCTATGAGTCATGTGACCGGACAGTTTATCCATAGTTGATCCAGTCAGAGAGGTGGACTTGACTGTTACTGGAGCTGAGGTCACAAGGTAGTTGAGAAGCTGCATGGTGGCAGGACTCCAGGGGTGGATGAGATCCATCCTGAGGTCTTCAGGGCTCTGGATGTTGTAGGACTGTCTTGGTTGACATGTCTCTGCAACATCGTGGGGACATTGGAGGCAGTACCTCTAGAACTGGGGTGGTCGTCCCCCTTTACAAGAAGGGGGATTGGAGGATTTATTCCAGTGATGGGGTCCTGGGTCCATTATTACTGGCTGTCCAGTCCCTGTACAAACAGAGGGAGAGTTTCGTCCACATCGCTGGTAGTAGGTTGGATTAGTTTCCAGTGAGAGTTGGACTCCATCAGGGCTGATCTTTATCACAGACTTTTTTTTTCATGACTTTCATAGACAGAATTTCTAGACGCAGCCAAGGAGTTGAGGAGGGCCATTTTGGTGACGTCTGGATTTCATCTTTCTTTTTTGTAGATGATGTGGTCCTGTTGGCTTCATTGAGTCCTGATGTTCAGCTGTAACTGGAGCAGTTCACCGCTGAGTGAGAAGTGACAGAGATGAGAATCAGCAGCTCCAAATCTGAGGTTTGGTTCTCAGTCAGAAAAGGGTAGAATGACCTCTTTGGGTTTGGGAGAAGGTTCTGCTGGAGAGTTTGGGTGAATTCCAATTCATCCCTTAACCCTCAATCTCAACCCTCAGTCTCAAAAATGCGCGCTCCCGCTAAGGGCAAGTGCTGTCCCAATTCTTAGCAAGTCAAGTTGAGGGACGAGTTTGAGGGCTGTATCGCCCTCAAAATTGAGATTTTCCGACACCACCCTTGGAAGTAAGGAAGGCTATCCAGAAGCTAGCTACAAATGTAAGTATCTTCGTATATCTTAAAGATATAAATGTTACGAAACCATTTTATTGTGTTTGTTTGAGATTTTTTTCATGGATTAACATCGTTGTTGCGTAACATTTTTTTTTTTACTTTACGATGTTTGCTGCCGGAACGGCGGTCCCGTCGGCTTCACGTTGTACTCGTCGGTAGTCCCGGCCGGCCGCCGACAGGGGCGGTCCCTGGTCCCGTCAGCGGTCCCGGCCGGCTTCACGTTATTTGTATACCTTGTTGTGTAGCGACGGATGGACTGAATAATGTATCCTCTATTGTGTTATTTGCTAATATTATTTAGAGAATATACAGCGCTCTTTTCAATGTTATCCCTGTGTCACTTCAGGAAATACAGAGACAACACGGGCTCTGATACATTTCAGTCTGAAGACGTAACTACACTCGAGGGTTGTCCCATTTCTAAGTCACAAGATAGACCTGACACTTACTTTCGAGGGTTAAGATTGAGGGCCAAAAATTGAGGGTTAAGGGCGAGGGTTGAGATTGATGGTTAAGAGAGGAATTGGAATTGGCCCTTCATGTCTCTCGGCTGACTTGAGAATGCCTCATGTTCCCCTGGAAGAGATGGAGGAGGTGACTGGGGAGAAAGAGGTCTGAGTCTCTCTGCTTAGACTGCTGCCCCCCCAACCTGAACCAGATAAATGGAAGTTAATGGATGGATGAACTTTCCTGCCAGCTTATATGACTGTTGATGTTCAGTCTTGACATTCGGTGGATGAACCGTAGATGCTGTGAAGATGAGGAGAACTCTGATAGCAACAGGAGCATCAAATAAAGCATAAATAAATAACTGGTCAGACAGCTGTTTCACCATGACACTAATGGATTCTAATTTCATCCATTAGGGGGCGGAGTTTATCAACTAATCAACAGAAGGACGACTTCTCTCGAACCTAAATTTAGTTTCATATTTCCTCTCTTTAAAAAGGCTTTATATCAAGATTTTTTTTTCTTTTTTTTTGAGAGACCTTCATAGTTACAGAGACTTCATATCATAAACCACCATCAGGTCCTTGAAGACGTCTGAAGACAGAAACTAACAGCTGCAGCAACCACACTGGGAGATGCTTTCATGACATTCTGGCTATTGATTCACTAAGAACCAATATTTTATGTACTTTACTGTTAAAACTGATTACATGGTAGAATTTATGCATGAACTGATTCATAGTTCACGCACAGTCTGATCCTCCACAAATTTACATCTGAATTAACTTCAGTTGATCTCATCAGTGAACAAACGTTGGTTGGTTTCCAGCATCAGAGAACGTCACATCCTGCAGAGACACACCTGCCTGCATCTCTATATATCTGTTTAACTACATCCAGAAATCACTGAGACTCTTAGTTTGAGAACATGACCACTATCAGACATGGTCTCCTCAGCTTGTTGCTGTTTCCACTCTGGATCAAAGGTCAAGTGTTGGAACATCAGCAGATTTACTTCAGCAGTTAGATGGTGACCACACTTGATGTTAATATGTCAGAAAATAAGATGTTACTAACTTTCACTGTTTTCCACACAGGTCTAACTGGTGGAAGTGATGTCTACCAGACCTCCATACTGTGGCAGAAGAAGGGTGAAAGAGCAGAAATGTACTGTAACCACACTAAGGGTGCTGAATATTATCAGATGTACTGGTTCAGACAGCAGCCAGGAAAAACTATGGAACTAATCGTGTTCACAATGACTGGTAAAAGAGATGATGAGCAGGACTTTGGAAAGTTCAGCAAAGAAAAGTTCTCAGCCTCCAAGACTGTAGCTGAGAGAGGAACGTTCACAGTGAAGAATCTGCAGCCAGAAGATAAAGGCTGGTACTTCTGTGCTGTGAGTCAACACAGTGATGCAGGTGACTGAAAGAGCTTAACAAAAACTCAGCTGCAGGAGTGGACTGAAGATCTCATTATTTGGTATAACCACTCAGGGGCACTCTATACTTTAAAGTGTGACTGTATTTCAGCTTATAATTAATGGTGTTAAAGCAACATTGTCATCTTATTTTGAAATGATAAAATAATGTCAAAGAAAGTGTGGACAAAACAAATTTTCCACTAAAAATATCTCCTGTGATCAGGGTTTGCCCCTTAGAATAAATAGTTTGTTACCATGAGGGCAGCAAACTGGCCCCCCCAGAAACATTTGACCAAAAAGGATACAAATGTTGCAATCTGGTGATATCTGAGACCAAAATCAATTTTCTGAGTTATTTATTTATTTATTTTTAAAAAAGAGTCAAATTTGTCAAACTAATCAGGCATATTGAAAACAAATGAAGCACTGACAAAATACACTAACTCACTGACAAAAAGTCCCCTCAAATGTACAAATTTTGGGGCAAATTGGACAACATATGTGCAGGTTAGAACAACCTTTTTTGGTTGACTTCAATATTTCGATATTCAATATTTGCTGCACTATCACAGTGACACCCTTTGATAGAAAGTTAGTTTGATTGTCAGTCATCTTTAATATCTTATCGATTGATTGACCAAATCTGTGTTACATCTGCTAAAGCCGGTCAGAGTCCGGATGCATAATACCAAAATAACACTCCCTGTAGCCAGCAGGTGGCGCTACAACTGTTCCTGAATATTACCATGTAGATGTGTTTCATGCTCAGACTACAATCGTACACACCAGTTCTGGACCAGATTAAACAATGTATGGCTGAGTTACAGCAGAAGGGTTGACAAGTCAGCCAGTGGGTTTCCGATCAGTGGGGGGTCTGGGCTGCTGTTACAGGACCCTGACTGTTGACATGTGTCTCCATTAACAAGAACAGGAACAAGATTTTTGAGAACTTCTTTGGGACTTAACAAACCCCTTCTTTCTGTTAGACAATTAAGTGTGGCCCCCGAAAGGTTTCTGGGTGGGAGGGTAGTGTTGATTTAATGCTGGTTGGGTATTCTTTCAGCAGGGGAGGACTCTGTTCAGCCCTTTCAATGTCCACTTTCAGTTGGAGTCTTTTATTCTCATTCATTGTCTCCATAAGCACGTTACAACAGAGGTCTTCAACCCTGGTCCTCGTGACCCCCTGTCCAGCAGGTTTTAGATGTTTCCCCTTCTTCGTCACACCGTGATACAAGTGGCTGTGTCATCAACAGACTTGTGCAGACTTTGAGGACAACCTGATAATGACCATTAATTAAAATCAGGTGTGTTGAAGCTGGGAAACCTCTAAAACCTGCTGGATAAGGGGTCACGAGGACCAGGGTTGAAGCCCTTTGCGTTACAACCACAGCAGACACCCTCCCACCTCCTGGGTTCTTTCTGGACCTCTGCTAACATAAACCTGACTGCTGACTGATCCTTCAGCTGCCATATAATATACACTGAAGGAAAAAAGAAATGCACCATTTTCGTTTTCTCAGTTTTTCCAAAAATATTATAGACAGTGAAAAATTACAGACTACAATGAGTTTAGTACAATTTTGAGTCAAAATGAAATCACTGTTTTCCTGGTTCCGGTTGATTGATTTTGATCAGCAATAACAATTGTAGTTTTGTATAATCACCTACGTCTGGGTCATGAGTAAAACTCAGAGATGAATTGGACCTGTCCTCAATTGTGCACAACCATTCCCTATAAAAAGACACCAAAATGGATAAAAAGCACATTTGTTCACGATGCCACGACTACAGCAACCATGCTTCAAGCCTGGAAGGAGCACACGGGCTGTAGCCAGGGTGTTTGGAGTCCATCACTCTACTGTTGTACACCTTGCTGAGCGTTTCCAGACCACTGGATCCTCCAATGACCGTCCAAGATCTGGTCGACCACGTGTCACAACGGCCGCACAGGACCGAGCGAATCGGCTGTCACATCTCCGTGACAGGTTTCGACCAGCAACAAGAACTGCTGCTGAAACCATTGGGACCCATCAATTATCAGTGTCCTTGAGGCGAATGGTGGTCATGTTAATTACTGACAATCGAATCAAATAACTGTGTTTTTGTTTACTGTGATGCTTTATTGTTTGGTCATGTTATTGCTATTGAAACTGTCACAAGCATTGATTAATTGGGTCTGAATATCAGGGACAGGTATATGGTTGATGTGCACATTTAATATTTCCATTAAAAATAAGTAACCAAAAGAAAATGTGGTAAAAAAGCAGTGGTGCGTTTCTTTTTTCCTTGAGTGTAGTTGTAGATGCCAGTTCTGTTGCTTTTCAACACGCTGTTATTATTTCAACCACCAGAGGGCAGTGTTTCTCAGCTGTTCATTGACTGTGACATAATTTTTCTGTAATCTTTTTCAGTTATATTATTCTTGAACTTTTTTTTAACGTATTTCAGTTTTGTAGATTTAATTCAGAGATCCTAATTGATCATGACAAAGACATAAATGTCTGTGACAAATTCCATCAAATATAACTGCCAGATTTTTCAAAAAAGGTCACATGTATCAACCACCATCAGCTCCATGAATACTTCTAAACACAGAGATGAATAGCTGCTCAAACCACACTAATAGATGCTGTTATTATTTTTAGATATCTGTTATATTTCCAAATGTGAACCACGATCCATCCCTCCATCCATCCATCCATCCTTCCATCAATCCATCCATCCATCATCCATCCATTCATCAGTTCATCCAAAGACTGAAATCACCACAGTTTCACTGCAGTTTCATGTGAAATAACAGAAATATTAAGTCATCAGCAGTTATCAGAACAACAGTGTTGTTTCATGAAAATGTAAATCAGCTCTACAGCTCTACACCAGGACCAGCTCTACACCCTCTTCAGGGTCTTGGAGGGGGCATGGGAGTTCGCCCAACCAGTCTACATGTGTTTTGTGGACTTGGAGAAGGCGTTCGACCGTGTTCCCCGGGGATTCCTGTGGGGGGTGCTTCCGGAGTATGGGGTGCCGGACTCCCTTGTACGGGCTGTCCGGTCCCTGTATGACCGGTGCCAGAGTTTGGTCTGCATTGCCGGCAGTAAGTCGGATTTGTTTCCAGTGAGGGTTGGACTCCGCCAAGGCTGCCCTTTGGATCCGGTTCGGTGGCCTCAGGATTGGGTCTCTGCTATTTGATGTGGTTCTGTTGGCTTCATCGAGCCGTGATCTACAGCTCTCGCTGGAGCGATTCGCAGCCAGTTGTGAAGCGGCTGGGATGAGAATCAGCACCTCCAAATCCGACCATGGTCCTCAGCCGGAAAAGGGTGGAGTGCCCTCTCCGGGTTGGGGATGAGGTCCTTCCCCAAGTGGAGGAGTTTAAGTATCTCGGGATCTTGTTCACGAGTGAGGGAAGAATGGACCGGGAGATCGACAGACGGATCGGTGCGCCATCTGCAGGGATGGGGGTGCTGCGCCGGTCTGTTGTGGTGAAGAAGGAGCTGAGTCGGAAGGCGAAGCTCTCGATTTACTGGTCGATCTATGTTCCCACTCTCACCTATGGTCATGAGCTTTGGGTAGTGACCGAAAGAACAAGATCGCGGATACAAATGAGCTTCCTTCGCAGGGTGGCCGGGCTCACCCTTAGAGATAGGGTGAGAAGCTCGGTCATCCAGGAGGGGCTCAGAGTAGAACCGCTGCTCCTCCGCATCGAGAGGAGCCAGATGAGGTGGCTCGGGCATCTGGTTAGGATGCCTCCTGGACGCCTCCCTGGTGAGGTGTTCCGGGCACGTCCCACTGGGAAGAGACCCCGGGGAAGACCCAGGACACGCTGGAGGGACTATGTCTCTCGGATGGCCTGGGAACGCCTCGGGATCCCCCCAGAGGAGCTAGAAGAAGTGGCCAGGGAGAGGGGGGTCTGGGCTTCCTTACTCCGGCTGGTACCCCCGCGACCCAACTTCAGATAAGCGGAAGAAGATGGATGGATGGAAAATGTAAATCAGAGAAGAAACAGGTTCAGCTAAAAAAACCACAGTTTGTGTCTCCTCCCTCTGACTTGAACTCAAAACTTGTTTTCAGTCTGTCAGTCGACGCAGAGACAAAGAGGAAGTTAAAGACCTCATGATGAGAAACTTCAGCAGCATCACTCTTCTGCTTCTCTGCTTTTCCTGTAGGTCTGACATTAAACCAGCCGCTCAAACACTTTACATTTCTGTCACTGCTTCTGTTTTATTCATGTGTTTTGTTCTTCCAACACAGATCTTTCATTGAGCAGCAACGTCCATCAGCATCCATCAATGATATTAGGAGATCGTCAGAGTTCCACAAATATCAGCTGCAACCATTCAGTCAGCTCATATAATGTAATATTGTGGTACCAGAAGAAGATGGGTGACTCTGCTCTGAAACTGATTGGATATACTTATATGTCTAACCCAACAATGGAGAAAGACTTCAAAGAGCATTTCACTGTGAGTGGAGATGGCTCAAAGAAATCTGATCTCAATATTCAGAAGTTGGAGACAGAAGACAGCGGCGTTTATTACTGTGCAGCTAGTCAACACAGTGACTCAGTTCCCTTCTCTCCTGTACAAAAACCCCCTCTGATAATCCACCACATGAACACACACTGAAGAAGAGCACACCTGCATGGAGCTGCAGTCAGTGGCAGCAAATCAGCAGAGACATCAACATGAAAACCTGCTGTTCCTGTCTTCACCCACACAGCAGGATGACCCACTCATGATGTGTAATGGCCAGAAAGTCCATCCCCCCTCTCTCAGTCTGCAGGTTTCATTACACTTCTGTTGTCATCTGAGCTGGAATCATGATCATACTCTTCAGACACTAACAGTCATTCACCTGCTGATAACATCAGCAGCAAATAAACCTCAAGTAGATAACTGATCACACAGCTGCTCACCATGATGGATTCGTATTTCAGCCACTAGGGAGCACTGTTTCTATACTAATATTTTTAACTCAGTGTCCCAGAATGAAAAGGCTGCAAGTTTAAAGTGATCAATAATGTAGACCTGAACAAACATGGGTTAGGGAATTGGCAGCCAGCTTGGTGGGTGAATGGCCCCCTTCATACAGATGAGGTCTGGGTAAAGGTTTGGGGGTTAAAGTCTCCAGACATCAACATGAGTGCACTGGGCTGTTGTGTTTGTTGCCAGGCAACGACTGATCCCATGACTTCACATGCAGCATCAGCGTGTAAAACAGGGGAACTCTCTTAGCAGACAACAAGGATGGAAACTCACAGCTCAGTAACTCAAAATCCTGGTGCAGAGATACTCCTTCACAGTAACATGCTGGCAAATGATGGTACCAGTTAAGATCTTAATGCAGCTGTGTTTGTGTCCTCTAATCTGTTTCACCATGTTAATGACACATCCAGATACTAAATATTCTGATGAGTTTCTGCTGAGTGATAAATGTGATGACTGCTGCAGACAGGATTCAGACTCAGTCCTGGCTGACCCAGCAGAGTGGAGACTAAACCACATCACACATTGATCAGAGGAGTTGATGAGACACTTTTAATGTTGACAAGAGGAGGAGGGACAGTGACTCCTCCCACCTTGGTTTTCTGCTCAAACACATCATGAAAACAGGACCAGAAACAAACTGACTTCAACACAACATGATGTTGTTCATCATCTGCTACATCAGCTTTCATGTCATTCTGGTTTCAGGTAAAGTAGTGAAAAGTCTTTTACTTGTAGAAGTCTTTGTAAAAACAGATTTTCTTCTCTGCTGTGTGCTGATTTTGTTGTCTTCTCCACAGGTTCCTCTCTAAGTGACCAGGTTTTCCAGACTCCAGCCTACATCCATAAAGAACCAGTACAAACATCACAAATCAACTGTTCACACAGTATTCAGAGCTACAATCGAATCCTCTGGTATAAGCAGGGCCGTCGGACAGGGGGTAAAAGTTACACAGCCTTGGGGGGGGGCCATGGCAGAGGGGGGCCCATGGGAAGTTAAGGGGGAAAAAATTATATATTGAATATATTAGTTAATACCAAAACTAAATTTCATGACAGATATTGATCGTAATGCAAACTTGGTGGGCCCTATATTAAATGGCATATTGTTGTAATCCAAAAACCTTAAGTCTGTTGTGACGGACTACTCTGTGTGAACACCCCTTGGAATATGCGCAAAATCGTTAAGTCCAAAGCTGTTTCTCACCGTGAGGCGCAGCTTGATTACTATTAGCGTATGTGGATGGAGAGATAATGTCGCAACCTCACAAGAAATATAAATCTGGCTCTCAGAAACGTAAAGAGAGGAAAGAGAGAGAGAAGAAACAAAATGAGGGGAGTCAGCTGCTTACAGACTTCTTCTCAAAGAAAGGTGAGTACAATTGTAACAAACGTTAAACTTTAAACACACAAGATGAAATCCCATTGTCAACTGCCGTAAGCTCCGCTATCATTGCTAAAACGGACATAAACAGCCATAAAGCAAGATCAGATAATAGACTCAAGTGAAATCACTTGAGTGAAATCACTCAAGTGTTTGTGGCTGCTGTGTATATCCACCCACGAGCTAATGCTAATGTAGCCATGAGCAGGCTGCATGACAGCATCAGCAGGCAGCAGAACAAACACCCAGAGGGCTTCTTCATTGTGGCTGGGGACTTCAATCACACCAATTTAAAGACTGTGCTCCCCAGATTCTACAAGAATGTGGACATTAAAACAAGGAAGGGCAGAACACTAGACCAGGTCTACACCAACATCTCTGGAGCCTACAAAGCCCGCCCCTCCCCTCACCTGGGACACTCAGACCATCTTTCCCTGTTCCTAATACCAGCCTACAAACCCCTCGTCTGCAGGTCCAAGCCACAGCACAAGTCCATACAGTGCTGGACTGAGGAGGCCACACTATCCTTGCAGGACTGTTTTGAGGACACCATATGGGAGCTCTTTGAGGAACCAGACATTGAGCTCCACACCTCCTCTGTACTGTCATATATCAGTTTCTGCATGGACAGTGTAACAACAAGGAAACAGGTGAAAATATTCCCCAACCAAAAACCCTGGTTCAACACCAAAACCAGAGCACTACTCCAGGCCAGAGACTCAGCACTGAGGTCAGGAGACAGGGAGGCCTACAGGAAGGCTAGAGTGGACCTGAACAGAGGCATCAAGGCTGCTAAAGCAAGATACAGAGAGCAGATAGAGGCCAGTTTCAGGGAAAACAACCCCCGCTCCATGTGGAAAGGCATCCAGAACATCACAGATTACAGACAATGCCACAACACCCCCTCCCCCACCGACACTTCTCTCCCAGACCAACTTAACGCCTTCTTCTCCCGCTTTGAAGAAAACAGCAGACAGGCAGAGGAGACACAGCTGACACCATCAGAGCATGACCAGCCCCCCACCATCCAACAACACCAGGTACTACTCCGAGTCCTGCGAGGCATCGACACCAGCAAAGCACCAGGACCGGATGGAATACCAGGGAAGGTGCTGAAATCATGTGCCCATCAACTTGCTGCAGTATTCACTAACATCTTTAACCGTTCGCTGCAGCAAGCCACAGTCCCCACCTGCCTGAAAACTGCCACCATAATCCCTGTGCCCAAAACCTCTGCCATCACAGGACTGAATGATTACCGACCTGTGGCCCTGACACCGGTAATCATGAAATGTATGGAGAGACTGGTGTTACAGCATGTCAAGGCCCATATTCCACCTGGCTTCGACCAACATCAGTTTGCCTACAGGTCCAACAGATCCACAGATGACGCCATCTCCATCGCCCTCCACACCGCTCTCACCCACATCGAAAGCCCAAAATCATACATCAGGATGTTGTTTGTTGACTTCAGTTCGGCATTCAACTCCATCAGCCCCAGCCGACTGATCAACAAACTGCAGACACTCCAACTCGGAACCTCCCTCTGTCTGTGGATCAAGGACTTCCTGACTAACAGACCCCAGCACATCAGGATGGGCACCTCCACATCCTCCACCATCGTTCTCAACACCGGTGTGCCTCAGGGCTGTGTTCTGAGTCCAGTCTTGTACACGCTGTACACCCACGACTGCGTCGCCACCCAAGACTCCAACACCCTCATAAAATTTGCAGACCCCACAACCATTGTTGGACTGATAAACAATGGTGATGAGGCACCATACAGGGAGGAGGTCCGAGCACTGGCGGCCTGGTGCAGTGACAACCACCTCAACCTCAACACCAAAAAAACAAAAGAACTCATCATTGACTTCCGAAAGACAAGGACTAAACTACACTCAGGTCTGAGGATAAATGGGGAAGAGGTGGAGCGGGTCAAAAACTTCAGGTTTCTGGGACTGCACATCTCAGAGGACCTGGGCTGGACTGTGAACACCACCCACATCATTAAAAAGGCCCAGCAGCGTCTCTTTTTTCCTGAGAACGCTGCGGAGGAACAAACTCCCTCCACCTCTGCTGAAAAACTTTTATCAGTGCACAATAGAGAGTGTCCTGACCTACGGGTGTACGGTGTGGTATGCCAGCTGCACTGCATCAGAGAAAAAACAACTGCAGCGGGTCATCAAGACTGCTCAGTGGATCGTCGGCTCCCCACTACCGCGCCTACAGGAGATCTACTGGAGCAGGCTTCATCGACGGGCTGCAAAGATCCAGGATGACCCTGCCCACCCAGGACACTCTCTATTCTCCCACCTCCCCTCTGGCAGACTCAGAGTCATGAGAGCCCGCACCAACAGACTGAAAAACAGCTTCTTCCCCATGGCTGTGAAAAGTCTGCTGCAGGAATCATGACCCCACCCACCCCCCCACCCCCCCCCCCACCCCGCCCCCCCTCCACACGCACACTACTACCGCTCCTCCCAATGGACAATAACTTCTTGCACCTTAAATACTGCACCTTCAACTCAGACTATTTATGTTTATAAAAATACTACCTGCACTTTACTTTTTTTACTGTTTATAGTATTTATTATTACGTGGAAATATACTTCTGACTGAAGCTGCTATAAGGGAGATGCTGCCAAACAGAATTTTGTTGTGTACGTTTATACAATGACAATAAAAGATTCTTATCTTCTTCTTCTAGACTACCCCAGTGGCGGCTGGTGAAAAAAAATCTTGGTGGGGCTGGTGTGCCAACATTTTTCCCAGCCTAATCTAGCATAAGCATTAAAATGAACAGTTGGAAAATGACAACAGGTCCACAATAATAATTTAATTTCAGTTTCCAGTTTCAAATAAGAAGTAACAATTTACAGCTATATTAGACTTTATGCTATCAAATACTATACAATCAAGGGGTAAATTGTCCCTCTGAAAGGATGCTGTGCAGCCTCTCCAATAAGGCACCAGCTGTTGAATCCACACAGCTGTTGGGTAGCTTGATGAATCCATAGAACCGCTCCTGTTTGTTGTTGCGTCCATCAATGTACCTCAGTACCAGGACTAGCTGACATTATGTCCCTACATTGCTTATTCAAAAGCACCACAAAATTTAACACAATTGATTATCTTGGACACAATATTACGGTTTTTATCTACCTCTTCATTGTGCCTTCTTTCAGTAATGTGGTGCCCATCATCTGGCTGCGTTGCTATGCTAATCTTTCCGAGCACAGCTAGCTTTACGCAGTTTTCCATGTGAACTTTGGATCTCTCATGTTTCTTGATCCGTTCAAAGAGTTGGTTTAAGTCAGTTAGTCCAGTCTTTGTCCAAGTCCAATCACATCTGTCACTTCTGAAGAGGATACAGGGGAAACAGAAAAGTGCATTAGCTGCTCCACAACCTGCCAGCCACGTCTCAGGGTTTAACCAACTCTGACAAAAACTCAGTTTGTATGATTTACCTTTCTCCTTCGTTTACTGGAAAATGTTAATTTCAGGCTTGTCGGGTCCCAGCTCCTTAACGAGAAGTTTTTTCTCCGTCGTCCGTCTCACAAAAGGGAACATTAATAATGATTTCACCAAATTAGGTGGAAGCTGCTCTTGAACTACAGTTGTCGCCATCTCTCTTCCTCGTTGCCGTATTTTTTTTTCTCCCGACGTAGGACAGAGTCTGGGAGTCGCTCTACGAAATAAAACTACCGCTGGCCCTTCACGTAGCTCTAGCTCATAAACCTTCACGCATTTTACGTAGCTGTTGGGGCGACATTTCCAGCGCCCCATCGGTGTTAAATTTGGTGACGTTGATAGGCCAATTATCCATAAATTTCCCCTAGCAACCAATAACCGGATTGGCTATTTAGCTGCAGGTCAGGGGCGCTTTGCCGAGCGCCCCGTGAGAGAATGACGCACTGTAGGTCGGTGGAAAATCACTGTTTAATGAGTGTCAGTTGGTGGAAATGTTGTTTAAATTATTTAAATCGCATGTAGGCACACACATACTATTAATTAATCTGATGCTGATCAAAAAAATAAATAAAAATAAAATAGAATAAATATTTTTCCCCTCCACAGCTGGTGGGGCGGCGCCCCAGCGCCCCCTATAGGCCAGCCGCCTCTGGGCCAGCCGCCTCTGGACTACCCTTTCAAATGGTCTTGTTATTAAAATAATGGAATATAAAGTCGGCTAATATTGCAGCAATATAACAGCAAGCAGGTGAAGCAAGCAAATATTATATTGATTAGCCGGGCTACATAGTGGCATACTTCACACAGTTATGTGTTGTTATGTAGGCTAGTCTGTGTCATCCTTAATCTCTTTCAGTAAAACTAAATTTATGAAAAACATTACAGAAACTGTTACATAGGACCAGCAATCGGCATCCTCCTCTGATGCATTAGGACAAGGTGAGTTAGTTAAATATGAAGGCAGAATAAAACTATGTTGACTTGAACAATAGCGGCTATAGGCTAATTGGGATGAGACTCTCATTCCAATTAGCCTATAGCCGCTATTGTTCATTGCCTTGGTATAATTAACATACTGTAGGCCTCTCATCATGAGAGGCCTACAGTATGTTAATTATACCAAGGCACAATGATTTTATTTATTTGTCACATCACATGCATAATTATTAACAAAAAATATGCAGTGAAATAATTATATAGCTAAGTATAATCATATAAAATTATCCTTCATGCTCCTGTAGAGACTCCGGAGGTTGTAGAACAAGGCAATGACAATGTGATAGAGGATGATGAGGGTGAAAATGAAGGCAGTAAACAGGAAGGTGGAGATTGCACTGAAGAGGGAGTGAGAGCTAGTCAGGACACTGCAGAATCCATATCAGATGATCCAGGATTATGGCCAGACGTCTTAACTAAGAATCAAAGAGAGATTATCGTATATGCACTGGCAAATAAAGAAATAGCAGAAGAAAGTGAATTGGCAGCTAAAGACATGGACGGGAAACCATTTCCTATGTATCTTAAATTTGCAAAATCGGCCAATGGCCGTGAAAAAATGAAAAGAGATTGGCTCATTCACAGTTCAAGTGCCAGGGCTCTTTATTGCATCCCATGCCTACTGTTCTCGCATGAGCTGTCTAAACCATCTAAAAGTGCACTGAACAGCAAGGATGGGTATAAATTAGCTAACATTAAATGGCAAAGTACCATAAGCTACCAGACCACGAGAGAGGTATGCCCCATAAACAGTGCTATTTGAAATGGAAAAACCTCCAGCACTCACTTTTGTCAGCAAGTGGAATTGATAGTCATCTTCAGGAACAGATACAAAGTGAAATAGAAAAGAATAGACTGCTTCTGAAGAGACTGTTGGATGTGACCCTGCATTTGGCATCAAGAAACCTGGCTTTCAGAGGCAGTACTACCAACTTAGATGATGTCCATAATGGGAATTTCCTTGGCACATTGGAGTTACTGGCCCGTTATGATCACATTTTACATGACCACTTGGAGATGATAAGGCAACATAAAAAAGGCACAAGATTAATACACTATCTGAGTCCTGAAACACAAAACGAATTCATCAATCTCTGTGGTGAACGAGTGCTTAATACCATTCTGGCAGAAAGGGAGGCTTCCATTTACTATTCCATAATATGTGACTCAACCCCAGATGTGTCACACATTGAGCAGAATGTTTTATTACTCAGATACACATATCAAGATGGAGAAGTTTGGAAGATTACAGAAAGATTCTGCCAATTTACAGACTTCTTTAAGAAGACAGGCAGTGAAATTGCTCAGATGATATGTGATGTTCTGCAAGCCAGAGGCATACGGTTAGAAGACTGTAGAGGGCAAGGATATGACAATGGAGCCAACATGTCAGGAAAAGTAAAAGGCGTGCAAGCCAATATTCTGAAAGCAAATCCATTTGCGTTGTACTCCCCATGCGCCGCTTATACATTCAATTTGGTGGGTGTACATGCAGCTCAGTCTAGCACTGAAGTAGCAGCATTTTTCGGCTTTATCACAAGGCTTTACAACTTTTTCAGCAGCAGTCCAGAACGATGGGCAATTCTCAAGCAAGAAACTGGATGTTCACTTCATCGTCTCTCAGACACCAGGTGGAGTGCTAAAATTGCTGCTGTAAAAGCTGTGGCAAATAATTTGCCTTCTATTCTGGTGGCACTGGACTGTGTTGTCAGCCAATGCAATCTGACAAGTGACGCCAAATCTGAGGCAAAAAGTTTAAAAGCCTACTTCCACACCTTTGATGCCGTGGTTTTCCTTACTGTGTGGGTGAAGGTGCTGCAGTCCATAGAAAATCGCAACCTGATTCTCCAGACAGGTAATTTATCCCTGGACATTGAGGCAGACCACATTAGAGCTCTACAGACTAAATTGCAGGCTTTGCGGGATGCATGGGACTCACTACTGGCAGAGGCCTCTCTAGTTGCCCAAAACATGGACATACCCACTCAATTTCAATGTGAGAGCAAAAGGAAACGTAAAAGGAAACGAATGCCTAATGAGGGGGATGAAAACGAACAGGAAGACAGTGCAGCAAACACGTTCCGTAACCAGAACTTTTTTGTTGCTATGGATAATATAATATCATCTTTGAGCTCAAGATTTCAGACTACAGATAACATATGCGAAACTTTTGCACCCATTCTGAAGTTTGCTGATATGTCAGAAGAACAAATAAATAAAATAAATAAAATAAATAAAAGTAACATGCCGGAATCTGACAAGGGCATATCCCTGTGATTTAACGGATGGGTTGGAGAGCGAAGTTTTACACTTCAAAATAATATATGAAGCTACATTTCCCCAACACGACCTATCACCGCTTCAGCTCCTGAATGGCATCTATGATCTGCAGCTGCAGAGCATCTTTGGGGAAATATGTGTCGTGTTGAGGCTGTTCTGCACCCTACCTGTGAGTGTTGCTGGAGGAGAACGGGCTTTCAGCAAAATGAAACTGGTGAAGAATTACTTGAGGTCTACCATGTGCCAGGATAGACTGAACAGCCTTGCTCTTCTATCCATAGAAAGCAGTTTGGCAAGAGGATTAGACTTTAAGGACCTTATCGCGGATTTTGCCAGCAAGAAGACCCATCAGTGGGCTTTTTCCACAGAGTAAAGTGTATGAAACTGAAATGTAAATTATGAGCATATTTACTTCAACTAAATTTATTCGTTAATGTTTTTACATTTATTCAGTAATGGCTGTTCTATGCCTTGTTCTTTATCTTGTTCTTGTTTTGTCCCGTTCTTTTCTAGTTCATAATAGAAATACAACCGGATCTACATACAGTCTTGTGTGTTTGTGTCAGATGGTCAGGTGATCGGTTGGTGGTGGTGGTAGTGATGGGGGTGGCACCAGGACCTCCTTTGTAGGGGCCCAGAATTTGGTGCTACGGCCCTGCGTATAAGAAGTTAGAAAACAGGCAGCTTCAGCTCCTGGGATACTTGTATGTGGGCAGAAGTAATCTTGAAGCTGGAGTGAATGTGAAGATAGCAGGGGGTGCAGATAAAGACCAGATCTGCACATTAACAGTTGAAGAACTCAGCTTGAGCAGCAGTGCAGTTTACTTCTGTGCTGCCAGTTACCACAGTACCACAGATGACTGAACCTCAGTACTAAAACCTCCTCTTCATACCAGCAGGTCTTTGGTCCACAGCTCACAGCTGCTCACAATCACAGAAATCCTTCTCACTAATGTTGGTCTTTTGTCTCACAAAGATCAGATATTATATTCAATTTTAGTAACACCTGAATGATCTTCTAAAGGAGATTAAAGAACTGAACTGTCTACAAAGACACAATGCAGCTCCCTCTGACCTTCTCTGTTCTTCTCCATCAGCATCCTCAAAGCAAATATTGCATCTGTAGTCATCTTCTTTGTCATGAAACCATCTTGCTGTTCACAGATGTTCTCTTCTCTCCTTAGTCCAGCTTCTACTTCTCTTTCCATAACTTCATTGTGTTTCTCATCAACTTTATTCCTCTGTAGTCATCTCAACTCTTTACGTCTCCCTTGTTCTTCAAAATCAGCACCAGCTCTTCTCCTCCATTCTTCAGACATCCTCTCACTCTCTAAGATCTTGTTGATCTTCATCCTCTTCAATATCCTTCAGTCTTACTAACCTTTGCTACCTCCTGGTCCTCAACAGTCTCCTCTTCTACTCTTGGTTCTCTTTCATTTTCTTCATTCATCAACTCTTCAAAGTTCTCTTTCCATTTTCCTGTCTCACTTCCATCACCTGTCAATCATTTCCATCTCTATCCTTCATCATCCTAGCCTGTTCTACATCCTTCCATCTCCAGCTCTCTGCTTCTCCAACCTGTAGAAGTCAGTCTCTCCCTCCTTACTGTCCAACCAGCAGATAAATCATCATATGCTCTTTGCTTGGTCTTTTCCACCTGTACCTTCTTACGCTGCATCTCCCAGTCCTCCTGTCTACTCTCTTCAGTCCTCTCATTGTCCACCTTCTTCTTAGCTAACTTCTTTCTCTGTTCATACTCCTGCACTACCTCATTCCACCACCGAGTCTCCTTGTCTGTTTCCTTGACAGATGTTCCTCCAAGTCCTCTCTTACCTGTCTCCCTGATCACATCAGCTGTAGTCGTCCAGTCATCCAGAGTGTCTCAGCTCCTCTATGAAAGTCACACTCATCCTTTTTCAGCTTCGATCACTTCATCCTCTGCTCTGCCTTTGTCCTCTTCATCTTCCTCACCACCAGAGTCATCCTCCACCACCATCCTATATGCTCTCACCTATGTAGTGTAAAAATTGTTGTCTGGTTCACAAAATACTCTAAGTTCTCAACTTATGAAAATTCAAAGTACAAAGTCAAACAAACTGGTTCAAAGGTCAAAAAGAAGGTTTTATTGTCAGTACAATAGCTCCTTCTGAGACAAAGCCCGGATAAAGTCTGAATCGCAATGCAAAATGCTCCATCTTTTATACAATCTGGGGCAAGGGTAGCACCACCTCTTGCCCCTCCTTTTTCTCCTCCCCTTTCCTTTGGGTTTCTTCTGATAGGATGGAATTTTTATATTTAACTGTGGTTGGCCAGGTGAGGTTGGCATTTTTTAATAAGTCAGCACCTCCTTCTAAAGGTACAACCTACTTCTTTTTATTTTCTTTAAGAGCTAACAGATCGCCACTTGGAGTGTGGGGTACTTTCCGGTGACTCATATTCTTGCTGACAGGTGCTTTTGCCACATACACACTGTATTTGGTGATTCAGCTGACACTTCATAACAGAGCATACTGGGCTTACAGGTGCTTTCCATATCTCCTCACTTGATCATGACTCATGCTTCTTTGGGCTTACAGGTGCTTTCTACTACATTTCCCCCCTGTGGTCCTGATAAGGACCACTGTATTTATTCATCAGCAGGTAGTATGCCTTCAGTAATTAACAGATCAAATAGGTGATATACATTCCTTGATTACTTCAGGTAACAGATATATATATATATATATTCATTGACCACATCAGGTGACAGATATATATTCATTGATTAAACCGTTTAACACCACAGTCACTATAGGTGTGCAATCAACTTCCATCAGTGAGGATCACTGCAAGATGCCGCTGCAGTTGTAACAGCAACTGCAGCTACATCTTAGAACCACCCCGGGACTTGCCCATCCTGATGGCTCTATGATCGTCCCTGATAGGCCCCTAATTGACCGTGCAGACATTACCAGGGAAACATCCCCCTGACTGTAATTGACAGGGGGTAAAACCCTCGTCAGGTGGCAACGTCAGTAGTACATCATTTTTGTCTAAACTAAGAGTATGAAATCACACGTGGATACACACATACATGAACACTCGTGCAGGATACCATATATCATAGTGTTACAAACTTGGTCTATTCTGCAAACCAGCTAGTTACCTTAGTTTGTTCAAGGGGAACACCCCTGGCATGCTTGTGAGGGCTACCCTCTTAAGTTTTTGTTTTTGTTATTTTCTGTCTTGTTTTAAAATAGCTGCATTGTCATTCCGACACCGCTAACTTAGCAGCACTCTTCCAGACATTAGCTAATACTTGTAAAATCGGTAGGAACCTCCCCAGCTTTTAATATGGCAAACTATTGTCAGCCATGTAAGCCAATCAACAGAGCGAACAGATATTGTTGAAAACAACGTACTAATTCCTGGGCCTATGCTTTCAGGAATACATCATTGGGCAAAACCCACATGTCTTGGATAATTATCTAGCAGGTATTGATTCTTAGGTTCTTATTTGACATTTTAAACATATCACATATACATTAATAAATCTTTTCCTTACGACACAGTAATTTCAGGACAGTCTATTGTTCCCTAGACTGAGAGTCCCATGAGTCCAACTGGGATGGAGGGCCTCCTTCCCCCCTTGCCAGTAGGACCATTCCGTTGACGGCCATGACCTGCCATCCCAGCCTTTCTTGACAGACTCTGATCATGGTTGCGTGGGATCGTCTTAGATACTCCAGTTGCTGTTGGGCTTGACCCTGGGCAGTCTTTGCTTGATCCAATTGTTCTTGAAGTTAAACGATGGCGTTTTGGGCTTGGGTTAATTGTTGGGTGAGTCGTTCATTGTCCTCTCTTAAACGGGCCGGGGACTGTGTATGTCTATAGTTGTAGGGCCATTGGGGTTAGCCCAGCCGTCAGGGACGAGTACACACTTTTCGTCATAGCGCATATTTTGTTGCGCAGATCATTCTTGATGGTATATTGTTCCACTGGTTTGACCAGGAACCGTGAAAGGTGCTCAACATCACTTGCTTCCAGCCGTAGATAAGGTGGTAGGTTTCTGGGTGATGGTGGCACTTGCATTATGAGTCCTCGATCTGCTGGATTGTCTGGACTCTCTGGGCTGTACATCGGCGACGTTGGTGGTAGTGGCAGCTGTACATCAGTTGGCGCGATGGATGGTCCCGCCAGACTTCTGCTGGACATCACTCGGAAGGGGATCCATCCCGACCCCCCTGGGCGGTTGGAGTACCACTCGGTCCGCTGGGATCCTTCTGGATACCTGTTTGGGATAAAAGTGCGCATACCCAGACGCAGGTGCATTCCTAACGGTGTATGTATGTTGTCCCCTCCGCTGTAATTGTGCTCATGCCATTCATCTGGGGTCACGTGTGGTCCATCAAAGTAAGCCTCTGCCATTTTAACAGTCTGTGGTGAGGTTACGGCAGTATTCAGTAATCACATTTACATTTAATTTTAGGTATGCTCTTGTATACTTAGCTACTGTATTCTTATGTGTGCATGTGTATGTACATATATACATTCATTGCTGACTTTTATATAAGTGTAGTGATTGAAAAAATGCTAGGTTTTAATATAATCAATGTTTCCCACCCCAATTCAACCACACAGACACGGTAAGTGTCCAGAATAACCAGGACAGGAGGCGGACAGCTCACAAAATTATAAAAGTTTATTGCAGCATAAAAATAAATAAACCACACAATAATATTTGGGGCAATAAGCGGGCTACGGCTACACAGTAGTCCAATCAGTTGTACAAATTGTGCAAAAGGGTAAAGTGCAAAGGTGCGTTCTGGGGAAAAGTAGCAGCTGCTACCGAAGGGGGGGGAAGCGTAGGGCAAAATGGTAAGTGGGACCCAACACACTAACAAAATCCTTTGGGACCTTTAGTCACTGCAACCATTTAAGAATCACCAATCACGTAGAGCGTATCACTACACATGTTAAAGAATCACTAATCATATAGAGTTTATCACTGCACACGTTTAAGAATCACCAATCATGTAAAGCTTTTCACTGCATGAGTTTAAGACACACCAATGCCTAAATATCACACCAAAAAGGGGTCACCAAAGTAGGGCCCACGGCTCCCAACCGGCTATAATTCCAGGATTGCACAATGCCCATTAAATATTGCACTTGGCCCGCATAAAACAAATACCCCAAAAGGAATGAAAGAAAACAAAAAAACAATTAACCAAAAAGGCCCGTTCAAACTAACTTATAGAGTGGAAAAAAAACAGTGACAGTCACCGCACTTGCAGACAGTCCTATAAAAAAACAGTCGGATATTAAAGGCATGTTCGGCATATTAAAGCTCAGTTTTGCTAACAACATAATTAACCTATATGCCGTACCTGTAGTTAATTTATTCGACACTCAGACCAGCTGTATGCACGGTGTCATAATAACTGCCACTAAAGAAAAGAAACACAAAATACATTTAAATATCACAGTTAAATACATGGTAAATATAAAACGATAATTACCCCATCACATGACTTACAATTGTCACGGGGGTGGGGGTGAGGAAGGAGGACCCAAATGCAATAGGTTTCAAAAACACAAAAAGGTATTTATTTAACAAAAAACAAAAATCCAAAATCCACAAAATCCAAAAATCCAAAACTTCAAGGAATGCAAAAATACAAACTTAACTTGACTCCAAGCTGTACGGTGAACACAAGGACAAGGCATGAAGGGCGACGACAATGGACAGCAAACTGAAAGGGAGTGACAGGACACAGGAAACAAACGAGAGGCAGGTGTGAACAATCAGGCTTGACAAGGGGAAGGAAGCAAAGCTGAAAACAACGGAGACAAGACAGACCTTCAAAGTAAAAACAGGAAGCACTAGAGACATGGAGAGACGCCAACTTGACAACACACAATATACAGAAAAACAGAAAAAACCATCATGGCCGCTCCAGGCCATGACAACAATCACAATCTCTGCTCAAGGTTCGCACCCCGGCGCTCTGTACGCAGATGGCTGGAGAGACACACAGTCATTAATTTACTCCTGAGTTTGCATCAATTGTTTGGCGTGCTTCACGCATCTGACTGCACTTCCGTGTCTGCGTACCGATAGCGAGAGGAAAGGAGGGAGTACTCTTCCGGCTCAACCTCTCCAACTCTCACTAACCTTTCCACAAACTACCGCTTGTCTGAGTTTGAGTCAATTGTTTGGCGTGCTTCACGCAGCTGCCTGCACTTCCGTGTCAGCGCCCCGGTAGCGAGAGAGAGAGAGAGAGAGAGAGCATGGTTTCCGCTAGACCTTTAAAGACTCCCCAGGGTCCTAAACCCCTCCCCGTTACATAAGCACATTATTAAAAGTAACACGTACCTTGTGGGGAGCGGACGGTGATCTCTGTATTCTTACCTATCCATACTTTTCCTGCCATTCCCTAGATCCTGGTGTTTCTCCTATTTCTGAGTTGACCTGTATCTCTACAATAGGGAATTGTCCTGTTATACTTGCAAAAACACGTGATATCAGGACACGAAGCAGTGGCAAAACACAGCAGATCACCAACAGTATCACCAGTATGAGAATTCCCAGTGCTATTCCAGCTGCTTTCACGTACTTCCACCAGTTCAATTTTCCCAGCCAATCCCAAAAGCCATTAAGCTGTGTATTCCAATTGGAGTTTTTCACATGCTCATCCCTTAATCGTTTCATTTCATTCAGGACTCCCGTTAAGCTACCATTGGGGTTTGTATGCATTGGTATTAAGGAACAACATTCGGCACCTATTACATCGCAGATTCCTTGATTCCCTGCCATGAGTGTCTCTATTACGAATCTGTTTTGTAGGGTCATTGTTGATGTTGCATGCAGTTGTTCCTTGATCAACCCTACTCCTTTTATGGTGAAATTTATAAATCTCTGCTGGTTGTACCAGAGGAGATTAACCCAGCGACTATTTCGGGCTATGTATTGGGCATTTAGAATTGTCCCTGCGAATGGTACGCTTCCTGCTACTCTTCCAGAGGTTATCCATTTATTTGCCAAAGCCTGATCTTTCTCAGGCACTCCCATAGGGACTTGGTCCCAGGTAATATATGTCTCATTGGACGCTTTCCACTGCCAGTTCCAAGGGTCGAGGATACTCCGTTTCCCTCTATGTGTATTATTTTGTTGAGCTTCACGTTCAATAATCAGGAACAACTGTCCTGTTAGCATTACTGGGGCACATATGCCTGTCCAGTTTGCTGGTAGCTGGGGTATCATGGTGGTATCATTTTCACATGTCCAAAAAATATCTCTAGTAACTCAGTTCCGTTTCCTAAGTCTGGTAGCTTGTATTCTGATTTTTTTGTAGAATTAAGGCAGTAAACCACAAATCCTTCATTTGGCACTACTTGTTTGCACTGAATTTGAGCTTTTGGGGTGGTCTCGCATATTTTAGCTCCCATCTGTTTCCTGCTGCAATTTACTAATCCCTCCTTATCTGTCGTCACATTTTTGTTTGTACTGTTGACAACCTCTTCCAATTTTCCTCACGCTAAACAAAAAGGAAAAATAAGGTCATTAGGTTTACTTATTACTGGAGGAAGAGTTTTCATTACCTCATACTCTCCATATGATACTTTGTGGGGGCAAACCTGTGTGCTTTTGCTCCAACCTTTCCCTCTTCCTGCCATTTGCATTGCACAGTGGGCAAAAAGCTTGTTAACATCTAGATTGCCCAAACGCTTGTTTACCTCTGGACTGCCCCACATTTCACGTCCTGGTAGCGCTTGTAACTGGGGCAACCTTCTAGCGTTGTAACAGGCAATACAGTCTCATTTTTTTTGCTTTTTTGCTGCAAACATGGTGTCTATTGAGTACTGTATCCACTGTTGGTACAGATTAGTGCCCCACTGCGTTGTTTTCAACTTAGTCACCTCTCTTTTCTGTCTGGTAGTCATCAACCTTACTTTGGCCCTAGCTCCTTCTACTGACATGCTCTGACCTGTCTGCTCATTGTAACAGTTTGTTCTGGTGCATCTTACCTGTGTAGGGTTCTCTAAAAATCCCTAAAAATGGGTATAAATATTCATTCTTTGTTTTACTGGGTTTTTATAAATCTCAGGGATGTTAAGAATGTGAAGATTATCCTTTTTTTTATTTTGCTGTGAGAAGACAAAACTGAGAGGGACTTCATTTCCCAGAATCCTTTGGTCTTTGTGGTTTTGCAATAGTCCATGAAAATAAATATTGTTCATTTTATTAACACTGTAATTCATGTATTATGTTGTCTTAAGATATTTTGTGGTTCTTAAAAACAATATAAAAGGTGAACTTTTCCCGAAAAAGAGACTAGAACATTTTCCGCCAGGAAGTATCAGAGAGATCCCGGGACAGTGAAGGAGCTGGCTGTGTTTTCGCGGTGGACAGAAGAAAAGTCAATGTTTGGAGACTGGACTGAAGGTTGGCCCAGATATTGCACTGCCCAGAGATACTTTAAGCGACCAGAACACTCTTCTCACGTGTTTCAGGCGAGTGTGTTTACTTTACAAGGACGGTGAAGTATTTTCTCCGTGGCACATACAGTGTGGTCTCCGCCATTAGCTCCGCCATTAGCTCCGACATTAGCTCCTCGGCAGAGAAACCAGACGGCTGCACAACGCGGGCACGGACGGAGGAAGTTTCGACAGGACATTCGTGAGCGTTTGAGGACGGCCTGGACGAACGGGACGAGCAGACGAGTCGGCAGCAGGAGACGAGTCGGCGGCAGGAGACGAGGACGTGTCGCGGGACGCAGGTAGCCGGAGTTACGAGAGGCAGCGGGGAGCTGTCTGGACATCGCTTTGCGGCCTGGCTGGCTACACCGCCATGTTGCTTCCACACTGAGAGGTTGCGTGAGTACTTGACATTGGAGCTAGACGAGTGCAGGACACAGGCACGGGACTGTGTTAGAACAGGCTGTGACTGGCCTGGTTTCAAAGTTAACTCTTTCGTTCATAACTGGATAAAACTTCATGTGCACCAACTCTTCAAATGGGCCCCAACGGTTAAATTATCCAAGCGCTTGGGTTTAGACTCTTTATTTTGGTATCATAATCATTTTTATGAACAGTGAAACATATTTTTGGTACAAGAACTGGTATTAGTACTGCATTTTGAGAGTACCAGAGAACATTGGTTTATATTTCTTTACATTTTGGTTATTGCAAGCAAAATGCTGAGCAGTTAAAAGGTGTGAATACAGTTAAAGTACTCAGAACACAGCAAGGTATTGATTTCGTGTGAATGGTTTATTAAAAGATAAACAAAATTTGATTTGGTTTATACTAAGTTAAAAAGAGACCTCATTTCATAGGTTTATTGTTTCATTAACAAGATTGAGGTTGAACTACAAATTAAAAACTTTTCATTTCATTGAGCTGAAGTAATTTAAAGGGTTAAAACATATTCTTTTGATTATTTTTGATTATTTTGATTATTGGTTTGTTTGTTAAAAACTGTTCTTTTGGTTTAAAAAGGGGTTTAAGTGAAAATAAATGTTCGTGTCTTACCCTTTGCATATTGTGGTTTAACATTCTTTTGATGGTAATTTATATTTCTGAGGGCTTACATAAATTTTGCTAGTGTTCACATAGCATAGTAAGTGTTCAGTGGAGGCACCGCGCTATTCATTCCCTTTTTCCCAATTTAATATAAAGTCCCTTGTTTGAATAAGACCCCAGCAAATTCACCATCTTTAGCTGAGAACCTAGGACCTGTTTTATTTTCTTTAGTGTAACCACGGTGTAGATTCTGAACACCAAGGGAAAAAGGGGTTACACCTGAATGATCACCATCCCTTCCCCACGACAGTCCGCGTCTTGAGGATAGCCCAGCCAATGCTTACCCATTGAGCCGGTTTTCAGTATTTCTTCTGTCAGCACATGATCATATATATCTGCTTTTACATGTATTATATGTTTGATTTCCCCTTTATCCCCATCTATTATACCTCTGTTAGTAGCTAATGTGGTCATTGCCAGTGCACATGTTTCTAATGTGTTTTGTGAGGCGGCTGCGTTGAAAGTAGAAGTAGTTGGTAGTACTATAATTTCCCCCGTTGTTAATCCGCACAGGGTTAACACCATCAACCACCTAGTCGGAAAGGGAGCCCTCGGAGCCCTTATAACTCGGCGTGGGCGGCGGCGGAGGGGTGGGTGGGGAAGCTGGTGATGAAAGGGGCACAGGTGAGGGGCCATCCGACGAATTAGGTGAAAGGTCACCAAACCAGGCCGGCCCATAAAACCAGGTAGATGCAGATGCAGGTCATCTGATGAACGTGCCACAGCGCCATCAGCGCCATCAGCGCCCTGTGGACACTGCAGCTGATGTTCCCCACGCGATGACGGGCCCTCCCCAGGTGAGTCCAGATCTGCAGGCCCACCCATGTCAGTAGCAGAATCAACATGCCGATCGGGCGAAGTGAGAGTGGGAGAGTGCTCAGAGTCAGTGGATTGCAGCCTCTGTGGGCGGCGGCGGGCCGCCAGTCGGGCTGACCTTCTCTGCCCATCAGGGGACCCGGAAGGTGTGCTGCTACGAGTGCTCTGAGGGGGACTTTGCGCCACCCTGTCAACATGCTCAGCCCCTGTCGGTCCCGGAAAATGTCCAGGAGGGTGGTGGCCTATAGCGGGTGCAGTGATTCTTATGGAACCATACTGGCTTACCTTCTACTTTAAGTCCAGTGGGAGTGGTTAATACAACTTTATACGGTCCCTCTCTACGGGGTTCGTTCCACTGCCATCTAAACACCCTTATGTACACCTTGTCCCCAACCTCTACGTCTCGCACGTCCCTTGGAATGCGAGGCTCGTCCCTCCTGTGGGCTTCCTGCACCTGTTGAAACACAAGCCTGTGAATTTGAGTCAATGCATGCAAATAATTGCCCAGCTCACGGTCTAATTGCTCCAACGTTGCCCCCTTGAGTGGTCCTCTGATCTGTGGGAGGGGCATGGGTCGACCTGTAAGCATTTCATGTGGAGTTAAATGGGTTATTCGATTAGTCTGGGAACGCACGGCCATCAATGCCATTGGAAACGCATCCACCCATGTCAGTCGGCCATCACTGTCCGCCATGATTTTGGCAATCTTAGTTTTTAATGCGCCATTAGTGCGTTCGACTGCCCCCTGTGACTGAGGGTGGTAAACACAGCCATACTTCTGTTTGACACCCAAGAGTTTAAACATTTCCCGGATTGTGTTGTTAACAAAATGACTGCCATTGTCCATTGATATAGTATCTGGCATGCCAAATCTGGGAAACACTTCTCTGACTAAAAACCTCGCTGCGGCTTTGTAGTCCGCTTTTGAGACGGCGCAGGCTTCGACCCATCTACTGAACCTGCACACAATGACAATCATGTATCGTTTACCCTGTACCCGCTGAATCATGTCTACATAGTCCATTATTAGATGGCGGAAAGGGCCGTCCCGCATGGGTATGTGAGCCAATGGATGGGTAAACATTTTGCGAACATTGTATTTCGGACAGTGAGGACACATTGCGAGTTCTCTGTCAACCATGTAGGTCATTTATGGGGACCACCATACAGCTTGTAGTTTCCTGATAAGCTGGGCTCGTGAACAATGATCAGGTTCATGCATCTTCCTTATAGCCATGGGTAGTAAGGATAGTAGTAAGACAAAATGTCCGCTGGGACTTCTGTACAACCCCTCGTGGGGATGTTCGGTGCGTACAGCACCCCTCTGTCTCCATAGATCCTTTTCTGCCTGAGAAACACTGTTTTGTGCTTCTATCAATGATGCTAAGTTAGTGATAGGAGCAGCATCTTCCTCAAACAATATTGGTCCCTGCATTACCTGGCCTGTTGCTTCTTTTGTGGCTTCATCAGCCAAGTTGTTTCCTATTGCAACTGGTGTTATGTTTTTCTGGTGAGCAGCGCATTTCACTATTGCTAGTGACGCAGGGAGTTGCATAGCCTGTATTAATTCTATGACGGCCTGGCCATGTGCCACTGGGGTGCCATCGGTGCGCACGAACCCTCTTTGCTTCCAAATGCTGGCATTTATATGGCACACCCCATATCCATAACCACTATCGGTGTAAATTGTGGCCCTTTTTCCTGCGGCTAGTTTACAGGCCGCTGTTAATGCTTTTATTTCTGCCAACTGGGCAGAACACGGCTGGGCCAGGCTTAGTGATTGTATTTTGGTGAATGTGTTATCGGGATTAAGTTGAACTATCCCATAGCCAGCCTTATTACCCGTCTCACCTCTGACACATGAGCCATCAACGAACATTGTCAGATCGGACGGAATGGGGTGATTATACAAATCATCCCTCACTTTCATGAAGGTGTCCGTCTCCTTGAGACAATCATGGGGCTCACCTTCTGTTGGCAATACCATTCTTGTGGCTGGGTTTATGGTTGTGCATCTCATTATAGTTAGGTCTGGTCCTGAGAGCAGGATCTTATAACCTGTTCGTCTGGCTTGGGTAATCACAAAGCGTGGGCTCGTGAGCATGGCATGCAGTTGATGTGAAGTGTAAAGAGTCACCGGATGTCCCATAGTGATTACTGATGCCTTTTTGTATGCAAAGGCAGCTGCTGCCAGGCCCTGATAACAGGGTGGCAGCCCTTCCTCTACACTGTCCAGTTTTGTACTATAGTAAGAAATAGGTTGTTTACCTGTTGGGGTGTCCTGCATCAATACTGCACATGCATACCCCTGCCTTTCTGCCACATATAGATGGAATGGTTTGCCATAATCTGGATTGGCCAAAGCCGGAGCAGTTTGGAGATCTCTCTTTAGTAGCTGAAATGCCCCTTCTGCCTCATCAGTCCACTGCAACTGGGCCGACTGTTGTCCCTGTCCTGCTACTCAGATCAGGACTCTTAAAGGGGCTGTTTTGAGAGCGTAATCACAGATCCATGGTCTACTGTAGCCTGCCATACCAAGAAATGACAACATCTGACACACAGTTAAAGGCTTTGGGACTTTACTTATGGCCTCCAGCTGGGAAGGTGCAATTTGTCTTTTATCCCCACTTAGCTGCCTGCCCAAATATTCCACTGTTGTCTGACAGAATTGGGGTTTCTTTTTGCTTACTTTGTGTCCTCCCTCTGCCAGAGCCGTCAACACAGTGATGGAGTCTTTTTCACACTGCTCTCTTGTCTCAGAGCAAATCAAAATGTCATCCACATACATTAAGGTGGTTGACTGCACATCTAGATGACTGAGGTCATTCGCAAGAACTCGATTGAAAATGGAGGGAGAGTGTACAAACCCTTGTGGCAACCGAGTGTACGTATACTGTTGCCCTTTGTATGTAAATGCAAACAAATGCTGTGAATCAGGATGAACTGGTACACTGAAAAATGCTGAACACAAATCTATTACCGTGAACCATTTTGTCCCTGGTGGGTTGTTGGATAACAGTGTGTGAGGATCGGGTACTATGGGCATTTCCTCGGCCACCACTGCATTAACTAACCTCAGGTCATGTACTAGCCTGTACTCACTTCCACCTGGTTTCTTAATGGGAAAGATTGGGGTATTACATGCACTGTTTGTCCTTACTAAGACTCCTGCCTCTACCAGCCCTGTTATGATGGGACTTTATACCTTCTATGGCTTCCTGCCTTAAGGGATACTGTTTTTGGTATGGCAATCTGACACCTGGTTTTACGCAAAACCAGTTCACTGAAAAATGCTGAGCACATATCTATCCCCGTGAACCATTTTGTCCCTGGTGGGATGTTGGATAACAGTGTGTGAGGATCAGGTACTATGGGCATTTCCTCGGCCACCACTGCATTAACTAACCTCAGGTCATGTACTAGCCTGTACTCACTTCCACCTGGTTTCTTAATGGGAAAGATTGGGGTATTACATGCACTGTTCATCCTTACTAAGACTCCTGCCTCTACCAGCCCTGTTATGATGGGACTTATACCTTCTATGGCTTCCTGCCTTAAGGGATACTGTTTTTGGTATGGCAATCTGACACCTGGTTTTACGCAAAACCTTTGGGGTTCAGCTGATTTTACTAATCCTACATCTGTTTTGTGTTGGGACCATACTTGCATTGGGACTTGATCTAGTAATGCTATATGTTCATCTGTCATCACCATATTTCTAACCTTTCCCCCAGGTACCTTAACCCTTTCCGCTAATGCTTCATCCGCTAATGGGCTTGTGATTTTGAAAAATAGTCCATCTGGGGAGACACTCACTTGGGGACAGTCTGTGGGAGTCCAGTTCTCAACTTGTCTTGCCGTTTTCACCATAGGGCAGAAGTCATGTCAATCAACAATGTCACATGTGGTGATGAGTTAGGAGCTGAGAACCAGTTCTCAACTTTCTTGTCTGCAAAGTTCACAGCTGCAGCTGCTCCTTGGGGTCCTACTATGATATCTTCATATTGAACTATCATAGTTTTACCATTAATATTTTCATCCCAGCTTGCCTCAAAGTCCTCATGAGTTTGGTCACTGTCATAGAACATGGTACAGTGGAGTGGAAGTGTTGGCTCCTTAGCCATGTCATAGTGATTCATTACCAGTGGTCGCCAGGCTTCCCATTCCTGATGAAGAAAAGAGTTATGTGCTGTCAGCTTCAACCAGAACACTTGAGCCTCGGAACCATGGTCGGGAGTCCGCGGTGGTCCTGTAGGTACTATTAATGGCATCATAGGGAAAGACAAACTGTCATTTTTATCATCCATCACATCAAAATAGATACCATCTGGTGTACACTTGATTTTTGCATTCAGTTGGCATAACACATCTCTTCCCAAGAGATTGATTGGCGTGTCTGCTGAATATAGCAGGGAAGCGTAGATTGTTTTGTCTCCTATTTTCAGTGGAACTGGCTCTGTCATTGGTATTATTTGTGTTTTCCCAGAGAAACCTACAGTTCGAATCTTCGAAGCTGAGAGGGGAAGATTGGCTCCTTTCTTTCCTATACAGGAGTAGGTAGCTCCAGTATCGATCATAAATTGGTGATGCTGATTACATACAGTTACATTTATTGTGGGTTCCGCTTGAGGGCGTAGTGTTAGGATGGGCAAAATTGTCTCCCCCTCAGGTTTCTCTCGGCACCCCTATTGCCAATATGCTGCTGGGCCTATCCAGGGACCATTATTCTGGTGGTCGGGGCCCAGTCCTGAGTTAGGAGACTCAGCATTCGGATTTTGGGGACCCATCCAAGGGTTGGTCGGGCATTCTCTTTGCAAATGTCCGGTCTGCCTGCATCCCCAACACTGCAGCCTTGATTGATACTGTGGGGCTGTGGAGGCTATCTGAGGCGGTGGTTGTTGTGGTCCTGGCATGGCCCCTCTGGCTCCTCCTCGGGGTCTGCCCCATCTTCCCCGCATGGGTGGGCCGCCTCGTCCTCGTCCAGCTGGTGGTTGCTGGATTCCTCCTCCTTGGTTAGGATGCACGTGGATTGGTGGGATCTGTGGAGCTGGTACTACAGGAACAGAGTTAGGCATAGCAGGTGTCTGTTGGACGGGGGGTGACAATGTCGGCGCAATCATTGGAGCCTGCATTACCCCTCCGTCTCCGTATCCGTCCTCAAGCCCTGGTGCAGTCACCGTTACCGCCGCCAGGGTTTTAGGCTTGTCTCGTTCCTTTTTCTGCTTGTCAGCTCTCCTATCTGTAACTGGGTTAGCTTATTAGCCAACATTTTACTCTGGTCTTCACGAGTCTGCTTCTCAGTTCTGTATGTGTTCACATAATGCACCACATGTTCGGAAAATAACAGTCATTCCATTTTCGTTAATCCCACTACCTCACTCATTTTGGACTGTACTTCTTTGGGCATGGCATTTTTCACATATAGTTTAAATAAGGCTCTTGTTGACTCATTGCTATCCCATTCATTTCCGGTCTCAGCTTTCCACATTTTCTGATAATCATGCAGAAACTGTGCCGGGCTATCACTATCCTTTAGGCATTCTTTCTCTAGTTTGCCTGGGTCCATTCGTGAGGGGTACTTATCTCTTAGAGCCTTCCAGACATCAGGTCTCAAATAGTCGAAGGGCACCTCATCATGTTGGTGCCCGTCAGCTGTCACCCCTCCCAGTCCAACCGCTCTGAAGATCTATGTGGTGGCCGCTTGTCCTGCCATCTTTACTAGCAGAGCCTTGATGTCCCCTGCTGCCAGCTTGATCCCTCCTGTAAGCTCCTCGAGCTTCTCGATCCATTTATCTGCGCCATCTGTCAGGCGGGTCAGCTTCCCAGCAAGTGTTATCATATCCATAAAGGACCATGGTACATACCGGTAATCATCATTCGGTCCTTTGGCCATTAAAGGGGCCATCATTGCTCCGTCTGCTCCAGGTTTTGGTCCTCTCATGGGTTGTTGTCGCTGTACCTGTCGGCCACTCCGCAGTGTCAGTACATCTGGAGGTCCCTCTACCTCTGTTGTTAAGTTGATGTCAAATGTCAGCCCTTTTCCTGCGGGGCCTGGCTTACGGCTACTCTCATTCTCTGCTTGAACTCTCTCTCTCTGCTTCCTTTTTTCCTGCAGTTTTTCTCTTAATTCTCTGCTCAGTTCTATTTCCGTCTTAGCGTGAACCTGGGACTGGTTCATTCTTTTTTTCTGCTCTTCCAACTCTTTTCCCCATCCTTCCACTTCCTTCAGTTTCTCCTGCAGTTCTCGTAGCTCTTCTTCTGCTTGTACACGTACTTCGCCAATATCGTGTTTCAGCTTCCGCAGTTGTTCCCTTGATGTCTCATGTTCCTTTTCCCCCGAACTGTCACTCTCCTCTTCACTATCCTCACTTTCCCCATCACATGAGCCATCTGACTGGTAACACTTATCTTCTTCTTGGTCTGATTCCCTGCTGTACTTGTCACAGTTCATAATGCTTTTTGACAGCATCTTTTCTTTTTGAGTTGTTTTCCGGGTTGGTCCTTTTGTTTCTGTAGGTACTTTTCCTGTCTGTGAGTTACTCCGCCTCCTTCCTCTAATGGGCGTAGACGTTTTTCCTGGTGACCATCCTGGTGTCCATGGTAGTTGTGCTGCGTTATGCCTCATCAATGATTCAAGTTGTTGCAGGCCTCTTTCTGATCTTTTGGCCGCTCGTTCCTTCAGTCTCTGGGCATCTTCCCGCGTCATTCTTCTATACAGTTTTTCTGGTTTCTCGTTACGTACTACTTTTTCCTCCGTTAAAGCTGGTGGGCTTATACGCGTTTTACGTATTACTTTCTCTCCCATTGGCAGTGTCTCTTGTTCCCATCTTTCTTCATATTGTCTACTACCTCTTCCTCTGCTGCCTCAGGATAACCTACTCGTATTATTTTTATTACTTCTTCTCTCATTGTTTCTGGGTTAAAATAGGCAGGAGGTGCGGTTGCCGGTGTATTTGCTCCGAAATCTATTAAATCTGCCTCTTCACCTACATTTTCCCTGTCTGGCTCGTCTTCTGGTGGGTTCATCACAACTTTTAGTCTGCCTGTTATCAACCCATCCACTTTGTCCCCTTCTCCTAGAAAATATTGTCCTGCTTTCCCATATGGAGGGGGCGGAGGATCTATTTCTCGACGCAGCACTAGGTGCTTATTTGCTTCTGTTCTAAAATACTGCAGGATATCTCTCTGCTCAGCATTTCTCTGTTTCTTTTTCATATGTGTTTTATCATTCTTTTTATCCTTTTCCCTTAATCCCTCTTCCACTTCATCACAACATTTTGGATCAAAACTACCCTCCATAGGCCATCGGTTCCTTCCTGACGTCATCCTGTGCCAGTCTCTGATGCACTGTTGAATTTTCTTCCTATTTGCTGGGTGGGTAACGATAACCAGTTTTGCAGACGTTATTACTCCTTTTTGTTTACTGGGGCCAGTTCCCATACTTATGGCAGTCCACAGTGCCCCCTGGGATTCTGCAATAACCTCCCAACCTTTTTCCCTCTGCTATTTACCTCCCTTTTCTCTTTATTGCTTGTGCTCTTTAACCAATACAGATCGTACGTTTCTCTATACCTTATGTTTTGTTCTTAGTTATTCTATATAACTCTATGCTAGGTTCTGGCCGACTGGGAGCTATGGCACGCTATGTCCCTGGTACCCAGTCCAGGTGGTTTGGGGTTAACCCCGCACCACGACACCAGAACTTTCTATTTCCAGTTTCACAAAAATTTCACAAACACAACTTTTTACTTACTTGTAAATCTGCATCCCTTGCAGTCACTTATCACTTTGTTCAGTACCCCTGTACTTTATTCTGCTGCTTCCCTACAGCTTTTTTTCTCTGCTTCCGGCCCACTGCCTCGCTTAGGCTCAGTGGTGGCGCCCCGGGGCAGTATTTTATTCTTACAACTTCTTTCTCTTTTCTTGTTATACTTAAACTTACACAAAACTACTTATTGACTGAGTGTTTGATTATGACCGAGTGTTTGATTGATCCTTCCCTTTATTTATTGTGCTAGCACATAGCTCAGGACGCAAAACCCTACAATTGCTACGCTTAGCCAACCTACAATTAATGTTGTTAATATTAATTTCCTAAGTTTATCCATCCCACACTCAATTTACATTTTCAAACAATCAGACTTTAGACCTTATCACCAGTTTTTCATTGCTTTGTTCTACGAATCTGACACTTCAGTTAATTCTAGGTTGTTTAGAAAAGTTTTGATGGTACCTTCTGACCACTGGACTGGATGACGGCTGGATCCCTTTGTTAAATTTAGAAAAAGACAAAAAATAAATTAATATCTCACCTGTTTTGGTGAATGGGCCCTGGGATCCGCCTGTCAGAGCCAGCGTCCCGTGGCCGTCTGGTCCTGGCTTTCCTCCTGTGGCTGGCTCGCCAAATGTAGTGTAAAAATTGTTGTCTGGTTCACAAAATACTCTAAGTTCTCAACTTATGAAAATTCAAAGTACAAAGTCAAACAAACTGGTTCAAAGGTCAAAAAGAAGGTTTTATTGTCAGTACAATAGCTCCTCCTGAGACAAAGCTCGGGCAAAGTCTGAATCGCAATGCAAAATGCTCCATCTTTTATACAATCTGGGGCAAGGGTAGCACCACCTCTTGCCCCTCCTTTTTCTCCTCCCCTTTCCTTTGGGTTTCTTCTGATAGGATGGAATTTTTATATTTAACTGTGGTTGGCCAGGTGAGGTTGGCATTTTTTAATAAGTCAGCACCTCCTTCTAAAGGTACAACCTACTTCTTTGTATTTTCTTAAAGAGCTAACAGATCGCCACTTGGAGTGTGGGGTACTTTCCGGTGACTCATATTCTTGCTGACAGGTACTTTTTGCCACATACACACTGTATTTGGTGATTCAGCTGACACTTCATAACAGAGCATACTGGGCTTACAGGTGCTTTCCATATCTCCTCACTTGATCATGACTCATGCTTCTTTGGGCTTACAGGTTGTTGTGGTCAACCTGACCTTCCCCGGACTGCTGATCTGTGGACTCAAAGTGAGATTAATTTGAATTCAATAATAGTCATGACACTTTTTAAGTTTTTTGCCTTTGCAAAGGGAGAGACCAGCTGACAGACCCCGGTCTGTCCTTTCTGTCCAGATTCTGGCTGATCTCTGACTCTGCAGCTCACAGGCTAGTTTTATTGACACATGCAGGGCATAAAACATTCTGTTAGTTAAAGGCAACTCCCCCATTGTCCCCCGGAACAGTTCCTTCCCCCAACAAGAACACATCACCCCGACACAGCCCAGTTGTCTTTTTATTGCCTGCAACTTTATGACTCTAGCTCAGCCTGTGACCTACAGATCTTTTAGCAACTTTAATTATACTCTTAATATAAGTGTCTAAATATACAAGCACAATTATAATTCCACAATTCCCCCTTTTGAACTCTTTTAAGAGTTCAACACATCAAAAGACATATATCACATCATAATCAAACAATCACATAAACATACTTCACAAACACAAATTAAAAGTTCTCTTTGAGAGTGGGAGGGAAACTCAACCACTCTGTTGCTCCTTCTTCTCCTGTATTCTTCGACCTTGAGGGTAGACTACCTCAAAGGTTGTGCTCACCACCTTGGGGATTATTCTGCCCCTTGTTGCTTGGTGGTGAGAGTGAGTGTGAGGGTCGACTTCCCCACACTCACTGGCTCAGACTGGGGGTTATTCTACCCCTTCATGAGTCTGGCTCTGTTTCTCTGTCTCAGGTGGAGTGGCTTCCTTCAGGTCTGCCTTGACCTGTGAGAGAGATCTGTGTGGCTCTGCTGCCGCTGCACACTGACTCCAATGGAACCAGGTGTCCCCTTTTCCTCTCAATCTCACAGCGTGCAACGTTCTTTCGATGATCTGGAACGGTCCTGTCCACCTGGGTTCAGACCACTTACTCTTGATGACCTTGAGAAGGATCCAATCTGTTTCTGGATCGGGGCCCTCTGTTGTTCCCTCAGGTCGCTGTGGAATCTGTTAGGAGAAAGCTGAAACCAGACTGTAAATGTTCTTATAATATGCTTTATGGGATTGTTCCCGATTCAGGGGCTCTAAACATGGTAACCTGGTGCTCGTCCTGGGAATGGTCTCCCTATCTGCAGTTCATGTGGGGTAAATCCTGCTGTCTGAATCACAGAGCTTCTTATGGACATGAGAGCTAGTGGTCATAATTCAACCCAATTAATTTGGTTCTGTGCACAGATTTTGCCCAATTTAAATTTGAGGTTTTGGTTCATTCTTTCGACCTTTCCCTGAGATTGTGGGTGTAATGGTTGATCAGACATTCGATAACTGTTTTGCTGTCCTCATTTTCTGCAGGCCATGCTTCTGGCCAGCCTGTGAATGCATCTACATATACCCATAAGTTTATGTGACCGTTCACTCTTTCAATCATATCAGTGTAGTCAATGATGATTTCTCTTCCTGCCACTGCTTCCGTGGGAAACCTTCCTAGTCCTGGTTTGAGAGTCGGTCTCAAGATGTACACCTGACATACCTTACATCTATTCACCCAATCGCCTATCATCTGTGTCATGTAGGGATGTCACCAATTATTCAGGTTTCTCATCATTTGTCCTATCCTTCCTACACTGTGTGCTTCTTCTCATGCATTTTCTGATTCCTAAGGGTAAAATGAGTCTACCATCTGGGGTTCTCCATAAACCTTCTCCATCTTGTCTACCATACTGTCTTTTCCTCAGGTGAGGCCCCCTTTTGGAGTTTCACTACCTCTTCTAATCTTAGCTCTTATCTGGAGAACATTCTCTCTCTGAACTCGTCATGATCAACTTCACCTGATATCCTGGACATTTCTTAGCTGCCTGGTCTGCTGCATTGTTTCCTCTGCCTATCTTGAACCTACTTTTATCATATCCTTTACACTTCATCACTGCAACCTCTGCTGGCTACAAAAATGCTTCTACCTACTCCTGCATTTACTGCTCCCGCTGCATAGGCTGAGTCCTTGTAGATGTTCACTTGCAACCCTTCTGTCTCATGTCGGTAACAACATCCGTCAGTGTACAGATCTACTGCTTCCTCTAGTGGTGCGCTCTGTAAGCCTGATCTGACTTTCTCCTCCTTCATCACCTGTTCCTAAGGTGTTCATTCTGTCTGCCATGTTGATTCCTTCGTGGGTGTATGATGTTTTGGGCTTCTAATGCTGATCTGAGTGGGGACATTGTGAAGTTCACATATGCTACAACTCCATGTGATGTGAGTATCCTGAGCGGATGTCCCATCACCACATGTGCTGTTTTTAATTATTTTGGCTACCGCTGCTGCATGCTTTGTGCATTCATGATGCCTTTTTTCAAGGTTATCTAACATTATACTGATATACATCAGTACTTATCTCTCACCCCCTTTTTTCTGGAACAGAACTGCATTTGCTGTATGTGATGTTCCAGAAACATCCAAAAAAATAAAAAGTACTGGTGTAATCAGGGGAGACCAGCTCTGTAGCGGTGGCTAAGACTTGTTTGAGTTTTATGAAAGCTTCTTCAGCCTCTATGTTCCAGTCTAGAGGAGCCTTCAGATTTCACATACCTTTATGTTTGACCATGAGTCTGAGTAGCTGGGTGAGGTCAGTGCGCTCTCTACCATGATGCCTATCTCTCTGTACATGTTCTAAAGCGGCCTCATCTACTGCTTCACAAGATATTCTGTCTGTATGCGTACCTGGCGAGAAGGACACTCTTGGAGTCTCTGTGGGGATCCAGTCCTTCTGGGTAAGGAAGAGTTCTAACACACCACCTAATTTTCTAGCCTGATGTCCCAGATGCAGAGCCAAGGATACATGGGGAACACTGTCCTCATTCATCTTAAACTAGCTGTACTGTGTTGGGGTCAACAGGGTGTGTGCTACCACCCCCTCTGGGGCAGCGTAGACATTACTAGTTACAATCTCATATTTCTGACCTACTAACTCATCCTCAAACTCCAGATGAAAATATCACTCTGGTGTCTATCGTAGAACAATGTCACATGCAAAGGGTCTGGAGGAGGACACATAAAGTGGAGAGACCAGAGAACCAGGGCTTCCAACCCAGCAAACAGAGAGGATACCTCGGTGCTTTGGTGTTTCTGGGTCAATCAGAGCCCAGCATAGGTCCATTAAAGGCTCCTGGAGTGGTTGCAGGAGATACTGGTGTTTCCCACCAGGGGCTGCGTTTTGACAGTTCAGTGTGGTGGGCATCAGGGAGGCAAACCCTGAGGCCTCAGGTCCACAAAGGATGGAAGCTCCAAATTTGATCAGCAAGTCTCTTCCCAGCAGGTTAGCAGGTACCGCTGATGAATACAAAACAGCTGTGAGTGAGGGCCTGTGGCCCTATCAGGGCGGTCAAGGGTTTGGTAAACGGCAGAGTCTGTCTTTCCCCCAGAAATCCAACAGCAGAAGTGAAATGGGCAGATAATTGTTGTCTGACCCCTCTGTGTCCCTGGTCCATGCCAGCCGTTACCTGCATATAGTCTCTTTTCGTATGAGCAGTCCCATGCTCAGTGTCCTCATTTTCACTATCAGCACCCCCCCTGCTTTCTTAGAGGTCCCCCTGAATAACTCCGGCCCCCGAGCTCTCACGGCCTCCATAAAGACCCATCTGCATGTGCCCTGTGTTCCCCTTTCACTGGCCTCCTCCTTCTCCAGGAGGGCCTCCAACCAGAGGCGGATCTTCCGTGGGGGCACGGGGGGGCACTGGCCCCCCCTGTGAAATGATTGGCCACCCTGTGTGCCCCCCCCCAAATTTTCATTGGAAATTTATATTATTGAAAGTCCGATTTCCGACGCTCCTGAACGCAACTTCGTTGTCCGACTGAATGCACCAAAGACGTTAGTTTGATCTTTTAATTGGTCCCCTGCATTTGGATTTGAATCTGAAGAAGCTTGGGAACGTTTGCCGATGCCGGAGGAGAAGACGAGCAGCTTTGCACCTATGCGGTAAGAAGACTATATTAGTTTTGAATTTCATGAAGTTTGGCTAACACCTGTGCAAACTACTGTTAAAATCTATTTAGCTCCATTTGCATGGAAAATGTCCGTGTGGTTTGAGGGAAATAAAGAGAAAGAAATTAGGCATGTATTCCTACTATAAATTCTTGTTGGATTCGGGCAGTCCGAAGCTGAAGACTTGTGCTTCAAATTGAAAATGTGCTAATTAATGCTATTGTCACAGCTTATAGTGCACATGTCTGTGTTATAGCTAAACCAGACAGACAGTTAAGTTTAGTTACCCACGTTTTTGTTTCAGTTACTTTTCAACTACTTAAATTGAAGTTGAGGATAATTAAATAAATAAACTTTTTTGCGATATGTTTGACAGACAATGAAACGGAGAGGAGATATTCAAGATTTTTTCATTAAAAAGCAGTGAGTAGGTGAGAGCAGGGACAGAGCAGGTCAGACTGACAGCACGGACAGCTACAGAGAGGGCCAGGGTTAGGGTTAGAGGGCTAGTTAGTTAGTTAGTTAGTTAGTTAGTTAGCTAACCGTAACCCTGAATGCAGCCAGGGACCCGTGTGTTGTTGAGCCAACCATCCAGGGCCAGAGATGCAACCATGAGCCTCCAGGTGAAAATACACATATGAGAAAAGTGATGCACTCTGTGATGCACTGTATTTATACCATATAATATTATTTATTTGTGTTGTGTCATAGTTGGATGAATTAAAAGACAAAATTACTACTCTAANCAGACAATGAAACGGAGAGGAGATATTCAAGATTTTTTCATTAAAAAGCAGTGAGTAGGTGAGAGCAGGGACAGAGCAGGTCAGACTGACAGCACGGACAGCTACAGAGAGGGCCAGGGTTAGGGTTAGAGGGCTAGTTAGTTAGTTAGTTAGTTAGTTAGCTAACCGTAACCCTGAATGCAGCCAGGGACCCGTGTGTTGTTGAGCCAACCATCCAGGGCCAGAGCAGCAACCATGAGCCTCCAGGTGAAAATACACATATGAGAGAAAAGTGATGCACTCTGTGATGCACTGTATTTATACCATATAATATTATTTATTTGTTGTTGTGTCATAGTTGGATGAATTAAAAGACAAAATTACCTACTCTAAATGACTAAACTGATGGCACCGTATTCTGTGCAGTTTTTAATTGTGTCTTTGTTAAATGTCTGCAATTTATGCCACATTGTAAAATTGTATTTTTTTATATATATAAGGTTGATTAAAGGGGTATTAACTCTGTTTCAATCCATACCTTTAGATGCACCAGTGGAGGAACTGGATACTTCTGATCCTGATGACTGTTCAGAATCAGATGGCAGCAGCAGCAGACACGTACCAGTCCTGCCTATATTTGCTACACCTAAAGGTCCCCAAGGTGATTATTCAACACAAAATGTAATTAATGCACCATTTAGCAACATTTAAAGCTTGAAGACATCAGTATGTTATTTCAAAATAATCATTGTTCAATAATGACATAGTCCTACACTATTGTAACATTGTCTGTGAAGTTTCATTCTCCAGACTAATTTTGGAACTTTTAAATATTAACAGATATTTCTCAGACAAGAGCTGCGGGCCCTACACAACCAGTCTTGACAACTTTCCCTCGCACACAGCAAGGACGGGGTAGATCTAGAGCCTTCTTCTTTTCTATGCAGAACACTGTGATGCTTACTGAGCTGTGAACTAATAAATAATTTTAGAATATGGAGTATTGTTACTGTTTATTATTGTTCTCAGATTTACTATAAAATGTATAGAGTGCTGCTTATTGTATTCTATTTTATTATTATTCAAAAACTTACATTACTGCACAGAACATTTAAGATTATTTCATTACAGATTGAGGGTAAATATTGTTATTGTTCACTGTGATGTATTGGGTAGTACTCATTTTGATTAAGACTGATTAGTATACATAACTATGATGTTTATAGTACACAGCTGAGAACTGATTGCTAAAAGTACAGAATATTATTTCATATAAGAAGTAGAAATTGACAGGGTTGTAAATAATGCTGTTCTTGCACAATATTTGTCACTTAATTGGCCTTAGGATACTGTTGTTGAGTTTACCAGTTTTACATAATGGGCAGATGTTGCAGATGATGATGTTGTTGTAATTCACATAAACAAGGAAACATGTCCATCATAATTTTAATGTTAACAGTGCAAAATGAAAAGGTTATACCCACCTTTCCTATTGGGTTAAAGAGCCAATAAAAACATGAAAAATACTTTGTAAAAGCGAGAGGTCGGTAGCAGCTTTAATTTTTTCTTTTTGGTGCCCCCCCCCCAAATATCTGTTGTACCCCCCGTGCCCCCCCACTAAAATGAATCTGGAGCCGCCCCTGCCTCCAACTGCACCTTCATACATAATTGTCTGTGGCTCCGCCTGTTTTTTCTTCTTATCTATTCCTTTTTATCTGGCCTCCGCCAGCTGCATCTTTAACAGTTGTGTTTATAAGTCCTTGAGGGCCCCTTCCTCTTTACGGAGTTCCTCTTTTGCAGAGGTCCAAATGTGGACTAAGTGCATTTCCCACTTAGTGCTGTCTGCACCTGGCAAATCAGGATTGCTAGTCATGGCTGTTCTGACTGCAGCAGGTACTCCTTCAAGAGTAGCATTTCTGTACCAAACCCTCTGGGTGGCACTGTTAATGGGGTTACATCCTGTCTGACCTTCCCAAATGGTCCTGCATTCCTCCAAATTTTGACATGGGTTCACAGTAGGCTCCCAGTCTAATTTGGGGATCACTCCCTCCATGGGTGTGGGGAAGCGTTCTCTGATCGCTTGACCTAAATTATCACTGTGGAAGCGGAAAGGTTCATCATCTCTCGCTCCTGTCACTCCACAGTTAGCCTCGATTTCTCTACAGGCCGTGGCTGTCATGCAGCGTGAAGCCACTGCCCTGTAGTCTCCTAATGCTAAAGTGTAACCTGCAGTCTGAGCATGCAGAGCCTGTAACCAAAGGTTACCTCCACCATGAATAGGAGGCAATTTATAACATAATGAAGTTATATCCCCTATCCCATATGGTTTATATCTAATGCCTCCTGCTCCAGTGGCTAGCACTGGCATGTTGTACTACTTCCGGGCGATGTTTCTCAGGTCATAATGTGCGCCTCCTCTATTTTCTAGGCTATCTTCACTACCTAACTCAGTGCTAAGGGGAGTGTGTTTGCTGAGTAAGGTGGTAAGGAAGCTGTTTATAGCTTCCCCCGTCATTCTCTCTTGCTACTGACTTAAAGTCAATCAAATTAGGGGATGAGCCTGGGTGGGGCCTGACAACTTAATGACAAGACTCACCGGAGCTTGTGCAACTCTGATACAGCCCAACTCCTTCAGTGTCTATCTCAGTATCTTTTCTCCATGCCCCTGTCACAGCCATTGTGACACTACCCGTACTGTCGGGAGGAGCGTGTGGCGTGGAGTGAGTTGGGGGATGATTTGGAGAAAGTGGGAGAAAACCACGTGTGTCAGTCTGGTTTCCAACGGGCCGTGCGAGGTGGGGGTTAATGAGGCCTGCGCTGGTAGTTTATGACAGGATTGGTGGGTCTTCCCTCTCTGTGGGCTCTAATCTCCCAATCATCACATTGTTTCTGGGCTGGATCTGGTGTGACTGATTTTACAACACTGAATGGGGGGTGGACACAAGGGCCCCTACTGCTGATACGTGTTTGACTGTATCTGATCCCCCCGTCCCTGGGAAAATGTCCTCTAAGCCTGTCGCCCTCAGTTCGCCTGAGTTAATATGTAACACTAGGTACATTCCTCCAGGTGATGAATTACCTTCTGGGGGAGCGCTGGGGACATATGGTGGGGTTTGTTGGAGTGGGGGTTTTTCTCCTTTTTCCTGTTCTGGCCCTTTTCTTATCAGTGTCTTCTGTTCTTTGACTAGTTTATAGGGGCTGCCTGGGTCCCAGCAGTCCATCATCTACGTCTTCTCTGTCCATGTCGTCAGTCTTCCTGTTCTTTATTATACCAGAATAAAACTGTTTCTTACCATGTGGCTGTTTAAAAATTAGTCCAAATAATGTCAAGTCCTAGTTATGTATCCACTATCGTGACTGTCGCCCGCTGAGCTACTAATTCAGTCAGCTACTAATTCTATCCCACTAATCTGTCCAGAGTCTGTGTCATGCTCTCTGTCTATAAAGTTTGGCCTTTGTGACTTTCAGCACCAACAGCCCACTTCTACCAACCACAATCCTCTGTTTTCTAAGCTTGATTAAGCTTGATTTATTAATATACCACACTCAAAGCCTTAATTCAGGTTTCCATGTGCTCAACCCAAACAGCCACTGCTTAGTTATCACCGTCCAGGTATCCACAGTTGCTGCTGCGTCAAACACACTTCCACCTGACAATCATACACATTTACACATGCATTCATACCCCGGGTGTGTGTGCGTGTTTTCCTTTTCCTTTTCTTCTATTTCTCTCTAGGGACATGCTTTTGACTCACAGGACTTTTCTAATCTCTGGTCTTGTTATCTCCATGGTCCAAAAAGAGATAACTCACAGTTATTATTTATTTCTTTTAACTCTAAGCATTCTATCCTAAGTTCTGGCCAACTGAGAGATATGACACGCTATTGTTCCGAGTTCTCAGTCCATGTGGTTCAGAATTAATTCTTCACCACGACACCAAAACTTTATATATCTGTAATTTGGATTTCCATTCACTTACTCCAACAACAACCTAAAAAGTGCTATTGCTGTTTCAGTTTCAAGTCATCCAACATTCACACCTTGTGTTTTGCCTGGTCTTGTCCTAAATTGAGTAGAATTAAGGGGTCCTCAAGTCCCAGGGCCTCTAACCCAGCTAAGCCAGCCCCTCGTCAGAGCACTGGTGGAGTTGCCAAACTCTAGGAGTCCCTTTTTCCTTTATTACTCTCAATCTTCTCTGGTATCTCGAGTTTCTCTTCTTAATCTTTATACCTTATTTCTTCCCTTATAATCTCATTCTTTTACAGACCAGATACTACTCAGACTTAGGACACGAGTAATTTTAGAAGTACTCAATGCAGATTCGATTAAACAGGTTCTGCTTACCTTATTTTGGCCGGCCCGTGTCCTTCGTCCGTTCGTACCTGCTCCTCATGTTCAATCGTTGTCCCGATCAGCAGTAATTTCGCAATCCCGGACGACGCCCCCAATTTGTTGTGGTCAACCTGACCTTCCCCGGACTGCTGATCTGTGGACTCAAAGTGAGATTAATTTGAATTCAATAATAGTCATGACACTTTTTAAGTTTTTTGCCTTTGCAAAGGGAGAGACCAGCTGACAGACCCCGGTCTGTCCTTTCTGTCCAGATTCTGGCTGATCTCTGACTCTGCAGCTCACAGGCTAGTTTTATTGACACATGCAGGGCATAAAACATTCTGTTAGTTAAAGGCAACTCCCCCATTGTCCCCCGGAACAGTTCCTTCCCCCAACAAGAACACATCACCCCGACACAGCCCAGTTGTCTTTTTTATTGCCTGCAACTTTATGACGTAGCTCAGCCTGTGACCTACAGATCTTTTAGCAACTTTAATTATACTCTTAATATAAGTGTCTAAATATACAAGCACAATTATAATTCCACAAGGTGCTTTCTACTACACCTACCTCCACTTTGCAGTCACTGATCTCACTGACTGGACTTAGTCATGCTAGAATAGAATAGAATAGAATTATTTATTGTCACTGTACATACCCACCAAACATTGCAGGTCGAAAAGACGTGCAGATGACGTCAGTTTTAGGTCGGTCCGTCAGAGACCAGATCTCGACGTCTATGGAACGTAGAAAATAGGTCGAAACTTCGACGTCAAAATATGACCCTTTTTAGACGTCGCTATGACGTTCAGAATCTGGACGTCATATAAAGACCAGATATAGACGTCGGCTCAACGTGCATAATAGGTCGAGATGTAGACGTCATTATTGGACCTTTTTTCGACATTTGCGACGGACCGGCTCCCGCACTGTGCGCGCGCACAGTGCGCTTCTGAGTCCGCACGGAAGCGCTTAAACACGCGCAGACACTGGAAGTGATTTGGTCCAACGAGGACCTCATTTCGACGTTATATTGACGTCCACAAGTGCTCCACTGGTCACCAAGTTCCAGACACCTTATGCCCAATGTGATTTTTCCCCGCCTGAGAAATGAACTCTTATCCCCACTTTTATTGCGGGGGAGAGGCACACACCGCCGATCGGGACCTCATCTCGACGTTATATCGACGTCCTTAAGTGGACTCATCTGGACACCGCTGTCGACCACGATATGAGACTCAAATTATCTCACACTCCACGTTGTTGCATATCACAGCTGACTGTAAAACACCCTCTGCTGCGAGGTAAAACCCTGGTCCATGCTGAATGTTTTTAAAGAGTATTACTGAAAATGTAAGTATTTTGAGGGTTCTCGTACAAATTACGGGGCTAAATGAAAATTATATTCATATAATGTAATTAAACATTTGTGTTTGTATTTTTTCCTCCCATTCGTTGGTTTTAATATTGAAAACATAATTTTCAGGTTAGTACTGCCCCGACATACCCTTCAACATCCCACCATCATTTCATCTTTCAGTCTCTGAAACGTGAATACTTAGATATCAAAGGGAGAGCCTGCAGCGGAGCATACCAAAGCGATGATGGGGGTGTTGCCGTTCTTCGCAGTGATGGGTGCCTCCACGGCTATGGTGTTCAGCGGTAACTATCAAAACAGTTTTCATTCTTTTCTAAGTGTGTAATATCAAACTAAAAGAGTTAGGATTTTTCTGCTAAATGTCTTTTACGTGATATTAAATCCCACAAGATGCTTTGAACTGTCAATCTTGGTGCTCCTCTTGATTCTCATTTGAAGCCAGCTTGCTAATATTGCTAAGCTAATTGTATGCTAATTGTAAGCTAATATTTATTTTTTGTAGAAGTTTTCTACGAGAGTTCAGTTACAGGGACATGGTGACAATCCACAAACTTTTTTCTAGATGCTGTCATGAAGGCCTACCCCCTGGCGACGGAGGCAGAAGTAAAACAAGTCGTGGCCGACCACCTCAAACATGCACCAGCCAGAAGTGGAGGCCTCAACACCTAGTTTAACTGGACTTGTGGTTCATATGCAGATGATGTGGTATGTAGTGTAGAGATTATGTAAATAGTTTAAATCATTGTTAATTTGTAAATGTGTAGTCTTAATCATTTTTAATATGTAAATTCTGTATAGTATGACAAATGTTAATATGTAAATAGTGTGAATCAATATTAATAAAGTTGTTTTTTGCCTTTCTTCCTAATTCTGTGAGCTATCAACTGTTGCAACACGGGTAATGGTTTATATTTTTGCACTGCATGTAATGCTATAATTTTACTGAATGTGTTAATTTTACAGAATTGTTTATATTTAAAAGAAATTGCAATGTAAATTTGGTTTGGTTTCTAGTTTGCTACCTTAGAGTAAATTACAGAATAGTCCAGTTTTAACACTTTAATGAAGGTAGTTAGTGGACGTTAATCCAGCCCCGGATGAATGGAAGTGGAGGTCCATAAAGCGTCGAGGGAAAGACGTCCACACGATGTCGGGAAAAGACGTCAAAAAAACATTTCATTCTGCACCTTTTCGAGACGTCCACACGACGTCGAGGGAAAGACGTCCACACGACGTCGGGGGAAAGACGTCCACACGACGTCGGGAAAAGACGTCCACACAACGTCGGGAAAAGACGTCAAAAAAACATTTCATTCTGCACCTTTTCGAGACGTGATTCCGACGTCGCAAAAAGACGTCAAATAGACGTCTTCTGAACCATAAATTGCGCAGTGGGTAGGTACAATGAGATTAAAGCAGCATCTCCGGTTACAGTGCAAAAAAGAGTGCAAAGTACAAAACAGTGTGGATCAGTGTACAAAGATAAGCAATTTAGAGAGAAATAGTGCAGATAATTGAGGTAGTGCGAATAAAAGAAGGTGGGGGTATGAGGATGTAAGGTGCACAGTCAAGTCCTGAGACGGCATAACAGATACTATATACAGATGCTATATACAGATTTTTTTTTTTTTTAGTTTACACATCTGGTGTAATATTGCACAGACTGGTTCAGGGCGGTTATGGCTTTGGTGAAGAAGCTGTTTTTTAGTCCGTTGGTTTTTGACAGGTAATCATGGTGTTCTTCAGAGCTTTGTACTTGGGCTGATACTTTTCACTTCATATGTGCTTCAATTAGGTCATATTTTTAGCCACCACAACAAAAATGTCAATTCCTGTGCAGATGGCACTCTGCTTCATTGACTTATGAAGCCAGATGAGACCAGAAAGTTAGATGGATACATTAAAAACATAAAGTCCTTGATCACTTCTAATTTCTTATTACTAAACTCAGATTAGACTGAGGTCATTTTTGGATTGGAGCATTTTAGCAACAAGTCATGTGGTTACTCTGGATAGCAGCACTTCTTTGACATCTAGTTCTGCTTTGAGGAACTTTGGATTTTTCTTTTTTTTTTTTTTTTTTTTTTTTTACCAATATTACTCCTTTAATTCACAAATAAAACAAGTTTCCAGTGCTGCCTTTATAAAATCAACAGAATTATGAACCTTCTGGCTGCGTTCAAACAGTAAAACTCAATCAATACACCAACTACACTGTGTTCTCACATGTGTGGTGTGGACATGAGTGCTGTCCTGATGGAAAAGTACCATTGTGGTTGTGATGGAGATTAAATGATGATGGCAAACTTGGTGCCATGTTACCACCAAGAACTGACTTTTCTTTAAAAGTTAATGTGACATATTGTAATCTAACTAGTAGGGGTGTGAATCTTTCACTCACAAAACGATCCAATTCAAATCTCAATTCACAGGCTACAATCCGATTCAGGGACGATTCATGAAAAATAGTAAACGATTCAATTCGATATGGTTCGGTTCAGTTCGATTCAATAAAAATTGACAATTTAACCTCAACTACTTATTTTGCTTTATTACTGAGAAGAAAAAGAGAAACACAAATTTAATTTCAAAATAGTTTTCTTTTGTTTATTTAATGTCCAAGAGACAGTACACCAGGCCTACTGAACATAAATTCAGACATTAACTTAAGCCTTTACAATGTACCTGGGGGGATAATTGACATTACATAGTGAAACACAAAACTCGTAATCTGGTGTGCCTCACTTCACAGGTTTGCAAAACTCTGCTCATACTTAAAATCCAATTCTTACTTTCCCTCAAGGAACAGAAAATAAAAGATAAAAATGGCACAAAGTTTAATTATTCCTGTTAATGTGGGAATACACTGAACATAAGGCTGAGGTAAGATATCAAAAATAAAAGTAGTTGTTATGAAACAATTAAGTTGCCTATTAAAGGCAAAAATTCAGAAAGACTAGTGAATCAGTCACTCGTGAACTTCAACAGTAAAACATATCACTGACAACAAGATACATAGATCCAGAACTTCAGTAAGCAGTTATAGAAAATAGCATGTTAAATTCAACATGTGTTTTTTGATGCCTGCAACTCTGAACATTAGCTTTTCTTAAAAAAAAAAAAATTTGATCACAAAAAGCTCTGAATAAACACTGAATAACTAATACTGAATAACTAATACTTCAGGCATTAAATACTTCAGGCATTTTCGGGGGTTCTGTCTCTTAAAGAGTTTGTTGACGTCCCTCTCATGAATGCAAAGAGTCGTCACTGGGTGGTGGGGGGGTGGGGGGAGGGGGGGGGGGTGGGAAGGTTGGGGCCATTAAGGCGGGCATAGGTGGAGATGACTGGAGCTGGAGATGTTGGGAGGGGTTGTGGGGGATGGTTGCAGGACTGTCCCTTTGTTTTTCAAAACGACAGTGGAACTCATTGGAGTGGGGGGCTTTAGGCTTGTAGTTTGTGATTTGCCTTAGCTCATTCCAGACAGACACAGAGTCGTTTGCTGAGAACTGGTGTTGAAGCTTCTCAGAGTACAGTCGTTTAGCTTCTCTCACCGCCTTGCTAAACCTGTATTTCACCTCTCTGAATCTGTCCTTGTCCTCACCCCGGAAGGCCTCTTCCTTTGCCAACATTAGCTGTCTGATTTTGTCTGTGAACCAGGGTTTGTCGTTGTTGTAACTCACCCTGGTGCGTGATGGGACACAACAGTCTTCACAGAAGCTGATGTTTGAAGTCACAGCCTCTGTGTACTCATCCAGATTGTTGGTAGCAATCCTGAAAACATCCCAGTCAGTACAGTCCAAACACGCCTGGAGATCCTCCACTGCTTCACTGGTCCACTTCTTTGAGGTCCGCACTACAGGTTTGCGGAGCTTTAGTTTCTGCCTGTAGGCAGGGTGTAGCATGTGTTGTGACAAAATTGGTGTCTGGTTCGCCAATGATCTCAAAAATATTCTAAGTTCTCAAAGTATTAAAAATTCAAAGTACAAAGTCAAACAAACTGGTTCAAAGGTCAAAAATGAAGATTTTATTGTCAATACAATAGCTCCTTCTGAGACCAAGCCCGGGCTCGGTCTGAATCTCCGTACAAAATGCTCGGTCTTTTATACAATCTGGGGCAGTGGCAGCACTTTTTCCTTTAAAGATACACCCTATTCTGTATCATTTCAGCATTTTTTACTCTTACAGATACACCTTATTCTGTATCCTTTCTTTGCATTCTCTTTATCAGTTCTGTGCCGGAAATTCCCAGAAACTCATAATTTGACCGGTGGGACATACACACTTCATTTAACAGAACAGCTGGTACAGCGCTGCAGGTGTTCATATCTGTCTTTTTACAGTCTCCAGATTTCTCCATATCTCTTCTTTTCCTCTCATGCTGACTGTTATTCTGTTCCTGTACGGTCACAGGTGTTATCTGAGTTGACGTGGTTAACGGAGTTCATGCAGAGCTCAAGGACATTTACACTACACATGACATGGTCAGAGTGACCCATCCAGATTGTTGGTAGCAGTCCTGAAAACATCCCAGTCAGTAGAGTCCAAACATGCCTGGAGATCCTCCACTGCTTCACTTCTTTGAGGTCTGCACTACAGGTTTGTAGAGCTTTAGTTTCTGCCTGTAGGCAGGAATCGAGTGGAGCATGACATGGTCAGAGTGACCCAGTGCAGCACGGGGGACGGCGTGATAAGCATCTCTGATTGTGGTGTAACAGTGATTCAGAATTTTCTCCTCTCTGGTCGGGCATTTAACAAGCTGTCTGTATTTTTGGGTTCATGAGTGAGGTTACCTTTGTTAAAGTCTCCAAGAACAATAACTAAAGAGTCTGGGTTGGTCGGCTCCACACGCAGTATCTGGTCAGTGAGTGTACGCTGTCCAATCTGCGCGTGGACCTGTAAATCTTCAGGTCAGAGTTGGAGATGCTGGGGATTGAGCCCAGGACCTCATACATGCAAAGCATGCGCTCTACCACTGAGCTACATCCCCACAAAAGTACATACATTAAACTAAATTAAATGGTCAATTGGTAAATGGATGCTACATGCTTAATTTCTGATTTTCTATCCCTCTACTTTATAATGTTTTTTAGACTGGCATTTCAGACGAGGCATTTCAGACAAGCACCTCTGATTGTCGTATAACAGTGATCCAGAATTTTCTCCTCTCTGGTCGGGCATTTAACAAGCTGTCTGTATTTTTGGGTTCATGAGTGAAGTTACCTTTGTTAAAGTCTCCAAGGACAATAACTAAAGAGTCTGGGTTGGTTGGCCCCACACGCAGTATCTGGTCGGCAAGTGTACGCTGTCCGATCTGTGCATGGACCTGTAAAACTTCAGGTCAGAGTTGGAGATGCTGGGGATTGAACCCAGGACCTCATACATGCAAAGCATGCACTCTACCGCTGAGCTACATCCCCACAAAAGTACATACATTAATAAATGTATAAAAAATAAAAGTAAAAAAAAGATAAATGGTCAATTGGTAAATGGATGCTACATGTTTCATTTCTGATTTTCTATCCCTCTACTTTATAATGTTTTTTAGACTGGCATTTCAGACAAGGACACAACAAAAGGAGTGGACATCAGGCTCTTGATTGTTGTGGAGGACGGTGCTAGGAAACAGGAGTTGCTGGCAAAGGAAATAGTTCATCTTGCTGTTATACTGGAGGAGCACATCATTCTGCACGACCAAAGGGATGTTACTAATGCCTTTGCTACATTGATAGGTCTTTTGTACTGTCTTTACATAGACTACCCAAAAGGACTCACATATATATTGGAAGTGATTCAGAAAGTTTTCAGGGGCATCGGAAGTGGCAGTTGTTCAGCCAAAGTTCGCTGGAATTCGAAACAAGATGCTTCAAGGACAAGTGTAGTGGCAGGTTGTCCAGCTATCAGTGTTTGGGAACATATGTATATGTTTAAGATATGCTAAGAAGACCTGACACAAAAACTATAGTTAAAAGAAAAAGGTATGTAAGTCACAGTAAATGCCAAATTTAGGTGTTACAAAAAATGTTGACTTGATTTCCCATTCTCCATCTAGGTCTATTATTTATTTATTTATTTATTAATTTATCTATCTATTGTATTGCTTATTCAATCTGGAGCATTTGTTTTTGTTTGTCCGTCAATGTTTTGTTTTGTTATTCTCCTGTTTGTCTTGTGTCTCTGTCACTGTACTTTATGGTGTTGTTGTAAGTTTCTACTTTTTACCTCCAAACAAATCTACCTTCTGGTATCAATAAAGTTACCTTTACCTTTTTCTTCTCCTCCTCTGATCGAAGGGAAAGGGCCACTGATGAATATCTGGACTCCCAGACAGCTGTTTGTCTCAAACAGCTGTCTCAAACTTTCTGGTCCTGCTAAGGACAGTGTTAATTTGCTATTTTTGTGATGTTTATCATCAGTGTTAATATTATACTATAATAACTCCATGGTGAAATATTGCTGCTGGGGACCTGCTTCAGTGATTCGAGGTGTCCAGAACGTTTGGAAGAGGCATTTTTTTTCCCCTTTCCCATGCCGAAACAAACGCTGGAAACATGCAGGCTGTGTGTGTCGCCATTAGGATGATATAAACTAGACTTTTATATTGACCCATTGAGAACGAATAGGACCTTTTATTTTGACACCCTTTTATTTTGATACCGCTTCCTGCTTCTTTACGGTTGCTTCCTGCCTGGTTCCTATATGCTGAAAACGGGTTTTACAAAATAATTTCTGTCCGTGAGCGATGCTAGAAGCAAAGTCGTAAGTAAAATTAATTGTTAAGTTGAATCGATAGGTTAAGTTAAGTTTAAAGTTGAAAGAGAATGTAATAAATAGTTTTTAAAAAATCGTTTTTATTTACATGTATGAACAAGGATAATTCATCAGACTTTATGTGAAGCTGAACTCAATGTTAAAAATAGTCAAACTTTGTTTTGTTACAGTTTTCAGTCTGTCATGTGAAGCTGGAATCTTCAGTAAACAGCAGTTAAATGTTAACTACAACACAAACTCCTCGTCATTGCATCAGAGTTTAACTTGTCGGATAGCTACAGTTGCTACACTTCAGTGAGGACAACACACTGTGGGTTAAGTTGTGTCGGTCCACACAAGCAACTGAACGTGGGAAAATTTACAAAACACAACTACATTTACTCCAAGGTAAGTTTAATTTGTTTATTGATTGATTTAACCACCGTTTAGTAAAAGTAATAATATGATTTAGCGGTAGGGAGGGTAATGAGCTCTCTGTTAGCATTAGCTCTGGTCCATTGTGTCGATGACTTCTCCACTATGGAGCAGAGTTCGGTAGCTACAAGTCTGCCTTGTTGTCTACAAATATATATGGCAAGAGGTGTATCTCATGCAGCCAGTGGAGTACTATAATCCCACAAAAAAAAACAACGAAATTTTATTTGTAATTTTGTAAGAATGTTTTGTACGTAAATCTTTTTTTTTTTTTGTTATTCTTATGCAATGATTCACCGGGAGTGAGAGAGACGGCGAGCCTGAGCAGGAAGTGATGTAAAGGGGGGAAACGGAAGTGAAGGAGAGAGTGCGGCAAGAGCTACATGTCGTGAGAACACAATAGGCGGAGGTGGCGCTGGTCCAGAGGGATAAAATAGTTTTGCTGTAATATGGTTTGCTCGGGAAACGGACAGTGACTCGTATAAAACCTGTAAAAAACTGTGTGTGAGCGTGACAAGGGTGGACAACTCTTTTCATACGTTTTATCAAGGTAACGAGCTAAGTTAGCCTAACCTAGCCCGCAGCCTGTGAAAATCCTCTATGTGGATTGTTAACTTTGAGGCCGCTGGTTCCAGCTCAACTTCCTGACGGGCGTCGCTGGCCAACCTGGAGGTGTGTGGTGGGAGCTTGTGCTTTTCTTGGTTCCAAGAAAGTTGGAGAGTACTGACAGGCACCTGGTTGTGTGTTTGGAGGATCATCGCGCTGGATTCTGTGAGTGTCTGTGCGAGGGAGGAGGCGCCATCTTGGGTGCGGACCTGCTGCTCTACAGAACAGGCCTGCAACGGTGAACTTGGGGTTTATTAGTTTTGTTTTATTTCATAGGGCCCTATGAAATCCGTTTTGTTTTTTCTCAAATTACGTTTTTTTTTTCTTCCAAAATTCAGTTTTAATTTTTTTCATTTTTGGTGATTTTTGGATTTTACTATGCAAATTTAACCCCGAGACAGTATATAAGGTACTGAAATATAGACAGTCTATGCAATTATAACAGTAAACTTTAATGTTTTTATACTTTTAAACATATTGTGTCCAACAAAACATTTGTTGACAAACAAACAAAAAATTTAAAAGTTATTTAATAAATAACTTAAACACATATCAGACACACAGTTTGTCATAACGTACCTGACATTTTTCAGGTCTGTCATGACAAACTGTGTGATAACAGAAAAAACTATATTTAAACGCTGGAGAGATTATGGACCCGATCTTCCTTCAGATCTGCTAAAGCCGCTATTTAGAGATAGCAGGTAGCAGCTTTAGGGAGCGGAAGATTGCATTAGCAGAGGTTCCTAAACCTGCAATTTGTGGGTAGCGGCTAGCGGGAAGTGTACGATAGGGACCTATATGTCTCCAGCGTGTCCTGGGAGCACCTCGGGGTTCTCTCAGAGGAGCTGGTGGAAGCGGCCGGGGGGAGGGAGGTCTGGGCCTCTCTGCTGAAGCTGCTGCCCCCGCGACCCGACTCCGGACCAAGCGGGAGCAAATGGATGGATGAAAGTGATCCTCCCATATATCTTTTTGTTTCCATTCAACCGTGTGCTGGCTAAACTTTCAGAAAACTGAATCGCCAGACACATAATAATCTCGTGGAAGCTGCTCTGCCCTGTACTTCGGAGTAAGCCGCTAGTTCGTTCGCTTCATCGCCGGTTTCTCGCGTGGCCGCTTCGATTTTTTTTTTGTTTGTTTTGTTAATGAGGAAAGGGCAGGAGGGGGCAGAGGAGCTAAAGTGTTTCCCCCTTTTAATGACCCCTCTTGGAACATTTTTTCGAAAGAAAAGTTTCCTTTACTCCGGGAGAAAAAAAATAAAATTTTACGCAAATTGTCATTCAGTTCCGTTATATTGCCTATTTAAAGTGAATTCAGTTTTTAATCTCCAATTCTGTGATTCCGTGATCGCGGATTCCATAGGGCCCTAATTTCATGCCAGCTTTATTTTATTTGTTTATTTTCTGGGCCCATTATTGAATTATTTTTAAATACAAAAAGTGATTTTTTTTTTTGTTGATGATATTTGTAGGGTAGTGGTGATGCATTCAGATGCATTTATGTGAACATTTTTGTTTAAGTAACAGATTTGTCCCTTATTTTATTTCTGTGAGTTTCAATAATACATTGAGTTTATGGTGTGATTATTTGAATATACAAGTAGTGAAAATCTGCTTAATTTATGTGTTCGGTATCCATATTATAAAAGGGTGGAATATTTTATTTAGTCGCTCCAAAACCTTTTAAGGAGAGAGATCTCATCTACTCTTAAATGTAACAATTTAAGGGAGTGGTTCAAGAACTCAGGATAGCGACCCCCATTAGAAGTGAGTGCAGCAAGGGGGCGCTACATTTGTCTTTCACATCTGATACCATGTTCTTGGCAAAGCACAGAACCTTTGTTCGTTTGCTACACACATTTCACACTAAAGTCACCAACAATCAGAGTCTTCAGCCCAGCCATCAGCTTTCCTTGGCCCTTTTTACGTTCAGACTTGTTTTCTGGTCTTACTTTGTGTTGTTTGGGGATTTTTTCCAGGTCATCAGATGGAGATCCAGATTCCTGCAGCAGTGGAGCAAATCTGTTCTGTAGCTTCATGTCTGGTTGTGGAGGAGGAGATTTGTTCTTGGTTTTGTGGTTAACATCTGGCTGTGAGCTTGTGTTGTCACAGGCCAGAGGTGTTGAAGTAGCCCTGGATGGCAGGGCCAGTCCCTCGCGTCCATCTCAGCAGACTGGGCTTTGACTGTTACTGGTCCTCCCTTCTCTCTGTGAGATGATTTAGTCTTTGGTTTAGCACCAAGTGCTTTCCAGACAGGACTGATAGTGGGAGAGTTGTTTCCTCTGTTCTCCTTTTTCTTCCCAGATATCTTTGTGCTAATTAGCTGTGGGTTAGCAGGCGCTTGTCCGTTATCTTTTACCAATGGTAAAGTTGTTTCATCACCACAAAATCCATTTACCTCAGCGTTCACTTCCAGCCGGTGAATCTTTGTTTCCAGCACGGTTATCTTCTGTAGGAGTTTGTGGTCATCGTCAGAAGAAAAGGGAGGCGTTCTAAGGCTAATTAGCTTTAGCTTGTGAGCTGTAAGTTTGGCTTTTGCTTCCTGTAGGCCACGCTGATGAGGAACCCACAAGGTCGATCGAGTCTTGAAATCCCTCTTGACAAGTGTCTTCCTGCAGGATGACTGAGGAGCAGTTATTTCACCGTCAGAAGGAGCAGCTAATGTCCAGATGTTGGGATTTGGCTCATGATATTTATTTATTTATTTATTTTGTTTTAAAAGAAAGTTGGAAAGTTTTTTCTAAAAGTTTCACTTTGTGAACGTCTTGGTCTCTAGATGCTGTGCGGTTGTTTTTCCACCCACTTATTTTCTTTATCTGATTATCTCAGAGTTAATTGGTGGACAGAGGAGAGAAGGAAAGAAACACCAGCAGCAACATGACATCAGAGGAAGAAGTAAGTCCTTTAAACTTGTCACCACTGTGTCTGTTATCCACATTTAGAACCTGGAAGTTACTGAAGTACTCCACTTTGTAGCATGCTGGACCAGTCTAAATGAAGCATAGACTTAGAGTCTGAAAAATTAGAAGTTAGAAATGTACATTTTTCATGATTTTTGAAAAAAAAAATGGGGATCAGCTTTCAGGAGAAACCAGATTCTTCAGTTTCTATTTAAATTTCCTGCTCAGACGTGTCCAGACAACAAAAACAAGACATCAATAGTAGGGATGTCCCGAGATCGGGATCGGCCTTCGATCTTAAAAATTTAAGGTGGATCGGATCGGCCGATCAACCTTATTATAACACGCCGATCTTTTTTTCATTATTTTTTTTCCTCAAAAAGTGATCCTGATTAACACAAATTAATAAAGTAATCATATTACACAAACAAAAATATTTTTTAAACAATATACATTTAATAATTTGCACTGAAATGAAGTTTCCCAGCAGCGCTGTCTTGTATCCACCTTAAAAGTTTTAAGACTGGCGGTGTCAGGCTAAACTTTAGCAAAAATGTCAGCAGTGTGGCAGCACTATAAAATTACAAAGACCGACGCTTCGACTGCGACTTGAAACGTGTGGAAGGCTGATATATCATGATGTTTAAGTAAGAAGAGAGTTTACAACACCACCAATTTAATCAGACACTTAAAAAAGCACGCAGCACTCAGTGTTTTCAAAAACAGCCGTCGGCCGTCGCATCCGATGGCAACTTTTCCATTTGCGACGCCTACTTTCCCTTGGGTAAATAAATTATGAAATAAATAAAGTTTTCGTAAAAGAGCCAAGTGTCCACAAAGGTTTTTGAGTTAATAAACTTGAAAGTTTCATTGAGAATTTCGCCACACCATCGCTTGAATCTGCTTGCATACGTCAATCACACATTCAGCAGTTTCCAACGGAAACTGCCCTATTTAAGACAACATATTGTAGCGTCCGGCTGTGCGCGATAGAAAGAATGGACGAAAAGGTGCTCAACAACCGTCGCTTTATTTCAACCAGAACCGGTTAGTGTCGGCCGTAACCACGCCAAAAATAAAAGAGGGGCGCTCTCGGGCTCTCCCACAATAACACAGAGGCTTTCGTCTCTCTTTGTTGCTAGTCCCGCCCCCTAACCTATTCTACCCAATAACCTGCCTGCCTCAGCTCGAGATGCATTCAATGAACTCATGTAATCCGAACAACAGAGCATCTAAACAATAACAGAGCATCATAACATGAACATAATGTCAGGGTTGCTACAATGTTCTGTATTCCAAGACGAGCAAAATGGCAGAAAATGACTGAAAACTAGCCTGTATGTGTTAAATAATTAACACAAATTAGGCACAGATTTCAGATAAATGTGTCATTTTTAACTGTACTTTTTCATTCCAAATTAAAGATGAATGTGTAAGAATGTTAGTAAATTAGAGAGACTAGCCAAACTTGAACTACATACACGTTGTTAAGCCTTTTGTTCTTTAGTACTGAGACTGTTGAACAGTCACTGTTCTGTAACTAAATGTGTTTTATATTAATTCTCCCAAACAAAAAAGAAAGAAAGAAGAGTGTTTAAATAAGTTATTGTTTATTTTATGAGATGATAAAAGCTATTAATCTCATCTTGGATGCAAGCCTATTTATTAATGTACACAGGAAATAAAAATGCATAGGAAATTAAACTCTGTTTGCCCACTCAAAAAAAGTGAAATCGGATTGGAAAAAATCGGAAGTCGGCCGATCATCAAAATTAAAAGATCGGAATCGGATCGGGACCCAAAAAACGTGATCGGGACATCCCTAATCAATAGACAACAAAGCAGATATTTATTCAGATCCAGGACCCCTTGAAGATCTCTGACTGTTGTTATGACTAGGGATGTTCCTGGCGACTAATTTCCCTGTCGACTAAACGAAAATTTTAATTAAGACTAGTCCAAAAAAAAAGGAAAACACTCAGAAAACAGTGAAAATTTAGAACAATTTATTGAAACATCGAAACAGAAATTGAAACATTGTCTTAAAAAAATATTGTGTGTAACAAGAGTTCTTTAAGCCTTTAATCACAATGTTCAACAACCATGTCGGATTTTAAATGCCGCTGAAGTACGAGACACTTTGCACCGTGCAGTATGAATGAATGTGAACATAAAGGCAACTCAGTCAAACGTTAAACCACCAAAATAAATAAATTGCCTCTGACACATTGAATTTTGCAGATTATCCGACAAAAATTATAGCTTTAATTCACTTTCAAGTTAATAAAACATCTAAATTACAATTAAATTTCAACCGAAACGAGCAGCATTTTGCGCCGTGCAGTATGAATATAAACCCTGCACATCCGACAAAAACTCACTTAAAGTTAACAAATAATGTAACATCCAAAAAAGATAAATTGCTGCTGAATTATTAAGCTCTATGCGCAGTTCAATATGAGTGTAAAATTAAACAAACATCTAAAATCTCTCAGACCGGACGGGAGAACACGTCTCCGGGTAAACAATGTCAAATCGGCCTGAGTGTGGCTAGCACCGCTAGCATTAGCAGCCATCGTCTTGTGCAGATTAACATCCAAATGTGGTTGCGCATTGCTCCAGTCGAGTGATTGTATGCTAGTTGTTTCTGACACAGTCTACATACTACCTTGTTTTCATTTTCTAGATTAAAGTACCGCCAAACCGCGCTGGTTTTGCGAGAGGCCATCTTCCCACCGTGCCATTTTAAAACTCCAGTCTACTCGAGCATTGCCGCGGAGAGGGGAACTGCTGTCTGATGGCTCTGTAGCCCCGACTAGTTGCAGGCGGCTGTATGACAGTTAAGCGGCCTTGTACATGAATAAAACACAAATTGGTTTTTTTAAACGACTAATATTTCTGGTGCCGACTAGTAAGTGGGCGGACGTTTAATCGGTGACGACTAATCGTGCACATCCCTAGTTATGACACTGACACACACCACTCGGTGGAAGTATGACAGCATTTACATTTAGGCTCATGTCTCAAAACCATTAACAAGAACAAAGATCATATCTGTTTTCCCTGATTTATTCAGGACTGAAGAATCAAACTCAAATATTTTCTGCCATAAACGTTTGCTGCTGTTTTCTTTTCAAAAAGTTAGCAGTTAAATCACCTGAGACCAGTTAACCAGTTTTAAAACCAAACTGAAGGATGATTCCCTTTGAACTGAATGGTGTCTGAGGGGGGCGGGGCTTAGGCTGAACACGGATAGATTGATGGGCTGGGTTCATCTAGATCAGCCATTCCCAAACTTCAGAATACCAAGGCCCAATTTAAAATGTGAAAAATCTCTGCGTCCCACCCAAACCTTTAATCACAACTGTGACCAACATACAGGACTAGAAGTTATGTTCAGTAATAATGTAAGGGCTCAACAAATAAGGTGACACTTGTCATAATAAGTTAAGATGACAGCAGAAAAAACACTAAACTGGTTTGTTTTACTACTTCTGAATGTTTTTTTAATTATGTCATAAACATTTAACAGTAAATAAAAACATTTTAAAAAGATCAAAAATTAAAAACATTTCTTTAATTTTAATGACCTCTCACGGCCCACCTGCAGTACCACGACGGCCCACACTTTGGGAATCACTGCTCTCGATTGTTTATAGATAAATGTGGTATAAATATATGGGGAATGATGGCATTTAATATGTTGTTACACCTTTGATTGGAGCTCCTCTTTCATCTGTTCTCGCTTCACAGAAGACCTGCAAAAACCAGGATGGTCATCATAACCTAGAAGATGGTTTCAGGGACGGACAGCTGGATCAGCCCGGCAGCGCTGAGAGGGACCATCACCGGTTAGACCAGGCTGGACCGAGCTTCAGAAAACACCACGGGGGTCAAATGTGGCCATCCTGTAAAAAAGACTCACACCTGTGACCAATGTGGGAGGAGCTTCAGCCGACTCAGTTCTTGGAAAACACCACCAACTTATCCACACAGGAGAAAAGCCTCACACCTGTGACCAATGTGGGAGGAGTTTCAACCTACTCAGTTCTTTGAAAAGCCACCAACTTATCCACACAGGAGAAAAGCCTTTCACCTGTGACCAATGTGGGAGGAGCTTCAGCCTACTCAGTTGTTTGAAACGCCACCAACTTATCCACACAGGAGAAAAGCCTCACACCTGTGACCAATGTGGGAGGAGCTTCACCCTACTCAGTTCTTTGAAAAGCCACCAACTTATCCACACAGGAGAAAAGCCTCACACCTGTGACCAATGTGGGAGGAGCTTCAGCCGACTCAGTTGTTTAAAACGCCACCAACTTATCCACACAGGAGAAAAGCCTCACACCTGTGACCAATGTGGGAAGAGCTTCAGCCGACTCAGTGATTTAAAATGCCACCAAAGTATCCACACAGGAGAAACGCCTTTCACCTGTGACCAGTGTGGGAGGAGCTTCAGCCTACTCTGTAATTTGAAACAGCACCAACTTATCCACACAGGAGAAAAGCCTTTCACCTGTGACCAGTGTGGGAGGAGCTTCAGCCGACTCAGTTGTTTGAAAAGCCACCAACTTATCCACACAGGAGAAAAGGCTCACACCTGTGACCAATGTGGGAGGAGCTTCAGCCTACTCAGTAGTTTGAAACGCCACCAACGTATCCACACGGGACAAAAACCTTACATCTGTGACCAGTGTGGGAAGAGCTTCGGACACCCCGGTCACCTAAGTGTTCATATGAAGCTACACTTCACTGAAAATCTTTACATTTGTGACCAGTGTTGGAGGAGCTTCAATCAACTCTGTAATTTTAAACGTCATCAGTACATTCATACAGGACAAAAACCTTACATCTGTGACCAGTGTGGGAAGAGCTTCAGAAGCCCCTCAAATTTAAAAAGTCACATGAAGAAGATCCACAAAGGAGAAAAGGCCTCAATCATCAACCCATCAACTGTCCAATAAACATTTCAGGGCTCTAGAAATGTTTCAATGTCAACAGAACATAGAAACTCTGGAGGAAATCCATTGGTCCAAGACTCTGAAGAGACTCCTTCAGCTCATCCACACTTTAACATCAGTAGTGGTCATTTTTCTGACATTTGTTAATAGTCTGAAAAACCGTTGTGTAAAATTATATTCATTTGCATTCAACTCAGATTGTAAAGTTTTCTTTCCCGTGCAAACACACCTCCCTCAAACCAAGAGGGAGATGGCACCATGTCTTTATTTATCAGGAGGCCATGAAGGTGCAGCATTCCAGCCAGATGGAAGGTCTCATTGGTTCTGATGTGATTGTGGCTTCAACACAGTTGGGTTAAAGTTGGAGGGAACTGACAGCAGTCTTAAATGTTTCCAGTTGAGAACAATCTCTCTCACTGTACAACGTTGAACTCTGGTTTGTAAATGGTTTTACAATCCCTACTAGACTGAGACGACGCAACAATTTCTAATAGTGCTCATGTCTTTCCCTTTTGACATTGTGTTTAGGCAACACAAGGCAACTTGAAAGTCTAAACATTTTTTTTCAAGTTTCTGAAATTATTTTGGCGGTTGTTCAGCCTTTAACAGGACAAACGACACCTCCACCAAAGCCTGAGTGTGTTTGCGTCACCTGTCTATTAAATGTGGAGCTTGGTGAGCAGGTCGCAGTAGAAGTCCCGCCTCCCAGCTGCCAATCAAGGCTTTGTGGCTGTAAGAGGCAATCGAGAAAATTGTTGTTTTAGAACATGTTACAATATGTCATTTTACGTTTTAATGCTACTAATGAATTTTTTCAATTAATGTTGTAAATGATATATTCCCTTTAATATTAATCAGCCTGCTCTAAAGTATAGTAATCTGTTCATGAAGCCTTTAAGACATGGAAGGTTATCTGCAGCCAAAACAACGGTCCAGTTCTGGGTTGGACTGGAAACCGGGCCCTCAGAAAACAAAATGTTGGTGGCAAAGATGAGTTGCACCAAACCACAGTTAATCAGATTTAACAAGAAACAGAAAGGCTTTTAATGCAGTAATATGGTACAGAAATAATAGATCAAATATCAGGGCAGTGACACGCTGGAAATGTTTCAGGAAGACAAGCAGTCTGTAAACGGTGTTTCTGACTTAGTTTAAGGGTGATGGACATTATGACATCAACCTCCCAAACAGAAACAAAGCAGTGGTCTTTTTTTCAAACAATAAAGAAGTTGCTGTGCAGCGAACATTCAATCTACAAAAAATGTTCAAACAAAAACCCTAAATTTCATCAAGGATACAAAGAACACATCAGTGATTTATTCAGAAAGGGGTATGCAGTCAAGGTGCCAGAAGTACAGCTGTCTCTCCAAGGTAGGACACATGGAGCTGTGGACAGAGAGCTCCCTCGGCTCCTTGGACAAACTGAAGCCTGAAGCACCTTCGGCTGAGCTGGGGGGAACAGCTCCATGTTGGACCAGCAACACCGCTTGGCTGATGGAGCCAAACTGTTCATGGGAAATCCTTTCAGGACTCCTCAAAGTCAAATTCTGCAGGGTCCTGACCAGTCCCTCCACAGTGAAGCTCATGGTGGATGGAGGTGTTTGCACCCGGAGGAAGAAAAAAAAGAAAGTATAAAGTAACATGAAATTATCATCTGAGGTTAGCAGAAGCTAAACCTGCTAAGATAAAAATGGCTAACTGGTTCCAACAGGCTTAGCGCTGTTGGTCCTGCCTCTTTGTAGCATGATGTAGAGCAGGTCAAGAAAAAAACGTCCTTCAAATGTTCTCTGTACAAACCTATGAGTCATGTGACCAGACAGTTTATCCATTGTTGATCCAGTCAGAGAGGTGAACTTGACCGTTACTGGAGCTGAGGTCACAAGGTAGTTGAGAAGCTGCATGGTGGCAGGACTCCAGGGGTGGATGAGATCCACCCTGAGATCCTCAGGGCTCTGGATGTTGTGGGACTGTCTCGGTTGATATGTCTCTGCAACATCGTGGGGACATTGGACGCAGTACCTCTAGAACTGGGGGGGTGGTGGTGGTCCCCCTTTTCAAGAAGGGGGATTGGGGGGGGTTGTTCCAGTGATGGGGTCCTGGGTCCATTATTACTGGCTGTCCAGTCCCTGTACAAACAGAGGGAGAGTTTGGTCCACATTGCTGGTAGTCGGTTGGATTAGTTTCCAGTGAGATTTGGACTCCATCAGGGCTGATCTTTATCACAGACTTTTTTCATGACTTTCATAGACAACATTTCTAGACGCAGCCAAGGAGTTGAGAAGGACCATTTTGGTGACTTCTGGATTTCATCTTTGATTTTTTGTAAATTATGTGGTCCTGTTGGCTTCATCAAGTCCTGATGTTCAGCTGTAACTGGAGCAGTTCACAGCTGAGTGAGAAGTGGCAGAGATGAGAATCAGCAGCTCCAAATCTGAGGTTTGGTTTTCAGTCAGAAATGGTTAAAATGACCTCTTTGGTTTGGGAGAAGGTTCTGCTGGAGAGTTTATGTCTCTTGGCTGACTTGGGAATGCCTCATGTTCCCCTGGAAGAGATGGAGGAGGTGACTGGGGAGAAAAAGGTCTGAGTCTCTGTGCTTAGACTGCTGCCCCCCCAACCTGAACCAGATAAATGGAAGTTAATGGATGGATGGACTTTCCTGCCAGCTTATATGACTGTTGATGTTCAGTCTTGACATTTGGTGAATGAACCGTAGATGCTCTGAAGATGAGAACAACTCTGATAGTAACAGGAGCAACAAATAAAGCATAAATAAATAAATGGTCAGACAGCTGGTCCACCATGACGCTAATGGATTCTAATTTCATCCATTAGGGGGCAGAGTTCAACTAATCAACAGAAGGACGACTTCTCTCCACCTAAATTTAGTTTCATATTTCCTCTCTTTAAAAAGGCTTTATATTAAGATTTTTTTTTCTTTTTTTGAGAGACCTTCATAGTTACAGAGACTTCGGCCCAATCCCATTTCTCTTTTCTACCCCTACCCCTTAGCCCTACCCCTTAGCCCTACCCCTGGAAACGGAGTGCCAAGGGGTAGGGCCGAAAGTCAACCCCTCCGAATTGGGACACCCCTTCGACAATCGCATACGTCATCAGTAGTCGCCGCTGCCTCTTACGTAACCAGATGCGACAAGCGCTTGCCGGAGATCTCAGGAAGCGCTTGTCCCAGCTCGTCGAAAACCGACGCTTGGTCAGGGCCCTTCGGCGTCAGTTTCTGACTCACAAGGTCGCCCTCAGCGTCTAAGCACCGACGCAGCGGGCTCTGAACAGATTCTAATGTAATTCCATCCGACTCGATATTTGACGCTCAGAGCGAGCGCTCCAGCCTTCCATTCATTTCAACACATTAACCCGGCCGCGTCGTTTCAAGCCGCTGAGAGCATCAGTCCCATTGGATAACTGACGATCTGACACACGGAAGTATTCTAATTACTAATGTCCGTCTAATGTCTAATGTCCGTTTTCACGTTAACGGCGATTTTCACAATGATATCTGCAACATTTCTTAAGGCAGAAACACCACTGTCTCCTTGTTAATTACACAACATTAGTGGGTTGATTTCCTGTTGCGTCTGCCGCTGTGATAATCTCTGTTGCGTGGGCTATTGGGATGTTTTTACGGTTGTTTGCTGCTAGACGGAGGAATGAAGGAGGAGGAATGAATCACTATCGATAACTTCGGCGAGGTTGCCGACGTTATTATTAATAACGTTATCGGAAGTTATATTGATAACTTTATCACTGTAGATTATCATCAGGGCTGCCGGCAGCATCCACTCTAGCAACGGTAACCACGTAACTGACGCCTCGACTACTATCGATTTTTTTCGGCGGATTTTTTACGAGGAAAATGACCACTACACATTGAAACAATGTTAAAATAGACAACAAATAGGTTTTCGTACATTTTCGAACTTTATTCATGGAGAAAATACTTAAATATGTCATACCCCTCCGTTTGGAGTGTGCCTCGGAAAAATCTCCGTTTGGAGGGGTATATAGCCCTACCCCTTGGCCCTACCCCTCCGTCATAATGGGAATTGGGACACCCCTACCCCTCCACATGAACGCGCGCAAAACGGAGGGGTAGGGCAAGGGTAGGGGTGGGCCAAGGGGTGAAATGGGATTCAGCCTTCATATCATAAACCACCATCAGGTCCTTGAAGACGTCTGAAGACAGAAACTAACAGCTGCAGCAACCACACTGGGAGATGCTTTCATGACATTCTGCTATTAATTCACTAAGAACCAATAATTTATGTACTTTACTGTTAAAACTGATCACATGGTAGAATTTATCCATGAACTGATTCATAGTTCACGTACAGTCTGATCCTCCACAAATTTACATCTGAATTGACTTCAGTTGATCTCATCAGAGAACAAACGTTGGTTGGTTTCCAGCATCAGAGAATGTCACATCCTGCAGAGACACACCTGCCTGCATCTCTATATATCTGTTTAACTACATCCAGAAATCACTGAGACTCTTAGTTTGAGAACATGACCACTATCAGACATGGTCTCCTCAGCTTGTTGCTGTTTCCACTCTGGATCAAAGGTCAAGTGTTGGAACATCAGCAGATTTACTTCAGCAGTTAGATGGTGACCACACTTGATGTTAATATGTCAGAAAATAAGATGTTACTAACTTTCACTGTTTTTCACCACAGGTCTAACTGGTGGAAGTGATATCTACCAGACCTCCATACTGTGGGAGAAGAAGGGTGAAAGAGCAGAAATGCACTGTAACCACACTAAGGGTGCTGGCTATTACCAGATGTATTGGTTCAGAGAGCAGCCAGGAAAAACTATGGAACTAATCGTGTTCACAACTACTGGTAAAAGAGATGATGAGCAGGACTTTGGGAAGTTCAGCAAAGACAAGTTCTCAGCCTCCAAGACTGTAGCTGAGAGAGGAACGTTCACAGTGAAGAATCTGCAGCCAGAAGATAAAGGCTGGTACTTATGTGCTGTGAGTCAACACAGTGATGCAGGTGACTGAAAGAGCTGAATAAAAACTCAGCTGCAGGAGTGGACTGAAGATGTCAATATTTGGTATAACCACTCGGGGGCACTCTATACTTGGAAAGTGTGACTGTAATTCTGCTTAGAATTAATGGTGTTAAAGCAGCATTGTCATCTTATTTTGAAATGATAAAATAATGTCAAAGAAATGTGGACAAAACAAATTTTCCACTAAAAATATCTCCTGTGATCAGGGTTTGCCCCTTAGAATAAATAGTTTGTTACCATGAGGGCAGCAAACTGCCCTCTTGGTAAAAATTTGGGGGCAAATTGGACAACATATCTGCAAGTTAGAACAACCTTTTTTTGGTTGACTTCAATATTTTAATATTCAATATTTGCTGCACTATCACAGTGACACCCTTTGATAGAAAGCTAGTTTGATTGTAAGTCATCTTTAATATCTTAACGACTGATTAACCAAATCTGTGTTGCATCTGCTAAAGCCAGTTAGTCAGGATGCATAATATAAAATATCACTCCCTTTAGCCAGCAGGTGGCGCTACAACTGTTCCTGAATATTACCATGTAGATGTGTTCAGGCTCAGACTACAATCATACACACCAGTTCTGGACCAGATTAAACAATGTATGGCTGAGTTACAGCAGAAGGGTTGACAAGTCAGCCGGTAGGTTTCCATCAGTGGGGGTCTGGGCTGCTGTTACAGGACCCTGACTGTTGACATGTGTCTCCATTAACAAGAACAGGAACAAGATTTTTGATAACTTATTTGGGACTGAACAAACCCCTTCTTTCTGTTAGACAATTAAGTGTGGCCCCCAAAAGCTTTCTGGGTGGGTTGATTTAATGCTGGTTGGGTATTCTTTCAGCAGGGGAGGACTCTGTTCAGCCCTCTCCATGTCCACTTTCAGTTGGAGTCTTTTATCCTCATTCATTGTCTCCATCAGCACATTACAACCACAGCAGACACCCTCCCACCTCCTGGGTTCTTCCTGGACCTCTGCTAACAAAAACCTGACTGCTGACTGATCATTTAGCTGCTATATTATATAGTTGTAGACACCAGTTCTGTTGCTTTTCAACACGCTGTTATTATTTCAACCACCAGAGGGCAGTGTTTCTCAGCTGTTCATCGACCGTGACATAATTTCTCTGTAATCTTTTTCAGTTATTTATTCTTGAACTTTTTTAAACGTATTTCAGTTTTGTAGATTTAATTCAGAGAGATCCTAATTGATTACGACAAAGACCTAAACGTCTGTGACAAATTCCAACAAATTAAAATTTTTCAAAAAAGGTCACATGTATCAGCCACCATCAGCTCCATGAATACTTCTAAACACAGAGATGAACAGCTGCTCAAACCACACTCATAGATGCTGTTATTATTTATAGATATCTGTTATATTTCCAAGTGTGAACCACGATCCATCCCTCCATCCATCCATCAGTTCATCCAAAGACTGAAATCACCACAGTTTCACTGCAGTTTCATGTGAAATAACAGAAATATGAAGTCATCAGCAGTTATCAGAGCAGTGTTGTTTCATGAAAATGTAAATCAGAGAACAAGCAGCTTCAGCTGAAATGACCACAGTTTGTGTCTCCTCCCTCTGACTTGAACTCACAACTTGTTTTTCAGTCTGTCAGTCGAAGCAGAGACAAAGAGGAAGTTAAAGACATCACTCTTCTGCTTCTCTGCTTCTCCTGTAGGTCTGACATAAAACCAGCTGCTCAAACACTTTACATTTCTGTCACTGCTTCTGTTTTAGTCATATGTTTTGTTCTTCCAACACAGATCTTTCATTGAGCAGCAACGTCCATCAGCATCCATCAATGATATTAGGAGATCGTCAGAGTTCCACAAATATCAGCTGCAACCATTCAGTCAGCTCATATAATGTAATATTGTGGTACCAGAAGAAGATGGGTGACTCTGCTCTGAAACTGATTGGATATACTTTTAGATCCAGCCCAACAATGGAGAAAGACTTCAAAGAGCATTTCACTGTGAGTGGAGATGGCTCAAAGAAATCTGATCTCCATATTCAGAAGCTGGAGATAGAAGACAGCGGCGTTTATTACTGCGCAGCTAGTCAACACAATGACTCAGTTCCCTTCTCTCCTGTACAAAAACCCCCTCTGATAATCCACCACATGAACACACACTGAAGAAGAGCACACCTGCATGGAGCTGCAGTCAGTGGCAGCAAATCAGCAGAGACATCAGCATGAAAAACTGCTGTTCCTGTCTTCACCCACACAGCAGGATGACCCACTCATGACATGTGACGGCCAGAAAAGTCCATCCCTCTCTCTCAGTCTGCAGGTTTCATTACACTTCTGTTGTCATCTGAGCTGGAATTATGATCAGACTCTTCAGACACTAAAAATCATCCACCTGCTGATAACAACATCAGCAGCTAATAAACCTCAAGTAGATAACTGATCACACAGCTGCTCACCATGATGGATTCTTATTTCAGCCACTAGGGGGCACTGTTTCTATACTGATATTTTTAACTCAGTGTCCCAGAATGAAAAGGCTGCAAGTTCAAAGTGATCAATAATGTAGACCTGAACAAACATGGGTTAGGGAATTGGCAGCCAGCTTGGTGGGTGAATGGCCCCCTTCATACAGATGTTGTCTGGGTAAAGATTTGGGGGTTAACAGACATCAACATGAGTGTACTGGGCTGTTGTGTTTGTTGCCAGGCAACAGACTGATTCTTGACTTCACATGCAGCATCAGCGTGTAAAACAGGGGAACTCTCTTAGCAGACAACAAGGATGGAAACTCACAGCTCAGTAACTCAAAATCCTGGTGCAGAGATGCTCCTTCACAGTAACATGCTGACAAATGATGGTACCAGTTAAGATCTTAATGAAGCTGTGTTTGTGTCCTTTAATCTGTTCCACCATGTTAATGACACATCCAGATACTAAATATTCTGATGAGTTTCTGCTGAGTGATAAATGTGATGACTGCTGCAGACAGGATTCAGACTCAGTCCTGGCTGACCCAGCAGAGTGGAGACTAAACCACATCACACATTGATCAGAGGAGTTGATGAGACACTTTTAATGTTGACAAGAGGAGGAGAGACAGTGACTCTTCCCACCTTGGTTTTCTGCTTAAACACATCATGAAAACAGGACCAGAAACAAACTGACTTCAACACAACATGATGTTGTTCATCGTCTGCTGCATCAGCTTTCATGTCATTCTGGTTTCAGGTAAAGTAGTGAAAAGTCTTTTACTTGTAGAAGTCTTTGTAGAAACAGATGTTCTTCTATGCTGTGTGCTGATTTTGTTGTCTTCTCCACAGGTTCCTCTCTAAGTGACCAGGTTTTCCAGACTCCAGCCTACATCCATAAAGAACCAGGACAAACAGCACAAATCAACTGTTCACACAGTATTCAGAGCTACGATCGAATCCTCTGGTATAAGAAGTTAGAAAACAGGCAGCTTCAGCTCCTGGGATACATGTATCTGGGCAGAAGTAATCTTGAAGCTGGAGCGAATGTGAAGATAGAAGGGAGTGCAGATAAAAGCCAGATCTGCATATTAACAGTTGAAGAACTCAGCTTGAGCAGCAGTGCAGTTTACTTCTGTGCTGCCAGTTACCACAGTACCAAAGATGACTGAACCTCAGTACTAAAACCTCCTCTTCATACCAGCAGGTCTTTGTTCCACAGCTCACAGCTGCTCACAATCACAGAAATCCTTCTCACTAATGTTGGTCTTTTGTCTCACAAAGATCAGATATTTTATTCAATTTTAGTCTCCCTGTCCTCCTGTCTACTCTCTTCCGTCCTCTCAGTGTCCACCTTCTTCTTAGCTAACTTCTTTCTCTGTTCATACTCCTGCACTACCTCATTCCACCACCAAGTCTCCTTGTCTGTTTCCTTGACAGATGTTCCTCCAAGTCCTCTCTTACCTGTCTCCCTGATCACATCAGCTGTTGTCGTCCAGTCATCCAGCGTGTCTCAGCTCCTTTATGAAAGTCACACTCGTCCTTTTTCAGCTTCGATCACTTCATCCTCTGCTCTGCCTTTGTCCTCTTCATCTTCCTCACCACCAGAGTCATCCTCCACACCACCATCCTATATGCTCTCACCTACCACCACTTTGCAGTCACTGATCTCACTGACTGGACTTAGTCATGCTAGAATAGAATAGAATAGAATTCTTTATTGTCACTGTACATAGGTACAATGAGATTAAAGCAGCATCTCTGGTTACAGTGCAAAAAAGAGTGCAAAGTACAAAACAGTGAGGATCAGTGTACAAAGATAAGCAATGTAGAGAGAAATAGTGCAGATAATCGAGGTAGTGCGAATAAAAGAAGGTGGGGGTATGAGGATGTAAGGTGCACAGTCAAGTCCTGAGACGGCATAACTGATACTATATACAGATGCTATATACAGATTTTTTTTTTTTTTAGTTTACACATCTGGTGGAATATTGCACAGACTGGTTCAGGGCGGTTATGGCTTTGGGGAAGAAGCTGTTTTTTAGTCTGTTGGTTTTTGACAGGTAGTCATGGTGTTCCTCAGAGCTTTGTACTTGGGCTGATAGTTTTCACTTCATATGTGCTTCAATTAGGACATATTTTTAGCCACCACAACAAAAATGTCAATTCCTGTGCAGATGGCACTCTGCTACGTTGACTCATGAAGCCAGATGAGACCAGAAAGTTAGATGGATACATTAAAAACATAAAGTCCTTGATCACTTCTAATTTCTTATTACTAAACTCAAATTAGACTGAGGTCATTTTTGGATTGGAGCATTTTAGCAACAAGTCATGTGGTTACTCTGGATAGCAGCACTTCTTCAATCTTCTTCAATCAATACACCAACTACACTGTGTTCTCACATGTGTGGTGTGGACATGAGTGCTGTCCTGATGGAAAAGTACCATTGTGGTTGTGATGGAGATTAAATGACGATGGCAAACTTGTTGTCATGTTACCACCAAGAACTGACTTTTCTTTAAAAGTTAATGTGACATATTGTAATCTAACTAGTAGGGGTGTGAATCTTTCACTCACAAAACGATCCGATTCAAATCTCAATTCACAGGCTACGATCCGATTCAGGGACGATTCATAAAAAATAGTAAACGATTCAATTCGATATGGTTCGATTCAGTTCGATTCAATAAAAATTGACAATTTAACCCCAACTACTTATTTTGCTTTATTACTGAGAAGAAAAAGAAAACACAAATTTAATTTCAAAATAGTATTCTTTTGTTTATTTAATGTCCAAGAGACAGTACACCAGGCCTACTGAACATAAATTCAGACATTAACTTAAGCCTTTACAATATACCTGGGGGGATAATTGACATTACATAGTGAAACACAAAACTCGTAATCTGGTGTGCCTCACTTCACAGGTTTGCAAAATTCTGCTCTTACTTAAAATCCAATTCTTACTTTCCCTCAACAGAAAATAAAAGATAAAAATGGCACAAAGTTTAATTATTCCTGTTAATGTGAGAATACACTGAGCATAAGGCTGAGGTAAGTTATCAAAAATAAAAGTAGTTGTTATGAAACAATTAAGTTGCCTATTAAAGGCAAAAATTCAGAAAGACTAGTGAATCAGTCACTCGTGAACTTCAACAGTGATCCAGAACTTTAGTAAGCAGTTATAGAAAATAGCATGTTAAATTCAACATGTCTTTTTGATGCCTGTAACTCTGAACATTAGCTTTTCTTAAAAAAAAAAAAATTGATCACAAATAGCTCTGAATAAACACTGAATAACTAATACTGAATAACTAATACTTCAGGCATTAAATACTTCAGGCATTAAAATCCCTCACGATTCGGGGAAATTCGCCGTTCTGAAGTCAAAAAGGTTGACCTACGTGAATTGTGTAGATCCGAGTTTTCTATTTTTTTGAGGGGGTCAGAGTCGGGAGATTTTTTTTTAATTTAACTATCATATAATTGCCCTAATAAGCAAACTGAGCACTTCAGAAATCTGCAATTTAAATGACACTTGGACAGTCAGTAAATCCTGTCCAGAACCAATCATACACCAAATTGTTCCATTATTCCAGTCATATGAATGTTCTTCAGCAGGCTGGCACGTGACAGGTCTCCAGTGAGGTGTTAAAAATGTCTGTGAACACTGGAGACAGCTGATCAGCACAGTGCTTCAGGGAGGATGGGAAGATAGAATCCGGCCCAGCTGCTTTTCGGGGGGTTCTGTCTCTTAAAGAGTTTGTTGACGTCCCTCTCATGAATGCAAAGAGTCGTCACGGGGGGGGGGGGGGGGGGGGGGGGGGGGGGGCATTAAGGCGGGCATAGGTGGAGAAGACTGGAGCTGGAGCGTTTGGGAGTTGTTGTGGGGGATGGTTGCAGGACGTCCCTTGTTTTTCAAATGACAGTAGAACTCATTCAGGTTGTTGGCTAGGCGTTGATCAGTGGCTGCGGTTACATGATGTTTTTTAATTCGGAATTAAAATTAGGAATTAAATAATCCGAATTAAACTATTTTCCTTTGAGTTACATGGAATAGTAATTCCGAATTAAGGTTTTACATGGAAAACATTAGTTCGGCTTTATCCAACTCCGCTTTAGGTCTGGGGGTTGGGAAGGGTTCTGATTGGATGGGGGGGGGCGGACGTCTTTACATCTACCGGAAGAAAACAAAACTTAGCTAATGGTTAGCAACAACATTCCACTTATTTTGACCTGGGTGGCGTCTCTATCTGCGAAACCTCCTTCATTTAACCTGGCCGCTTTGAAAAGCTCACAATTTTTATGTTTCTTGCCATCTGTTCTTTTAATTATTTCCAGTTCCTCCAAGCTATTTATTAAATAAATCGTCTCTGCTCTTGAACACCGTTCCTGCGTGCGCCGGAATATAAGCGTCATCGCGACAGAGGGGCAAGAGAACGAGCATGCGCGAAAGCGGGAATTCATTTAAAGAGGACTGAGTGTATACATGACCGCGGAATTACTTAATGCGAAATTAAAATGGGAATAAACCAGCACTTACTTCGGAATTAAATTAATTCGGAATGACATTTCATATGGAATTAAGTGTTACATGGTAACTTTTATCGGCTTTAACTTTATTCTGAAAAAAGGAATAAACTTCCATGTAAAACACCACCCATTTAGGAGTAGGGAGCTTAGGCTTGTAGTTTGTGATTTGCCTTAGCTCATTCCAGACAGACACAGAGTTGTTTGCTGAGAACTGGTGTTGAAGCTTCTCAGAGTACAGTCGTTTAGCTTCTCTCACCGCCTTGCTAAACCTGTATTTCGCCTCTCTGAATCAATCCTTGTCCCTACTCCTGAAGGCCTCTTCCTTTGCCAACCTTAGCTGTCTGGTTTTGTCTGTGAACCAGGGTTTGTCATTGTTGTAACTCACCCTGGTGCATGATGGGACACAACAGTCTTCACAGAAGCTGATGTATGACGTCACAGCCTCTGTGTACTCATCCAGATTGTTGGTAGCAATCCTGAAAACATCCCAGTCAGTAGAGTCCAAACACGATGGAGATCTCCATGCTTCACTGGTCCACTTCTTGAGGTCCGCACTACAGGTTAGAGCTTTAGTTCTGCCTGTAGGCAGGAATCAGTGTAGCATGACGTGGTCAGAGGACCCAGTGCAGCAGGGGGACGGCAGGATAAGCACCTCTGATTGTGGTTGATTCAGAATTTTCTCCTCTCTGGTCGGGCATTTACAAGCTGTCTGTATTTTTGGGTTCATGAGTAAGGTTACCTTTGTTTAAAGTCTCCAGGACAATACGAAAGAGTCTGGGTGTTCCGCTCCACTCACAGTATTGGTCGGTGAGTGTA
>JAGFBZ010000539.1:0-47500 GCA_018398805.1 Hirundichthys speculiger
GTTGATGGGCAGCAACAATTGCTTCTCTAAGACCATTGCTTATGTCTTTCCCTGCTGGCATTGTGTTAACAGACACTTGAATGCTCAGGACCAATGCACTACCCTGGAATGGAAAACTGTAGAAGCAATAAGGGGGTACTTAGTTTTGTCCAAATGAGTCTTATTTATTTTGTCTCAAATTTTGTTACATAATTAAAAGTACATTTAAGTTAATTATTGCATGAATTTGCATTTGATAAATGCTAAGATGCACACATCCAACATTTCCACATGACTGCATGTCTCATTTGTGATTTATTATGTGCTTTTATTTAAATATTGTGTCCAGGTTGCTCTTCTGATTTGTCAATGTTTCACTAGAACTGCAAAGTTTTGTTGGAATCTGTCCTTACAAATTCTCATCTAAATGATTTAAATAATTTAAAAAAGTCTGTTTACTGGTCTAGGTTTTTCTTTCCATTCTAAACAGGCGAAGCCCGAGTTCTATCTGTTGCTAGGCAACATGGAGCAGAACCACCAGGTCTGAGGTCATACACACAGGCTCTGCTTCTATGACATCATCAGACCTGTTCCTGTATATTACCCTCTGTAACAGAACAGACCTCATTCCTTCATTTGGAGAACATCTTGTAGACATCTTGGCAATTATCTTGGAGAAAATCTTAGAAAGAAATGAACAAGGACGAGAAGATCTCAGACCTTCAGCAACGCAACACCACCCTGCTGAGTGAGATCCAAAATCTGAAGAATCTGATCCACAAAAAGGATCAAGATGCTTCTTTGAAAATTCATCAGGTAGAGGATGAAATCACCCGTGAGAAGATTGAGAAAGAGAAAATTGACTGCTCACTGGAACAACAACAAGTGGAAACCAGCAAAGCAAAGGCTGATCTGGTCCAGTTAGAGACTCAGTTGGAAAACCAACAAAAGGAGTCCCTGAAGGAAAAAACAGCTTTAAAAGATGAACTGGAACAGCTGAAACAACTGCTGGTGTCCCAAAAATCTCAGGCAGAAAGAGAAACATCTCTTCTGAACACAGAACTGAGTAAAAGGAACGAGTTGTATCTTAATGCCAGCGGTAAAGCCATCCAGCTAGAAGTGGCTCTCTCTGCTGAGAAGACCAGAACCAAGGAGGTTGAGGCCAGCCTCGCCCAAGAAATGGAGGAAATCCGCAAAGTAAAGGCCACCTTTACCAAGATGCAGGAAGACATGAAAGCTCAGAAACTCCAGTGGGAGCAGGAAAAGTCCCGTCTCCTGACTGAGCAAATCCAAACTATCTCCAATATGAAATTGGCTATAACTGAGACCAGAAAGACATGGACGACCAGACACAGCAATGGCAGAGAGAAAAGTCTGGCCTTCTGGAAATAATATCAACCCTGAAAGAAGATCTGGACAAGAAGGAGGGAGGAAAGGAAAACCAGTGTGGAGATTTTGATGGAAAAATTAAATAATGTGGAAGAACAAATAGAAAGTATGAAGAAAAAAACCCAAAAGAAGTCTTTCTTCAGAAGATTCCTGGGGATCTTCAAGAGACGCGACAGAACCCCACCTCAATCAGATCTCTCCTAAAATTCTCAAATCCTCTTTCCCCCCAAGACCTGCACAACCTCCCCTTGTTACCCCCCCCCCCCACCCCAACTTCAGAAGTGTAACCCCCACAAATTAGACTGATGATCCCAACACATCTGAAGGAGTGAATGTGAGTGTGTGTGCTTGTTTGTCACTGACAAAAAAAAGAAAAAAACGAACAGCACGGAGGTCAACATCACCACTGGGTTCAAATCCAGGCTGGGGCATGTTTTCCTCGTGCTTTGTGGGTGTTCTCCGGGAGCTCCGGTTACTCCCTCATGTAACATGCAAATTAGGAGCGTGAATGTGTGAATGGTTGTTTATGTGACAGACAGTTGGAAAAAAAAGTTTTCCCTTCCTCGAATCGCCACCTTACCGTGGTGGAGGTAAGGTAAAAAAGGTAAGGTAAAAAAATCAATATCACTCCGTGGTGTATATAATATATATATATATATATATATATACATATATATATATATATATAAATATTCTGAACAATTTATTCTAACTTGGAATTGCAGAAAACTAACGTGCAAAAATGACAAATAAAACCAAATTAAATCAATGAATTCAATTCAAGTCAATTTATTACCTCCGCCAAGGAGGTTATGTTTTTGGTGGTGTTTATCTGTCTGTCTGTCTGTGTTCAAGATAACTCAAAAAGTTATGGATGGATTTTGATGAAATTTGTAGGGGTTGTCAGAAATGTGAAAAGGAAGAACTGATTTCATTTTGGCTGTGATCCGGAAGAAATCCTGGATTCTGGATCACTTTCAAATTTCCGATAACATTGCGCTCAATGGGGCGCAAAAGAAAAATTTGTTTCTCAATATCTCCGTTAATTATTGCCCAAAACTCATAATATTTGACTCAGGAATTGACAATGGAAACCTCTATCAAATTTCAAAGGCTGATCCGGATCTGATCCAGAACGCGGATTTTATCGCAATCTGTAAATCGCTATATGGGAGAATTGTTGCACTTGGCAGCGGTCTGCGCTCTCCGAGTGCTTTTCTAGTTTAACAGTTGCATTACATTATAGCAGGAATTATTTTTGTCCCATGTTGTATATGATGTTGATGGTTTAAATGTAGTGATTGAAAATGAAAAAATCTTGATGAAGAAAATTTATATACTGTATATTTTTTTTAAGGAAGTTGGGAAAAGTAACAGATACCATCAGTACCAACAGTGTCTGACCTGTTTTAAATAACACTATTCTGCTGGAAAGTCCTTCTAAGAATGACAGATTCATCCAAAACATAATATATTATGTGTGATGCAGCAGTGATGCCAACCCTCCAGTAAAGAGCTACACCTGGTACAGAGCTGATGGAGACCAGGAGACTCTTATTGGGACTGGACGGGTTTGAACTATTACAACATCAGTTGTTAACAGGCACTTTTTCTGCAAAGCTGAACATGACCTCAGAGTTGGACGCTCTAAGTGAAATAGATGTTCAATGTCATCGTGAATATTTTCACAGACTTATCGCTGTCTTGTGTATTTTTTTTTTATATTTGTTTATGTCGTCATGTTATAAATGAGTCAGGGTTTTGGGAGTTGGCCTTAACATTTCACAATTAGAAAACATCTACCACGATGGACTGGCGACCTGTCCAGGGTGGACCCCTGCCTTTCACACAAAGAGAGCTGGGATAGACTCCAGCAACCCCCCCCCCCCCCCCCCCCCCCCCCCAACATATGTGTTGTGTGTGTGTCCAACAAAGTGCATCAAAAACAAGAGCTGGAGCATAGAGGGTGGATTTTATAATTTGTAATTTGTATTCCTGATGTTACAGTGACAGTGTAGCTGATTAAAACCCTGAATATCATTGTGGACTCAGAAGGTTTCTGATAATTGGACACTGATGATGTGAAGAAGCTTCCTCACATGAAGACCTGAATGAAAACAGGAGATGAGACAGCATTGAGCTCAAGTCTGCCCCCTTCTGGTGGTGATGGGGTACTACCAGCAGATAATGGTGGGAACACTGAGTTGAGAGTCCCCTGGACATGCTGGAGATTTGGATGTTCATGGAGAGGAAGTGTCTTTCACAGTTGAGGGTCTGAATGACAGAATAACTAAATTATAGAGAAATTTAAAGAAGAGACACCATGATCTGATTGGCTCAAGAAATATGGGACTGATTAAGAGGCCATGGGATAAAACTGCTTGCTAATTGAAATTCTTTGACATATCTCAGTTTGGGAAATATTTGATTTTCTCTTTTTTAAATAAAGGAAACATAAAACTCACTGAAACCATGGATTATACAAAACTCTGTGAACACACCCTAAAAAACATAGAGAAGAAGGATAACTCTATTCTGACCTGTGATGTCACAGAACCCTGCACATCTGATCAGCTCACTGACTGAGTTTTAGACTCTGTGGCCACAAACACAGTAACAGATTACAGGGTTATTCTCCAAGGTTCCAGCGTTCCAGCTTCCCTCTGTTTCTCTGCTGAGAGGTTTCCCAGTCGTCAGTTAATTCACTGCTGAAACATGAACAAGTCATATCAGTCACTTTAATAATCACCAAATGAACAGTTCGTAATTTACACATGTTTGGTAAACTTCATATAACTGTTAAAAGACAGACTCCTTTAATATAAAAGATGTCTGGGGCTCTGACTTTCCTTCTCATTGGATGTCTGATGTGGAGTGAGTTACCATCTATTAATGTTTTATTAGTAAAAACATTAACAGTTATAACCATACACTGCTGTTAATTAAAATAATCATTTACTATATTGCTCTGTAACATTCACATGACTTAAGGACATAGTTAACTTAAATGTGTTGGTCTTATTTGTATATTCAATAAAAATTAATTAATTAATTATTAATTATTACAAGCTGAAAGTTAAAATAATAATTTGAAATCATGTATGAAGTAATAAAATCAAAGATATCTAGTAGAAGATGACATCTAACCTGCTGCTTTCAAGTACGACATCATTTCTTCTTTTAAAGACTGGTCTGACTGGTCTAAAGTTGTCAAATTATACAATCATGGATTACAGTGATCCCCCCCGCGCCCCCCCGCGACAATAAAAATCAGAACTGGAGCCGGAGCCCCCCCCGAGCCTAAATAATGTGTTTAAAATATGTTCAAACACCGCAAAAAGTAGCGAGACACTGCAGTGACACGAGACAAAGGCTAAACTGTGGTCTTTCTGTTTCAAATTCAAATTCAAACTCAAATATACTTTATTGATCCCTGTTAGGTTTAAACCTCCGAATTAACCTGTACAAAAAGAGACACAGAGACGTGAGTAAGATTTACTTGCAAGGAGAGTAATCTGGAGACTGATTAGTCACATTCTCCAGCTCACTCTGATCAGTCTCCAGCTCTTCCGTGCCTTTTATTCACTTTTGGGAACGCCCTATTTACATGAATCTCAGCTGATAAGGGGAAGAGAGTCATAAGATGATCAGTTGAGATCAGGCTGCCTACACATCTACAACATGATTCAGCATGTACAGACCAGCACACACAGTTCCCCTTTGTCTGAATGTGGTCAGCAGTTGTCAGATGACAAGTCAAACATGAGCACACATGATTCCCTGTAACATACTTTGCACAGCGCATACAATACTAAACATCAATATTAAAATACGACAAAGATAGAATAACTTATGTACAATTATTCCAACATTTCCCTCCTGTTTATTCGCTTTGTGCTATTTTCTCCCATCAATCCTTAGCTACTTTATTTTGGGATTTTCAGCCAGGAAATCATGTATGTAGCACAAATAGGTACACTCAGAGGGAAGAGTCATAATCCCTCGGGTCTGGAAATAAGTCCGGGAAGTGAAGGGGTTCGTTGTCATCATCTTCTTCTTCTTCATCGCTGTTGTCAGGGTGTCCTTCTGATGGCAGGAGTGCATACATTTCGGATATTTCTGATTTAACAGGTGCTATAGCAGTGGTTATCATTCTGGTGCACAATGCTCTGATACACGGAATGCAACAACATCCACATAAGGTGAGAATAGCTGTAAATACAGCAACGGACATCAAAATTGACATCACGAGTTGTTTATATTTACCAAACCTGTCTCCGAACCCATCCCACATTGATGTGTCAACTCCAGAATGGTCTTTCATCTTGTTGTTCAGGGATCTGAAGCCCTTCAGGGCTTTGGTGAGACTTCCATCTGCTGCAGTATTATTTGGAATAAATGTGCAACACTGATCACCAAAAAAAATAGAACAGACCCCGCCCTGTTCTGCTAGTAGCATGTCAACAGCAATGCGGTTCTGGAAAGCCATGAGAGAGGTAGCTGACAGTTGTTCGTGGATGGCGGAGAAGCCTTTTTCAGTGTTATTACCAAGTCTCTGCACGTTATAGTGGATGTAGTTGATTCTGTCTATATTCATGTTTATAGTGCACCACCAGCAGAGAACAGACTCAAAACCTGCTGCCACCTGGTTTACCAACTTATACTCATCAGGAACACCTCTTGGAACCCCGATGCTGTCTATATAAGTAGGGTCATTTTCGCTCCACCCTAAGGCTGATCTCTTTGTTCTGTCCTTCCAGGTGTGAGGGAAAACGCTACCTACTGTGGTTAATAAGTCTGAGACGGAGAGTGGTATAATAGATACTGGCAAAATCAGTGTCACTGAGGCACAGAGTCCGACGGTATTATATGGTAATCTATCAAATAGTTTGTCTTCTCCACACCACCACCAGATGTCACTCCGAGACTTAGGTCTAAAAGTTATGTCAACTGCCTGTACTGTGTGACAATGAGTATTATTTAATTTACCCAGTCTAGCGCCACTACCCATTCGGTTTATGCAGGAGAAATTGCCCGCAGCCACTCTGTTTGAGAACACGGGTTTTGCCTTTTCTACTGAGGTCAAAGGATAAACCTTATCCCAATATGAACAATTTACAGACGGAATGGTATTATTCATCACATTTACTAGGCATCCTGGGCTTAATGCTAAGGGCACAACTTGCAGTAGCGGCCTGGCTCCTATACACACTACACAGTCTGATTTTGCTGCATCGGCTGCTTGCTCAGCCATCAGGAGCCAGTTGTTATCTATACGTGATATTCCTGTGGTTATCTTAAACCAGTCATCTGTCTCAGGTTCTATATAGATTTTAGGCCCCATAAGAGAGTCTGACTTTGGTCCCAATGTGATGTCTGGTCTGGCCGTAGGAGTTGCATTCACCACTGTGACGTTAGGGCACAACAGTAGCGTAATGCAAGGATCCCGAGCATGTGGCCTCCAAATGCACAAAGCCAGTCCATGACATGGGGGATCTTTGTAAGGGCCCCATGTCCGTGGTTTACCAAATGGTACCTGAGTGGTGTTAATATTTAGCATTAATTGATTATTTGCTTTGGTTAGGGAGACCTGCCTTTTCCAATCCTGGGAAGCTGAGGAATATCCATAAGATCCTTTGCTCCATGATCCAGTAGTCGCAAAAACATCTCCCCAGTAGTGCGCTTTCTCAAACTTGTGTCCCATTATGTCTTTGTTACCATCTAAATACCAGTCATATCCTCCCCATCTACTAAAACCGTAGCCTCCTACTGTTAATTTTGCACCAAAAGTAAACACCGCTTTAGTTCTGTTATTCTGATAGCAGAGATACAGTTCTTTTGTTTTGGTTCCATCACCGTCAGTAGTATTGCAGGGATTTTTTAGTTGTTTACCTTGCACTAAACTAGTCCAATCCATTCCTCGTTTTCGCACGTGATGGCTGGAGGTGTGATCTTCTATTTCATTTATCGACAAGCTATGGTTTCTCTCCCATAGTAACAATGAAACTACTATTATCACTCCTATCAATCCACCCACCCCCACCATACTTTTATGCGCAGAAGTGAGCATCCTGCCTGTAGGTTTGACACTCCTCACTAAGCACCAGCAACAGAGTTTTGGACAATCTTCACCGGGTTTGAGACGACCGCAAGCTAAGGTTACAGCCCCCTGTGTAGCCCGGGCTTCCTCTGGAGGTACGGTTGAGGAGCTTCAAACTACACAGATTTCACAATATTATCATTACAATACAAAGGAGAACCTTATTCAGCTTCGATAACTTTTTTACAATGTGACAAATGGATCCAAGTGCTCCGTTCTGCAATCTTTACCGCGGTTCCTGTGGTTAGTAATACCTGATAGGGGCCTTCCCACTTAGGTGAGTGCCAATGTTTCTTCTTTATACTTTTTATCAGGACCCAATCTCCTGGTTCAACTAACTGGCTTTCCTGTGGGGACACAGAGGATGTATCATCATCGTTAGTTTGGTTTTGTCAATCTTTGTTGTGGCAACATTTTCCTCATATAGTCAGCTAGAGTGCTTTCGTCATCAGTTTCCCATGTGTTTTTGAAAAATGGTAACCTATTCTAGTTATTATTTGGTTCACAAAATGTGAGCCATTGTCACTGAATATCTTTTCTGGAATACCATATCGTGGGATTATGTCTTTGCATAGAGCTTTTGCTACCGTTAGAGCATCTGGGTGTTTAGTGGGAAAGAGCTCTATCCATTTTGAAAATGGATCTATTATTACTAAACAGAACTTTTTCCCTTCACTGTTGTTAAGTTCTATAAAGTCCATATGTATGTGTTGGAATGGATAATCTGGTTTTGGAAACTGTCCTCTCTTTCGTCTTAGGTTACCTTGAGCATTGTGTTTTGCACATACCAGACATGCTCTACAAAATTTTTTTGAATAGGAGTTAAATCCATATGTTGTATATATTTGGTTTACTAATCCTACCATCCCTCCTGTTGAGACATGTGTCTTCCCATGGCTCAATATTGCTGCCCATTTGTATAAATTTTTTGGTAGGATAGGTTTGCTTTCAGGTCATGTATATACCCCATCTTTTAGTTGTGCTCCTTTTCTTTTCCACTGTTCTTGTTCTTGTTTAGGTGACTGCTCCTGCATGTCTCTTAGTATGTCATAGGTCAGATCATTGTCTGTCAGTCTTAGAACTTTTATTTCTCCTTGTGCAGCTCCTTTCGCTACCTTATCTGCAAACGCATTTCCTCTTGATACCGGGTCAGTTCCTGTTGTATGGGCTGCACATTTGCATATAGCTAACTGTTTCGGCAGCTGTACCGCTTGCAGCAGCTCTATCAACAATTTTGCATGGGTTACTGGTTTTTCTATTGACGTTATCATACCTCTTTTTTTAGGTGTGTTTTGTGATAACAAGATCGACATGCAAGATAGATGTCTCGCAGGCGACAGGAAACTCATTTTCGTTTGCAACAGCAGAGCAGACACTGCGTGAGGTACTTTTAACACAAGTGGGTGGAAAAGTACTATATCTGCACTTGAAGTTACTGCTAATGATGCAGCAATCACTGCTCTTACACAGTGAGGCAAGGCGCATGCTACAGCGTCCATTTTGGTTGAGTAATAAGCTACTGGCCTGAGCTTGTTACCATGCATTTGTGTTAATACTGAGGTCATAAAATGGCCTTTGCAATCCACCATTTGCACAAATTCTTTACTGTAGTCTGGCAATGCTAATGTGCAGCTGCTAACCATGGTCTGTTTCAATTTGCATAAGGCTTCTTCAGTCTCAGGTGTCCATTTTAAGTTGTCAGACATTTTCAATTCCTCTTTGTACATGAGGGACTGTAGCGGTGCTGTCAATTCTGCATAATTTGGTACCCAGCTCCTGCAATAGTTTGTAAGTCCCAAAAAGGACATCATTTGCTTCTTTGTCAGGGGTTTTGGTGCTTGTAAGATAGCGGTTTTCCTTTCTTCTAATATAGTTCTTCCTCCTGAACTTAACTGATGCCCTAGGTACTTTACTTTTTCTTGGTAGAACTGCAACTTATTTTTGCTTACTTTATGACCCTCTTTTGCCAAATGTTTTAATAGTGCCACTGTGTCCTCTTTACATCCTGCCTCTGTTTCTGATCCCATCAATATGTCATCCACATAAGTAAGTAACTGACTTCCACTCGGGGGGTCAAAAGTGGACAAGCTGGAAGCAATTACTTCGGAGTAGATAGTTGGACTCTCACAATAACCCTGAGGTAATCTGGTATAAGTATACCTTTTTCCTTTAAATGTGAATGCAAACCAGAATTAACTATCTTTATGCACTGGTACTGAAAAGAACGCATTGCTTATGTCCACTACGGTGAAATATTTAGTTTTTGGATTTAATGAATTTAGGAGGGTGTGTGGATCTGCCACACACGGAGATCTCTGAATTACTGCATTGTTTACTGCTATTAAATCCTGTACCATCCTCCATCCTGTTGATGGGGGTGCCTTTTTCACGGGGAAAATTGGTGTGTTAACCGGTGATTCTGCACACTCTATCAGCACACCAGCTTTTCTTAAATCTTCTATCACCGGTTCTATTCCTGCCATTGCATCTGGTTTTAGTGGGTACTGCTTTATCCTGGGGCGGTGGTCTGTCTTTGGTCTAATTATTACCGGAGACGCTCCTTTTACTAATCCTACGTCTGTGGGACCTTGTGACCATAGTTCTGGAGGAATTTGTCTTAACAATTCCTCCTGTTCTTCAGTGAAAAAGATATGTCATTTTTCCCTGTAACTTTTCATGTGTACTCCAGACTGTACGGTTACGGTCCAGAATAATGCTTTTTTGGACATCTCAGTAGACTGGCTGTACCATGTGTTAACGCTAGTTGCTATCCAGTCATGTGCTCTCTCTCCCTGATCCACTAATTTTCCGAGGTCTTTCCATTCCACATTTTTGCCTTTACACAGAGAAACGTGGGGTTCACAGTACTGCCTGAAAAATGGCATGACCTGTTCAGGCAGGCTAACTGCTGCTGCTGCATTTTCTGTGACGTCTGAGTACACATAGGTTACTGTTATTTTGGTTGGAGTAACTTTATCAAGCTGTTCTTTATACTTGTGGTCAGGGTCACCTGTATACAACATGGTAACGTGCAAATCATCTGGTGACATCTGATCCTGTACGTGTTTTACTGACTTTCTTCCTTCAACTTATTAATCACCCCCTTGATTTCTCCTGTGTCTAATTTTCCACTCATTTTATGTTTTTTCTGCCATCTTCCACAGTTACGGCACGCATTTAGTTAACATAAACTTCGTGTTTGGCAGAGCGGTTTTACTCTGATCCGCTCCCATTTTTTTCCTTTTTTTTTATATTTTATTTTATTTATTTATTTATTTTTTTTTTAAGATTTACTTGGGACGTCCCACTCACTAATCTCATTTAAAGTGCGCATTATGTATCATTTAAAATTATTTTGATACTGTTAATTTACTTTATTCCCACGTTTTAAATTAGTTTTTTACACCGGCTTATTATTTTAAAGGTTTATTACAGTCAAGGTCTCTCTCAAGTACGCATGCGTGTTATATCTTGACTGTCACTACAAAGAAATGTTTTCAGCGACTCACGGGGCTCTCTGGTCTTGTTGTCCAAAAAAAGGACAACTCACAGTTATAGTTTATTTAATAATGTCTAAACTAAGTTCTGGCCAACTGGGAGCTATGACACGCTATGACCCAGTCCGTGTGGGTCAGGACTAATCCTTCACCACGACACCAGAACTTTATAGATCTGTAATGTGAATTTTCATTTACTTAAAGTAAATAATTTTACTAATTATTTAGTAAATAATTTACTATTATATCCATATTGTTTTACCCAATGACAAAGCGGTGTCACTGCAGAGGGGTCTTCTTTCTGAACTACTTTCCAGTCTTTATATGATAAGTCATCGAGGACTTTTTTTTGTTTTTCTTTACTTTGCCCCTTCCCCATTTTGAACTAACTTTGGTTCCAGTGGTTCTTAATACCTAGAGTATTCTAACACTGGAGCTTTCAACAAGATGGTGATTAATATCCTTCTGTGGTAAAACTCTCTTCAACCTTTTCAGGTGGAGTTTTCTTGCCTACAAGCATCCACAAAGGCTCACCATTTAACCCTTGTTGTTCTGGTATGAAATACAATCACCAAATGGTACTTATATTTCCAGTCACACGTTCACTTTCACACTTTTAGGATCCTTATTTCTCGTTACTTATTCTCCTTTATCTTCTCTCCCATTTCAACACAGAGGACTCCGCCATCCTACGTAGAATTTAACTAGTCTTCTTAAACTAGAGGAGTCTACCCTCCTACGGAATTTAACTGTTTGAAATTTTTCACCTGATAGTGTCTAGAATTGTCAGGGTTTTCTTTTTTCAATAACTTATTTTACCATTCTTCATTCATTACCCTTTTAAATAAAAATAAAAGTCAACCATCAGACCCCAGCCCACAAATAGAGAGACCAGTCCCGGAAAAGGGTCTTTTGCTGTGGCCACAGACTTGCCTGGATCTCACTTGTACGCTGGGATCGTCAGGTATCTTGGAATCCGGCTCGAAGGACCATTAAAATGTTAGGTTTAAACCTCTGAATTAACCTGTACAAAAAGAGACACAGAGACGTGAGTAAGATTTACTTGCAAGGAGAGTAATCTGGAGACTGATTAGTCACATTCTCCACTCACTCTGATCAGTCTCCAGCTCTTCCGTGCCTTTTATTCACTTTTGGGAACGCCCTATTTACATGAATCTCAGCTGATAAGGGGAAGGGGGTCACAACATGATCAGCTGAGATCAGGCTGCCTACACATCTACAACATGATTCAGCATGTACAGACCAGCACACACAGTTCCCCTTTGTCTGAATGTGGTCAGCAGTTGTCAGATGACAAGTCAAACATGAGCACACATGATTCCCTGTAACATACTTTGCACAGCGCATACAATACTAAACATCAATATTAAAATACGACAAAGATAGAATAACTTATGTACAATTACTCCAACAATCCCCCAAGGGGGAAATTCAGGTTTCAGTACAGTCCAGTCTGGTGTACTAGAGGAGCTGCCAGCGTCCAGCGCTCCTTTTCATGCCCTGGTCCTGTGGTCCGAGTGCTAACTCCAGTTAACAGCCATTAAAACCAGTTAACAGCCGTTAAAACCAGTATATCTCCATAGTGATGAATCAAGTGAGATATCTCCAGGTCAGAGGAGGAAACACCGATGAACCAAACTGTCTCTTCTGGGAAGACAGAGCTCCCTCAGTCCGGTGAGCGATGGAGCCGACCGGCCCAGAGCCCGGTTCATCATGTGGACCAGGATGTTGGCGTTCCCCCCGGCGGCGCCGGGCCCCACCACAAACCGGATCGTCCATCGTCCAGCGCCGCAGGGACAAGTCTCCCTCACAGCCTCTGGTCTCTGAACTGTAGTAAATGCGTCTCTGCCACTCAGCGCTCAGATTCTAGAGTTCTGGGCCGTCTGCGTTTCTCCTGTTGCTTACAGGAGGCTGTGAGTCATTGTTTGATGTTTCGCTGGCAGCTGCGGCTTTTTTTATCATAATATATTTCTGAAAAAAATCCGCGAAGCACTAAAACTGCAGTACTCAAACTGCGAAGTGGCAAGGCATCACTGTATATAATAATCTATGGACTACATAAAAACTTGGATTTATGGTCTTTACCAGTGAATTGTTGAATAAAAAGGCTGTGCAGGAAGTAGCTGCACTGCAGCAGAGCAGCAGCAGAACTGTCATCAGAGTGAACACACAGACACACACGTAGCAATTCAAAATTACACAATCCTGCCTTGCAACACTGCATTCAGAGTCAGTGATCAAATATATGCAGAAGCGGCCCTTGCTGAAGAAAGAAGGACATTATCAAAGACACTGCTATGTTTAAAGACAGTAGCTGCTCTGCTAGAGAATGAGAGGAAGCTGACGAATACGAGGTGCAAATTCAGCAGCACTCAAGCACACATAGTCCATGAGAGCGATGAAGAGCCTTTCAGTCAGAGAGCTGTGGACAGCAGAGACACTGGTGTTACAGAGAAGGACTGTTGACAGGCATCTGTGGGAACAAGCACATCTAATTTTAATAAACGTTGACTCAAATCAGGTTCCTCATTTCTAAGATAACATTTTTAAGTTTGTCTATGCTTATTTGCTATTTGTTGAGGTTTTTTTTTTGTGAATCTCACAACATGCCCCTCAAGGACATGTTGTGTGAGACACTTTTTTTTACCCTCTCCCCCTCCTCTCCCCATGTGATCTTATTTTCCTCTGATAAGGGGAGCGCCGCTACAAAGTGGCTGCAAAGTGTTGTTGTTTGTTTCTGTATGTTTTTCTTGGACGATGTACTGGAAATGTAATTTCACTGTGTTGGGACGCTGGCTCAGTGACAAATAAAGGCATTCTGATTCTGATTTGTTCCCTTTTAGAAAGTGGGCTCACTTTGAAGAAGCTGACATTTCTGCAAACTTCATGAGAAAGTAAGTTTTTATGTCTTTAACATCATTCAACTAAAAAAATCAATATCACTCCATTATCTGCACACACATTCATATAATTGTTGATCTGCAGAGCGTAACAAAACATCTAGAATTAAATATCTCTGTGTATATGTATATATATATATATATATATATATATATATATATATATATATATATATATGTGTGTGTGGTGTGTGTATATATATGTGTGTGTGTGTATATATACATATATTATATATATTATATATATATAGACATATATATATATACACACACACATTTTTTCAGTGTTTTTTGATGATTGAAATATAAATTCAGCTGAAAATGAAAAAAAAAAAGCATGGTTTGGAGGTTTATTATTATTTTTTTAATTTTATTGGCATTTTAATGTAAATGACAAAGACGATAAGGAAACAAGGACAAGACCTCCAATATCAGTCTGTTATCTGATGGGAATTGATGAACTTCAGCATGTGATAAATTTAAATAACTATCATATATTTATATATATTTTTCCCAGTGTTTTTATCAGCAAATCTTCACTTGGTGCTGTTTTTTAATGTTCACAAGTTTCTTAATAGACAGGATTGAAGGGTTTTGGAAAACAAACTTTTAAATGTGCATTGAGATCAGATGGAAATGTTGACCTTCTGCTGATTGTTTATTGTTTAGCTTCTCTGTTTATCTTTTAAAAAAAATTTAAATGTATTTTAGATAATATATTCACACTTTAAAGTCACCAAAGACTCCCCAAACAACAATTAATCCTTGTATCACTCATTCAAGGATTAATTGTTGATTCAAATGAGATGTTTCACAAAATAATGTGAATGATGCTTCAAATTTAACACCATTTGAAAGGAAAATAAATCTTTTTTAAATAAAACTACACTTTGATTAAAAAATTACAGAAAAAAAGTTCCCTTTTCAACTATGTTCTCACGGCTCTGTTCATATCTGGTTTTAGATCTTATGAGGTCTAATTGCATAACTCAACCACAGTTTATCAGTTTCACCAGAGCCAGTTTGCAGAGAAATGGAAAACTTCCTCTTCAAAGAAAAGGCTAGAAAAATGATAACAAAAAAAGAGATAGCTCTGATTAAATGGGTCCTAATGGGGCTGAATGTTTGAAACTATTTGCATCTGAATTAAGGCCAAAGACAGGATGGTGTTAAGTTTTATTATGTTTAAATTTGGTGACATTTTTAATGTAAATTCTAAAGCATGATTATGAGGAAACGAGAGGTCTAATATCGGTCTTTTATCTGTAGCAAATTATTGATCCTGATTGTTTCATAAAACATTAAGATTTAAATGTCATAGACTTCTTCACTTTCTTTCAAATACTTTTAAATCTTGTCTTGATCTTCTTTTTTATGTTCACAACTGGATCAAAATACAGCTTTTAATATTTCTTTAGATATTAAGGATTTTAGAAACTGAAACACTAAAATGTGTGCTGGTTCTTTATTAATTAGCTGACATATTTTTAGAAATATATTCACATTGTTATAAATATTACAAAAAACAGAATTCTCAGAAGAGAAAAAACTTAATGAAAAAAACAAAATCCAAACAACCCCAAAACTACAAAAAGAACTGTAATAAAAATGTTCTTCTTCTATTTATATTTCTACTAAATTATGACTGGACCTTTAACCCCGAAGAGACTTGTAGTTCAAAGTCATTTTCAGAAGGCAGGTTATGGTAAATCCTGTGGAGAACAACTAATTATTTTTTTCAACATAAGAAATGAAACAAGTTGAAGATGTTAATGATGCTCTGAGTCAATCCTCTCTGTGACATAGAGGATCAATAAAAGCAGTTTTTGAATTGTTGGTCCACTACTCTGTGTTCTGTTTATGGTTCTAAAGAAATAAGAACTGATTCTTGGATTTATAACCCTTTATTGGATGCTTGTTTTAGTCATGACAGAGCAGCTGGGGCCTGTTTTAGGAAGGAGGTTCAACAAACTCTGAGTCAAAGAAACTAACTCTGAGTCAAAGAAACTAACTCTGAGTCAAAGAAACTGAGTCAAAGAAACTAACTCTGAGTCAAAGAAACTAACTCTGAGTCAAAGAAACTGAGTCAAAGAAACTAACTCTGAGTCAAAGAAAAAAAAAACTGAGTCAAAGAAACTAACTCTGAGTCAAAGAAACTAACTCCCAGCCAAAGAAACAAACCCTGAGTTCAGAAACTCAGAGTTTTCATTTTCAGAACAGGTGTTCAGAGTTGGTTCAATCAACTCTGAGAATGTTGACTCAGAGTTATGATGACGAAACAAAACCATCATCAATGGAGCTTCAATCCGTGATTCACCATGACAACGCCGCATAAACCGAAGAGATGTCCCCCTACTCTCCTTCGCCAAATTAGAGTGTTTATGTGAAAGGTGGTGGGTGATATTTGTGATGCACAGAAGAATAAATTCCTGCATTTAAGTTATGTAACTCTGCAGAAAAATGGTAGACGTGGAACTTGAAAAATGAATCAAGGCATAAGACTTACGACTGCTGGTTGTCTGGACTACACTAAACTATTGATTTAGAGCTTCAACTTTCCCGACACAAATGCCACATGTCATCGTTCAGACGACTCTAAAATGTGCACTACATGATTGATTATCTCGTTTCAGCTTTAATAAGAGGCGGAGACAGAAACAAACTCGGGGTATGTGGAAGTTAACCTGCTCCTGTCCTGGTTTAGTTGACAGAGTCAGTTACCATGGTAATGGACTCAGAGTGTGAGTTACCTCAGTTTCTGAAACAATCAACTGAACCTTTTGTGTAACGGAAAACTCAGAGCTTCCCTCAGTTCAGGTTAAATAACCTGCTTCCTGAAACAAGACCCAGTTCTTTTGATGTTTGGAAATTTGTAATGTCATTTAAAATTTCCAAACGTAGAGACAGACATCAAGTCGGAATCCCTCGTTTTAAATAACTAAATTATGTCGTTAAAAATACATGATATTATCATGTCTATCCTTAAGCAGCAAAATTAAGTATCATTAAAATGAAAGTGACGTCATGAATTTGTAAAACCAAAAAATGTTAGGCTGATAATGATCAACTAATAATTGTTGCCAAATTTTTAAAATGTACTCTTGAGATTGTCTTTTAATTGTTAAATTAAATGTAACCAAACATGTCAAATGTTTCATTTGTAAACTACAGAAACTCCAAACTCCAGATGTCTGCAGCTCTGATTTTTCCTTCTCATCAGCTGTCACATGTGGGGTGAGTTACCATCTATTAACGTTTACTTTGTATGAAGTTATTAACATCAAATAACATTAAAATCTACTATAATATATATTGATCTCTTTAACATTATTTCATTGTATTTAAGGGATATTAATGTTTTCTATTTAATTTGAAAGTCAAAATAATTACTTTGGAGTTATGTTTGTATCAATAAGTTGACAAAAATCTATTAGAATATCTGGACCAATATCTACTTCAAAGTTCTGCATCATTTTCTTCTACAAAGACTGGTGTTTTTTGTTTCAGGTGTTCTGTGTGGACAGTGGAGGGTCTCTTTGCCGTCAAAAGTAGAGGTCACAGCTGGATCCCCTTTGACCATCAAATGCTCCTTTGATGTTGATGATAAATATGAAAAATGAATTAAATTCCAATTGTAAACCGATATGGAAAAGTAAAGACGTGGACGACACAAACACTGATTCAAAGCTAAATAAAAATATAGAAACAACTGGAAATTTAACACAGAAAAACTGCACCACAGTTTTTAAAAACTTGTGTCCTGATCAGTCTGACACATATTATTTAAAACTGCATTGTGGGAACCCCCTGAAATATAACTATAAAGAAACGCGAATGATTATTTCAGTGAAAGGTAGGTTTGAATATCCATTTACACACAATTTATGTGCAAACTTTGTGTTTGATGAATATTTTGACAGAAAAGGCATGAACAAGTATCTCTATATTTTCAAGTAATGAACGTGTCTCTTCCTTCCAGATCCTCCTCGTACACCGACTCTGGAAACCGTCCAGGCTGGAGGTGAAGGAGGGAACCTCAGTGAGTCTGAGCTGCTCTGCTCCAGCTGTCTGTCTGTCTCATCCTCCAACTCTGACATGGACCTCCAGCCTGGATGACAGTCAGAGGACACTGAAGAAGAATCAGGACACAACTGAAGTAGTGACCTCTGTTCTGAGCTTCACTGCTTCTCACCTCCATCACAGGACAGAACTTCTCCTGCTCAGCTGTCTACAGGAAACCAGATGGAGGAACTGAGACTGTTACTGAGAGTTTAACAGCTGTTATTACATGTAAGTTTTATTTGTCCTCTATTGATTTCTATTTTCTTGTGATCTGCTCTCTCCAGTCTATGAAAATCTGATCCTCAAGTCCTTTCCAACTTCTAAGGAAAGAAAATTGTGTGAGGATGTTGTATTTATTGAGTCTTTGTTTCAAGCAGATCATTAGTCACTGATAGAGGAATTATTCTGTTCTTCCAATAAATTCCACAAATTATGATTGAAATTGAACAAAACAGAATAACAAACAATAGCCTGATATAAACAGAATAAATGTATATATATATATATATATATATATATATATATATATATATATATATATATATATATATATATATAGGGATAGGCATAATTAATCGATAAATCGATGATTGATAATTAAGAATTTGGTTGAAGACATTCATTTTCGTCGATGAACCGAATGGTTTTTTTTTTTTTAACACTCCGAATGTAGGTTATCAATGCACGCGCATCCAAGCCTTGTAAAGGACGGTGGAGGCGGTTCATCATCAGCCTAGCCTAGCCTAGCCTCAACTCGGTGTTAGCACGGACCAGAAGGAGCTGCAATGCACATCGAGCACACAACAAGCGCATCTTTTTAAGAATCTTTTTAAGAAACAAAAAGTCCTGTAATACTGGCGCCTTGATATAAATTGTCCTTGTTAAGTAGTCTCCTCGATATCTCTTTTATTATCATTTTTTTTTTTTTTTAACGAAACAGGAAATGTCACGTTATTGTCGACCACGAACATCCGGGCCACTGAACACATCTGGGCATGCGCGGGCCATAGCAACCAGGCCAAAGGAGAAAACAAACGTCACGCCGATATCGGGAATAATTGTGATAGTTTTCAATATAAAAAGGTTAATGATTAATCGATTATTAATCATTAATTCTCCCGACGATCGACGGAATAAATCTTCACCGAATGCCCATCCCTAATATATATATATATATATATATATATATATATAGATATATATATAGATATATATATATATATATATATATATATATATATATATATATATATATATATATATATATATATATATATATATATATATATCTACTCTCAAACTTAACAGCACCAGACTTATTAATCATATTTAGGCCATTAGTTGAACTTAAGAGATAAAAGTATACACTATAAAATGTATATATTAGTTAAAGATATGGAGGAATGAGAACATTAGTCATTTAACCTTGCTTCATTCAGTGAGAATAACAGTCCACATAAGGCTTGTAAAGTCTCAGGACTGACAATATTTCTGTGAACTCCTCATTTTCACCAGCTCTATATACAGTTGGAGGCAGAAGTAGATTCAGAACTACTGACATTTTCATGAATGTCAAAACACCTAAATGTCACTCTGCTCACACTTTACCCACAAATTTGTTCTGGTCATGTTTCATGAATGAAGCCCAATTACTTTAATACATTTTCTCCACCTACATCAACTCAAGACAAATGATTATATTCATCATTACCCCGAAACAAAGACTACATGGTACATTCAAGACTAGAAACAGCAAATGTATCACGAAATATAAGTTAGGCTATGTAAATATAAGTTTTCCATGACGGTGTTGACTTTATATTCAATAAAATTACATGCTGCATTCAGACAATTAAGGGATTAGATAACTCAATCATCATATGAAGAAATGCAGTCATTTCAAATGGTTACCTCACACCTTAAAACTGCATGATACAGCGTTTATGCAGGTGGCATGAGTGGCAAATCAACGAATAACAGTTCAAAGTTGCTACTTGTTCTGCTGCTGTTGCTGTGGTGGATGCTGTTGTGGTCAACCTGACCTTCCCCGGACTGCTGATCTGTGGACTCAAAGTGAGATTAATTTGAATTCAATAATAGTCATGACACTCTCAAGTTTCGCCTTTGCAAAGGGAGAAATCAGCTCACAGACCCCGCGGTCTGTCCCCTGCTCGTCCGGCTGATTTTCTGACTCTCTGCAGCTCACAGGCTGGTTTTATTGACCCCTTGGGGCGTTAAACATTCTGTCAGTTAAAGGCAAACTCCCCCATTGTCCCCCGGAACAGTTCCTTCCCCCGACAAGAACACAAAACCCAACCCAGTTGTCTTTTTATTGCCTGCAACTTTATGACTCTAGCTCAGCCCGTGACCTGCAAACCTGCAAAGGCAGACCTTTTAACAACTCTTAATATATGTGTCCAAATATGCAAGCACAATTATAATTCCCACAATTCCCCCTTTTGAACTCTTTTAAGAGTTCAACACATCAAAACACATATATCACATCATAATCAAACAATCACATATACATAATTCACAGACACAAATTAAAAGTTCTCTTTGAGAGTGGGAGGGAAACTCAACCAATCTGTTGCTCCTCTTGTCCTTTATTCTTCAGCCGTAAAGGTAGACTACCTTAAGGCTATTCTCACCACCTTGGGGATTATTCTGCCCCTTGTTGGTTGGTGGTGAGAGTGAGAGTGGGGGTCGACTTCCCCACACTCATGGGCTCAGACTGGGGATTATTCTACCCCTTCTTGAGTCTGGCTCTATTACTCTTTCTCAGGTGGAGTGGCTTCCTTCAGGTCTGCCTTGACCTGTGACAGAGATCTCTGTGGCTCTGCTGCCGCTGCACACTGACTCCAATGGAACCAGGTGTCTCCTTTTCCTCTCAATCTCACAGCGTGCGAGGTTCTTTCGATGATCTGGAACGGTCCTGTCCACCTGGGTTCAGACCACTTACGCTTGATGACCTTCAGGAGGATCCATTCTGTTTCTGGATCGGAGCCATCTGTTGTTCCCTCAGGTCGCTGTGGAATCTGTTTGGAGAAAGCTGACGCAAGGCTGTGAAGATTTTATAGTAGTCTTGTGTGATTGTTCTAAGTTCTCTGAGTCTGAGCATGGCAGCCTGGTACTAGGTCCTGGGAATGGTCTTCCTGTCTGCAGTTCATGTGGAGTTAATCCTACTGTCTGAACCACTGAGCTTCTTATGGACATGAGAGCTAGTGGTAATACTTCAACCCAATTCATTTGATTCTGTGCACAGATTTTGCCCAATTTAAATTTGAGGTTTTGGTTCATTCTTTCGACCTTTCCCTGGGATTACAGGTGTAATGGTTGATCAGACATTTGATAACTGTTTTGCTGTCCTCATTTTCTGCAGGCCATGCTTCTGGCCAGCCTGTGAATGCATCTACATATACCAATAAGTATCTGTGACCGTTCACTCTTTCTTCATCACCTGTTCCTGAGGTGTTCATTCTGTCTGTCATGTTGATCCCTTCGTGGGTGTATGTGATGTTTGGGGCTTCTAATGCTTGGCTGATTTTTTGTTGTCTGAGTGGGGACATTGTGAATGCTTGTGAGTTCACATATGCTACAACTCCATGTGATGTGAGTATCCTGAGCGGATGTCCCATCACCACATGTGCTGTTTTTTTTTTTATTATTTTGGCTACCGCTGCTGCATGCTTTGTGCATTCATGGTGTCTTTTTCCAAAGTTATCTTAACATTATACTGATATACATCAGTACTTGTCTCTCTCCCCTTTTTTCTGGAACAGAACTGCATTTGCCGTATGTGATGTTCCAGAAACATCCAAAAAAAAAGTACTGGAGTAACCAGGGGAGGCCAGCTCTGTAGCGGTGGCTAAGGCTTGATTTAAGTTTTATGAAAGCTTCTTCTGCCTCTATGTTCCAGTCTAGAGGAGCCTTCAGGTTTCGCATGCCTCTATGTTTGACCATAAGTCTGAGTGGCTGGGTGAGGTCAGTGCGCTCTCTACCATGATGCCTATCTCTCTGTACATGTTCTAAAGCGGCCTCATCTACTGCTTCACAAGATATTCTGTCTGTATGCGTACCTGGCGAGAAGGACACTCATGGAGTCTCCGTGGGGATCCAGTCCTTCTGGGTAAGGGAGAGTTCTAACACAACACCTAATTCTCTAGCCTGATGTCCCAGATGCAGAGCCAAGGATACATGGGGTACACTGTCCTCAGTCATTTTAAACCAGCTGTACTGTGTTGGGATCAACAGGGTGTGTGCTACCACCCCCTCTGGGGCAGCGTAGATATTACCAGTTAGAATCTCCCATTTCTGACCTTCTAACTCATCCTCAAACTCCTGATGATAAATATCACTCTGGTGTCTATCGTAGAACAATGTCACATGCAAGGGGCTGTAGGAGACACATAAAGGTGGAGACCAGAGGATCAGGGTTTCCAAGCCAGTAAACAGAGTGGATACCTCGGTGCTTTGGTGTTTCTGGGTCAATCAGAGCCCAGTATAGGTCCATTAAAGGCTCCTGGAGTGGTTGCAGGAGATACTGGTGTTTCCCACCAGGGGCTGTGTTTTAACAGTTCAGCGTGGTGGCGTCAGGGAGGCAAACCCTGAGGCCTTCAGGTCCACAAAGGATGGAAGCGCCAAGTTTGATCAGCAAGTCTCTTCCCAACAGGTTAGCAGATACAGCTGGTGAATACAAAAAGCTGTGAGTGAAGGCCTGTGGCCCTATCAGGGCGGTCAAGAGTTTGGTAAATGGCAGAGTCTGTTTTTTCCCCAAAAAATCCAACAGCATAAGTGGAATGGGCAGATAATTGCTGTTTGACCCCCCTGGGTCCTCCTCTGGGCCCTGGTCCATGCCAGCCGTTGCCTGCATATAGTCTCTTTTTGTATGGGCAGTCTCAAACTCAGTGTCCTGGTTCTTCACAGTAGAAGCGGTAATCAGCACCCCCTGCTTTCTTGGAGGTCCCCCTGAATAACTCCGGCCCTCGAGCCCTCACAGCCTCCGTAAGGACCCCTCTGCATGTGCCCTGTGTTCCCCTCATACTGGCCTTCTCCTTCTCCAGGAGGGCCTCCAGCTGCCCCCTCATACATGATTTTCATCTGCATTTTCAGTAATTGAGTCTGCAGCTCTTTTAGAGCTCTTTCCTCTTTTCTGCTGTGGTCAGAAGAATGCACTTCCCATTTTACTGGTGTCTGCACCCGGGATATCAGGATTACTATTCATGTCTTTTCTAACTGCCTTCATCTTCCTCTCCTGCCTCAGTGGTGTGTCTTTCCCCTGTCGTCAGGTTTTTGAGATTCACTGTGTTATCAGAGTACTGTCTTGCTCCAGATGTGTCTACCTCTGCATCATCATGCCACTCCCCTCTCACAGCCATCATCACACTGCCTGTACTGGGGGTAGGAGCGTGTGGCGTGGAGTGAGCTGTGGGACGGTTTGCAGGAAATGGGAGAGAACCACGTGTCTCAGTCTGGTTCCCTATGGGGCCCTGCGAGGTGGGGGTTAATGGGGTGGGGGTTTCTCCTCAAGTTCCTGTTCTGGCTCTTTCTTATCTGTGTCTTTTGTTCTTTGACTGGTTTATAGGGGCTGCCTGGGCCCCAACCGCCATCATCTACGTCGTATTCTCTGTCCATGTTGTCAGTCTTCCTGTTCTTTGTTATACCAGAATAAAGCTGTCCTTACCACATTCCCGGTTAAAAATTAGTCCAAATAGTGTCAGGTCCTAGTTATATGTCCACTATCATGGCCGTCGCCCACTGAGCTACTAATTCAGTCAGAGGGTATTCTATTCCACTATGTTTATCTGTCCAGGGTCTGTGTCGTGCTCTCTGTCTATAAAGTTTGGCCTTTGTGACTTTCAGCACCAACGGCCCACTTCTACCAACCGCAATCCTCTGTTTTCTAAGCTTGATTAAGTTTGATTTATTAATATACCACACTCAAAGCCTTAATTTAGGTTTCCATGTGTTCAACCCCAACAGCCACTGCTTAGTTATCACCGTCCAGGTATCCACAGTTGCCGCTGCTTCAAACACACTTCCACCTGACAATCATACACATTTACACATGCATTCATACCCCGGGTGTGTGTGCGTGTTTTCCTTTTCTTCTATTTCTCTTCTAGGGACATGCTTTGACTCACAGGACTTTTCTAATCTCTGGTCTTGTTATCTCTAGGGTCCAGGAAGAGATAACTCACAGTTATTATTTATTTTTTTTAACTCTAAGCATTCTATCCTAGTTCTGGCTGACTGAGATATGACCCGCTCTACTCATACTCTCATACAGAGCAAAATAAACAAACTCAAAAGTTGTTACATCTGCACTGACACTGAATATGCAACAAATATTTTTTAAAAGACACAATTTTAATTATCTCAAGCTACAAATTTCGTTTGAAACATTGTATTTATAATGCATTATATGTTTCCATTTTTTTTAAGTGAAAGTGTGGAAAAAATGTAGAAAGTCATGAAGTTCCCCACGTACCACCAGAGAGCGCTCACGTACCACTGATTATACACATACCAGTTTGCACACCACTGAACTAAAGAAAATATTTCATACATTAGTCTATGGTGGTATATAAACAGTGACAGTTTTAAACTTTGGACTCTAAAAACATTTAAACATCAGAGTTACAAAACTGAGCAGTAAGGTAGCTGGATATGTCAGCATGATTCATAATTTCTTTTCAGAATTTTTTAATTAACAGTTGAATTTTCAGTAATATTGTTCTATGCACATACCATAATACCGACTTCATGAAAAGAGTTTTGTTCTTATCTAAAATGTCAATTAAATGTCCAAAATTTGATGAGGCTAGACAGCTTCAGATATGAGAATTTTGATGTATTTTTTATAATACAAATTTAAAAAATGTTTGTGACTATCTTTGAATGTCATCAATTCCAACAGTGTGAAGACAGGGGTTGTTCAACTGTTGTTATAGAACAGTCTTTGGCGCATCTAGTGACAGCAGCAAATTAATTCTCATATAAAATCATTATAATACTATTAGTTTGTATTCTGTCAAACTACAGCTACAACCTTAAAAAATTATGAATACAAAGTACGATTTTAGATGATGGTGTCCTCATTATGAATACAAAGATACAAGTGAAAAATCATTGTGAAATATACATCACAGGATTTTCTATGGAATAAGGAGTATAATGATTCCTCAAACTGCTCTTGAAACACACCTACACACACAGGTGGAGGTAAACGCTGGAATGGACAGAGGAGGGAACTGCAGGTCAGCATGAAACTCAGGAAACTCTGACCTGAAAACATACAGAGAAAAAAGGAGGGCAAAACAGCACAACAAACCACAGGAAATAAAATGGAGCACAGTTACAGTAACGAGGTGCTCCTAATTAATGATGGATGACGCTACAACAGTACATGCTCCGGTGTAGCAGACAGGCCTCCTGGTGTTGCAGAGACGCTCCAGTTTATCCAGATGTCATCAGATACACCTGTAGTTGACTGTGGGGTTTACCTGCCCCCTACAGGGGTCACTGTTAGTCCATGGACTGAAAACCCCAGGACTGGATCCCCATGTACCAAACTAACAGCTAAAATCTCTCCAGCAGTCCTATTTACACAAATGGAGCTTGGACATATTACTGAGATTGAATTACTTTTAACACAAGATATGTCTGTGTTTACCTGCATATAAATAAAACCCACCTGTAGAGGCCACGGTCCAGGTGTGTCAGAGGACAACGGACTTCTCTGATACTGTGGTCCTCACAGAAACCATCCTCAGTTCCTGCCTACACTTCTGGAGGAAGAACCAACATTTACTGTGCTGCTTTGGGAGCATTCATTATTGGGTCCAGATTTCTAAGAGCTCAAATTAACTAAAAAAAAAAAAAAAAAAGAAAAAAATCACAGTACAAAAATAATATATATTTGAACTGTTTCTCTCCATCAACTCTTTAACAACTACCATATAACACATCTTCAACTCATAATTAACAACTCTGACAGTTTAATATAGTATTAAAAGCTCTGGATAATGAAGAACCATACTAATTAAAGAAGTTAATGTATTAAAACAACAGTATTTACTTGCTGATTGTCCTGGACATGACTGTCTCTCAGCCATCACAGGCTCCTCTAAAAAGGTTCAGGGAGACGTGTACTGGTACCTTTATTTAAAAGATAATATAAGTTAAATAGTTGACATTAACATAAATTATAAATCACAAATACATTAACATAATGTTTTCATGCAGTACCTATTGGTCCCTGACAGTACCTGAGTGGCAGCTAACAGCAGTAGCTAACAGCAGCGGCTCACAGTAGTACCTAACAGCAGCTGCTAACAACAGCAGCAGCTCTGAGACAAGCGCTCCAGCTTGGAGACATTTCTGACCTAAAGTTGACTTAATTGACTTAATAATTAAAAACCAACCAACAAAATAACTGTCCATCCAGTATTCAGGGAGAAAGTGGTCGACATTTTTGAGCTGCATGTCGGAGCCACAACTCTGTCCTTGAACTAGACCACATTTCCTGGAAGACTCGTCTGTTTCTGCCGGGTCCTATGAGGCATTCAATGACCCCCTGTAGAAGTCGGATGTTTCCTAGTGTTAACCATTGTTGAACTGCAAAATCCGGCAAATATCGCCGCTTTATACTGCGATTGGTCCGGTCTAAGAAACTTTCTAAATGTGAGTTTACCACGTGAGTCGGGTTTTCAGTGTCAACCAAGTGAAAGTGGTACGAAAAAGCATTTGTTGGGACAGAACAACAGTTTGAGAAATGTTCTCAGCCTTGTCAGTCATGATTCCCCCCCACACACACACACACACGTTAGATCGGGGCCAAAAGTCTGAACCTGAAAAAATACGATCCGAATCTGAAAACATGACATTTGTAAGTAAAAAATAAATAAGAGCCCAAAATAATTAAAAAAAAAAAAAAAGACTGTTAATGTCAAAATTGAAGGTAAATAGTTTATTGAAAGGAATTTGAGATTTGAATCAAAATAATATTTAAACTGAAAAAAACTTTGCCTTCAAAATTTTTATTTGAATATTTTGTTGTATTTTACAAAGTTCAAAGTTCGTGTTCATCCACCGACGTGTTCGTGTTTGTCCACCAACGTGTTCATCCGCGGACGTGTTCATCCGCACAACGTGTTCATCCGCTGACGTGTTCGTGTTCATCCGCTGACGCGTTCGTGTTCATCCGCTGACGTGTTCATCTGCTGATGTGTTCATCCGCCGACGTGTTCATTCGCCAACGTGCTCGTGTTCATCCTCCGAGGTGTTCAGATAATGAATAAGCTGCTGCCGTGGCTGCAAACACAACGGTCCTCTACAACTCTGTCAGGAGAACAATGAGGATTCACATCTGTTTGGGTTTTTCTTTCATTCAACGACATCAAAACTTTCAGCTTTCATTCACGAATGTTCACTAAAATGCGGAATTTAATGTTCAGGAATTAGACATTTAGAAAACAACCTCCATTCACATATCTGGACAATTTTCTGAACGTCAGTTAAACATCCAGGTGAGTCGGTTCCCTCGTTACTTCAGGACCAAACAAATAGAAATATTAGATATTATGTTCTATTACAGCGATGGTAATACTCGTACTACCAGCAGGACACAACAAGACGTCAGAAATAACAAAATCACAACTTTCTTTTTTGTAAAACTGCAAATTTTGTGGTAAAATTATGAATTTAAAATCAAGGCTTTTGTCGTATCATCGAAACATTTTGCTGTTAAAACACCACTTTTTTACACAAAATTATCACTTTTTCATAAAATTGTGGATTTTGTAAAATTGCAGCTTTTTGCCCTAAAATTTAAAGACCTCAAATCATGACTTTGTGTCATGAAAAATCACAGATTTTACAAAATATATAAAAAAAAACAAAAAAAAACTGAAAAATAAACTTGGCATTGAAGGTCCAGAAAAAACATTTGACATGTGGTGATGAAGCTTCCTGTGGTTAGACTTAGTCTTCTAGAAGGTCCAGGTGGATCTGGATCCAGCTTGTCTTTCTGTGGTTAGACTGACTCTTCTAGAAGGTTCAGGTGGATCTGGGTCCAGCTGGTCTTTCTGTGGTCAGACTGACTCTTCTAGAAGGTCCAGGTGGATCTGGGTCCAAATGGTCTTTCTGTGGTTAGACTGACTCTTCTAGAAGGTTCAGGTGGATCTGGGTCCAGGTGGTCTTTCAGTGGTTAGACTGACTCTTCTAGAAGGTCCAGGTGGATCTGGGTCCAGCTGGTCTTTCTGCAGTGAGACTGACTCTTCTAGAAGTTCCAAGTGGATCTGGGTCCAGCTGGTCTTTCTGCAGTGAGACTGACTCTTCTAGAAGGTCCAGGTGGATCTGGGTCCAAGTGGTCTTTCTGTGGTTAGACTGACTCTTCTAGAAGGTTCAGGTGGATCTGGGTCCAGGTGGTCTTTCAGTGGTTAGACTGACTCTTCTAGAAGGTCCAGGTGGATCTGGGTCCAGCTGGTCTTTCTGCAGTGAGACTGACACTTCTAGAAGGTTCAGGTGGATCTGGGTCCAGGTGGTCTTTCAGTGGTTAGACTGACTCTTCTAGAAGGTCCAGGTGGATCTGGGTCCAGCTGGTCTTTCTGCAGTGAGACTGACTCTTCTAGAAGGTCCAAGTGGATCTGGGTCCAAGTGGTTTTTCTGTGGTTAGACTGACTCTTCTAGAAGTCTAGGTGGATCTGGGTCCAGCTGGTCTTTCTGTGGTTAGACTGACTCTTCTAGAAGGTTCAGGTGGATCTGGGTCCAGCTGGTCTTTCAGTGGTTAGACTGACTCTTCTAGAAGGTCCAGGTGGATCTGGGTCCAGCTGGTCTTTCTGCAGTGAGACTGACTCTTCTAGAAGGTCCAGGTGGATCTGGGTCCAGCTGGTCTTTCTGTGGTTAGACTGACTCTTCTAGAAGGTTCAGGTGGATCTGGGTCCAGCTGGTCTTTCAGTGGTTAGACTGACTCTTCTAGAAGGTCCAGGTGGATCTGGGTCCAGCTGGTCTTTCAGTGGTTAGACTGCCTCTTCTAGAAGGTCCAGGTGGATCTGGGTCCAGCTGGTCTTTCAGTGGTGAGACTGACTCTTCTAGAAGGTCCAGGTGGATCTGGGTCCAGCTGGTCTTTCAGTGGTTAGACTGACTCTTCTAGAAGTCTAGGTGGATCTGGGTCCAGCTGGTCTTTCTGCAGTGAGACTGACTCTTCTAGAAGGTCCAGGTGGATCTGGGTCCAGCTGGTCTTTCAGTGGTTAGACTGACTCTTCTAGAAGTCTAGGTGGATCTGGGTCCAGCTGGTCTTTCTGCAGTGAGACTGACTCTTCTAGAAGGTCCAGGTGGATCTGGGTCCAGCTGGTCTTTCTGCAGTGAGACTGACTCTTCTAGAAGGTCCAGGTGGATCTGGGTCCAGCTGGTCTTTCAGTGGTTAGACTGACTCTTCTAGAAGTCTAGGTGGATCTGGGTCCAGCTGGTCTTTCTGCAGTGAGACTGACTCTTCTAGAAGTCTAGGTGGATCTGGGTCCAGCTGGTCTTTCTGCAGTGAGACTGACTCTTCTAGAAGGTCCAGGTGGATCTGGGTCCAGCTGGTCTTTCAGTGGTTAGACTGACTCTTCTAGAAGTCTAGGTGGATCTGGGTCCAGCTGGTCTTTCTGCAGTGAGACTGACTCTTCTAGAAGGTCCAGGTGGATCTGGGTCCAGCTGGTCTTTCAGTGGTTAGACCGACTCTTCTAGAAGTTTCAGGTGGATGTAAAATGTTGTCGTTTTGAGAAATTACATCACAACTTGTTTTAAAGATTGAATGTTTCCATAGTAATCTGGGGCGGAGCATCACAACTCCAAAGAGGGCGGGGCTTTCGCTGATGACCCACATGCATTTCAATGGGATTTATACTTTATTTTAAGACCAATTTCATAAATACCATACAACTTATGGTATTTACCAAACCCCATCTGGTTGTTTATACATGTTTTTTTTTTTTTTTTCCACAAAACAAGCGGAAATTTTGTCCAGTAAAATAAGAACATGGTAAACACTGTATATTTGTGAAGCCTCTTATCTCAAAACTGAAAGTCTTCACTTTGATCATATCTGCGGTGTATAAATAGAAAACAATAAAATCTTTGTTGGTAGATGAGGAAATGTCACTGTCAAGCTCTGAGGTCCAAGCTGGATATTTATTGAATCTGACAGCGAAAAATGCTGTTTACACCTGAGACAGAGATGATAATCAACTACATGCTGCTAAAATACTTCTGGAACTTCCTGAAAAAGAACTGGGGATCAAACCTGAAGCTTTTCTTTTCCAAATGTGATCACAGGAACACTGACACCTCATGAAACAAACATAAAGATGCTCCTGAACTGTCAACAGTGCAGGGTTCGGTTCAGCTGGAGCTTCATGGGGCCCCAGCCTGAGGGGCCAGTCTGATACGAACATAAACCCTGAAACCTGCAGATATAGATGCAGCTCAGCAGAACATGGGGGCTTTGCTTTAATAGTATTTTACAGTTTGTCTATTCCTGGAAAAACAATGGAAATGTTGACAACTTGTCTTTGGGGTCGCCGGTGGTGAGGTTTCTCTGACTTTCCAAGTTATTCTGCGAGCAGGAGGCTCTGCGGTCGATACCTCCAACGCTCAGACAGGAAGTCTTCTGCTTGCTGGATGATACTGGATTTTCTCCTCTCGCTGACCTCTCAAAGCTCTTCGCACTGAAAGCTACATTTATGCTAACAGACAGCACTCCTGAATCAAACACACAATCACACCCTGACTCATCAATCCCAAGGACATTTGAACACATGGACTTGATGCTCCGGGAATCAAAACACCGCCTTTCAGATGGCCAGCATCCCCAGAGCGACGCTGCAGTCAGCGGGAGGACAGTCTGGTCCGGGCGACAACTTCCCATCTCTTACTCCTGCAGGAGGGCTTCCCTCCAGTTGAAGGTGTGGTTTGGTCCATGGGTGAGGGGCAGGATGGGCGGGTCCACCATCTGCCACAACCCCGTGTCACCGCGCTCCTCACAGGCACAAAAGCCCAGGTACGGGATCTGAGGACCAATCAACATTTACTTCACCTTTATTTCACCCAGTAACAGTCTCACTGACATGAAGAGACTTGTGCCTAATAATACCCGGACTGAACAGCTGTTAATACCTGGACTGAACAGCTGTTACTACCAGGACTAAACAGATATTAATACCTGAACTGAACAGATATTAATACCCGGACTGAACAGATGTTATTACCAGGACTGAACAGATATTAATACCTGGACTGAACAGATGTTAATACCCGGACTAAACAGATGTTAATACCAGGACTAAACAGATATTAATACCCAGACTAAACAGATATTAATATCCGGACTAAACAGATATTAATACCCGGACTAAACAGATATTATTACCCGGACCAGGACTGAACAGATGTTAATACCAAGACTGAACAGATATTAATACCAGGTCTAAACAGATGCTAATACCAAGACTGAACAGATATTAATACCAGGTCTAAACGGATATTAATACTAAGACTGAACAGATATTAATACCTGGACTGAACAGATATTAATACCAGGACTGAACAGATGTTAATACCGAGACTGAACAGATGTTAATACCATGACTGGGCAGATGTTAATACCAGGACTGAACAGATGTTAATACCATGACTGGACAGATGTTAATACCAGGACTGAACAGATGTTAATACCATGACTGGACAGATGTTAATACCAGGACTGAACAGATGTTAATACCATGACTGGACAGATGTTAATACCAGGACTGAACAGATGTTAATACCATGACTGGACAGATTTTAATACCAGGACTGAACAGATGTTAATACCATGGACAGATGTTAATACCAGGACTGGACAGATGTTAATACCAGGACTGAACAGATGTTAATACCAGGACTGGACAGATGTTAATACCAGGTTTTAACAGCACCAAGGTCAGGGCTAAACCCCAATATGCAGATATCATTAGTTTCCTAACTGACAGTTTTCAGTTTCGGTACCTGGATATTCATTCTTGACTGTTTGTATGTCTAACTTCCTCCAACCAATCAAGAAAAATAATCAGAAAAAAATGAATCCAAATGAAGGAGAGGAAGCAAAGAAAAATTAAAATTTTCACTTTGAAGAGAAGCAGCGACGGATGAACATGAGCAAAGGATGAGTGAAAGAAAAGAGCAAACCTTTCGGACGACCTGGATGAAGTCCTTGGGGCTGTGGGGGCTGCGGCCCTGCAGCTGTCGGGTGCAGGCCTCTAAGGAGGATGCATGGGCCACCATCAGGACGTTGTTTCCTGCAGCGGCGGACAAACACATCACCACGTTAAACCATGAAGCACATGGAAACCTCCCGAGAAGCCTCAGCCGTGCGTCTCCTACCAGAGCTCTTGCAGCCTGACAGGATGTCTTTGGTCACCTGGTAGCTGCGACTCAGGTAGTTCTCGTAAGACTCCGACACGGTGAGCTTGCTGACCGGGATCAGAGGTCTGCACGGAGATGGAGAGCGTTTATCAGAGAGCAAATGTGGCAAAAAACGCTCTGAAACTGATGTTTATATGTGCCATCAGCAGCGTGACTCCTTCAGTTTGAAAATGTTCTCAGCTTGTTTCGGTCAAAGCTCCAGCTGCAGGAAAATATCATCACTGGCAGAAAAACATCAGAGTATCTGCACTGACAGGAAGTGACAGGCTGTGATGAATAACTGGGACTAACTGAGCTCCTGTTCGTCTGCCTCTTGGATCAGAAACTGCTGTAACCTGTCCAAACCCAGAAACATACTTGTAGGTCGGGTCCACGCTGAAGTGGGCTGCCGCCAGCTCAGTGGGGGGGATCCACGCCGGCAGGGATGCCCCTGACACCCACTTGGTCCATTCAAACAGGCCCGGTTCCACGCGAATCTTCAGCTTACCGTCCTGCTGCAGTCCTGGTCACACAAACACAAACGTCTCAGAGAGTGAGTTGTGGTGTGTCTCCCCCCCCCCCCCCCCCCCCCGGAGGAGACCATCCTCACCTTTCAGGATGTTGTGGGCTGTCTGGACACAGCGCAGAGACGGGGAGCAGAACACTGAGTCGATCACTGTGTTGCTGTCTAACAGAGCTTCACCTGGAACAGCAGCACACACTCAGTACAGCCATATATGGCAAGCCAAACGGGGCAAAAATCAGTCATGTCAGGTATCAGTGAGGGTTGTCAACGTGGTGGATGAGCAAAAACAAATGTCTGTCATTTGTAGCAATTGTACATCACTGTGAATTTGCAACCAAAATTCATAACTTTGGACAGCCCCGGTAGCGCAGTGGTTGGGGCAGGCGGCCCATATACAGAGGCTACAGTCCTCGTGCAGCTGGTCACGAGTTCGACTCCCGTCTCGTCGACTCTTTCCCGCGTGTCTTCCCCATTCTCTCTGCCCCCCCTTTCCTGTCTCTCTCCACTATCAATAAAGGCCACTAGTGGCCATTAAATGTATATATATACACACGTGGACAAAATTGTTGGTACCCCTCAGTTAAAGAAGGAAAAACCCACAATTCTCATTGAAATCACTTGAAACTTACAAAAGTAACAATAAATAAAAATTTATTGAAAATCAAATAATCAAAATCAGCCATCACTTTTGAATTGTTGATTAACATAATTATTTAAAAAAACGAAACTAATGAAATAGGGCTGGACAAAAATGATGGTACCTCTATAAAAGATTGAAAACTATTTGACCAGAGTGACATGATTTACTCAGGTGTGTCCTTTAATTGACATCACAGGTGTTTCCAAACTCATAATCAGTCAGTCTGCCTATTTAAAGGCAGACAAGTAGTCACTTTGCTGTTTGGTGAAAAGGTGTGTACCACACTGAACATGGACAACAGAAAGCGAAGGAGAGAATTGTCCCAGGACATCCGAAAAAAAATTATAGACAAACATCTTAAAGGTAAAGGCTATAAGACCATCTCTAAACAGCTTGAAGTTCCTGTGACAACAGTGGCTCATATTATTCAGAAGTTCAAGACCCACGGGACAGTAGCCAACCTCCCTGGACGTGGCCGCAAGAGGAAAATTGATGACAAATTGAAGAGACGGATCGTTCGAATTGTATCCAAAGAGCCCAGAACAACCTCCAAAGAAATTAAAGGTGAACTCCAAGGCCAAGGTACATCAGTGTCAGATCGCACCATTCGTCGTTGTTTGAGCCAAAGTGGACTTCATGGGAGACGACACCACTGCTAAAAAAAATCATAAAAAAGCGAGACTGGAATTTGCAAAAATGCATGTTGACAAGCCACAAAGCTTCTGGGAGAATGTCCTTTGGATAGATGAGACCAAACTGGAGCTTTTTGGTAAGGCACATCAACTCTATGTTCATAGACTCAAAAACCAAGCATACGAAGAAAAGAACACTGTCCCTACGGTGAAACATGGAGGAGGCTCAGTAATGTTTTGGGGCTGCTTTGCTGCATCTGGCACAGGGTGTCTTGAATGTGTGCAAGGTAAAATGAAATCTGAAGACTATCAAGGCATTCTGGAGAGAAATGTGCTGCCTAGTGTCAGAAAGCTTGGTCTCAGTCGCAGGTCATGGGTCTTCCAACAGGACAACGATCCAAAACACACACAGCCAAAAACACCCAAGAATGGCTGAGAGAAAAGCGTTGGACTATTCTAAAGTGGCCTTCCATGAGCCCAGATCTGAATCCCATTGAACATCTGTGGAAGGAGCTGAAACATGCCATTTGGAGAAGACACCCATCAAACCTGAGACAACTGGAGCAGTTTGCTCATGAGGAGTGGGCCAAAATACCTGTTGACAGCTGCAGAACGCTCATTGACAAATACAGAAATCGTTTAATTGCAGTGATTGCCTCAAAAGGTTGTGCAACAAAATATTAAGTTATGGGTACCATCATTTTTGTCCAGCCCTATTTCATTAGTTTGTTTTTTTTTTAATAATTATGTTAATCAACAATTCAAAAGTAATGGCTGATTTTGATTATTTAATTTTCAATAAATTTTTATTTATTGTTACTTTTGTAAGTTTCAAGTGATTTCAGTGAGAATTGTGGGTTTTTCCTTCTTTAACTGAGGGGTACCAACAATTTTGTCCACGTGTGTGTGTATATATATATATATATATATATATATATATATATATATATATATATATATATATACACACACAATGATCTAGAACTGGAACACAGATGCTTCCATAGGAACCAGGTGATGACGCTCGTGATGACACCTTCCTGAGATGACGGCGGTGTTGACGCAGGTGGACTGGAACAGCAGCAGATGGAGGTGGATGTCTAAAAGACAGCAGCCATCAGATACGGTCATGTGACGTGAAGGTACGTACCGACGAGTCTGGCCTGAGTGGATCCAAACACAGTGATTGGGGCGTCCATGTCGTAGTCTCTCTGGCCCCCCCACAGGGGCAGCATAGGTGGCATGTTCAGGTTGGAACGAACATATCTACCTACAAACCGACACACAAACCCACCAAGGTAAATTTACACTCCTCTCACAGACAGACTCATCACTCTGGCTGCAGAAGATAGTGGTCCAACAGGAAACCAAAGAAGCAACAGTGGCCCACCAGAACTCCGTAGACCCGGGGTGTTCAACTGCAGTCCCTGAGCCTCATTAGCAGACTGAGGAAGACCTGATGGTGATCTGTTGAGACATGCAGGACTGCAGCTCTGAAGGGCTGGAGCTGAAGACCTCTGCCACAGACTATATAATAAGAACTGGACAAACTCTCTGTGACGTCACCATGGGTTTCTACAGTGATCTGAAGCCTCTCTGTCTTCGTACTGCACAGCACCATGTTGCAGAAGAGCGGGACGAGCAGGACTACACCACGCCCACCTTACATCACCCACAGGTAGCTGTTAGCCTGGCTGGTTTAGCTTATGCTAACCCATGATGCTAATTAACATTACTTTACATTCATTCTGATCCACTCTGTGTCGTGGTTAAAACTATCCAGTATATCCCTAGATTAGTTTTTAACCACCTGGAGACTAAAACATGTGAGTCACTGCATGAAAGGAGTCAAACCTTACACCTCAGAAGATTAATGAGGAATGACCAAGAACATGAGTCATACAAATGTCTTAAAGAACAGAACCAGAGAACCCGAGACAGAACACAAAGAGGCACTGAGAAACCACATGTTACAGGTGGGAAATAAAAAAGGCCTCAGCTGGAACTAAGAACAGAAACATGACAATCTCAGGGAAGATGATGTTTACATTCACCACTCTGGATCAGTTTCCACCTGCAGGAGGCGCCGACAGGAAGTCAGACATGACAGTCTTTGAGAGAATCTGGGGGGGTTTCAAAATAAAACCATCAGTGGCTCTGACTCGTTAACGGGTGGAGGCTGCTTAGAAGCAGTTCAGAGGGTTTGAGAAGAGACTTGAACCTCAGTTTAGAAGTAGAAATGCTTATTTTTCATTCCTCTCACTTTTAAATGACTAACTTTAAAGAGAACAGGACACAAAGACACACAGGTGAACAAGGACTCCTCCCACAGACTCACCTTTACTGTCCGAGCAGAGGGACGCCAGTGTTTCCCAAACGCCACGTCCATCCTCTCGCCGTGTCGGCACACGAAAATTGTGCGATTGTGCTGTCGAGCGTGACTGGCGCCGGAGCGCAGGACCTGCTGGGAGTGGGACACATCCGTGACTGGACGAGAGGAAGACATGTTCGGTCTTAGCTCATGGTTTCACGGGGGACAGGAACATCAAACTACCTGCATGGGATGGCAGATGAGACTAAGGGTGGACGGTTCCCCAGAACTGGTGTCATCAGAGCGTCCGTCAAACGTCCCTCTGTCTTTACTGGTCCTGTCACTGGGTCCACAGCTGAAGAACGAGTGGGAGCTGTGGCAGACGGGTTAACGACCACCATCAGGTATTTACAACAGGAAGCAGTGAGGTCGTATCATTACGATAGAAAGGTTATATGTCTGTATGTACTGACCCGTGGAAGACCCAGGTGTCGGACTCGTCGGCCAGGCTGACGTAGTTCTCAGGCAGCAGGCCGGACAGCCCGGTGGCCAGCGAGGTCCCGTACACCCAGCCCTCACTGGTGCTGCTGGGGTCCACAGAGGACATGAAGACGTAGTCTCCAGGAACGAGCTCCAGCTCATCGTCGTTGTGCGGCGTGTAGGGGTACCTGACCCGCAGCGCCTGCAGGTGCACAGGTGATACTGACTCAACCTGACGTTGCTCCCTAACGCGTCTGTGTTCTGCTTTTTCCTGTTTTCTGACACTTATACAGAGCAAGGTTATTATCGTCAACGAAAACGAACAAATTAACGAAAACTAGAATTGAAAAAACATTTTCGTTAACTGAAATAAAATAAAAATGAGAGTTTTTTTAAAACGATAACTAACTGAAACTGTATTATGTGTTTATAAAACGAACTAAAATTAACTATAATAATGTCAAGAACGTCCTTCGTTTTCCTGTTTGTAATTTATTTTTCCTCATAAACGTTTGAAATCTATTAACTTCGCTCTGCCGCACAACAACAACTGCAAAAAAAAAAAAAGATCAGCAGTGATGGCTGCGGCAAAAGTTGGGAGAAAGTGTCACAGTCCTATTTGGGATTTCTTTGACTATGACTGTGTTAACAATAAAAATAAGTGCCTTGTTGTAGAAGCAGGTGATACAATGTGTGGAATACTTCTGAAAGAGAAAAAAAACCCACGAATCTGATAGTCCATTTGAAAAGCTCGCACCAGAAGGCTAACCAAGACTAGCTGGATAAGCTAGCCTAAGCTAGCCCCCTGGAAAGAAGGCTAACCAAGACTAGCTGGATAAGCTAGCCTAAGCTAGCCCGCTGGAAAGAGAAGCTACAGCTGCAGGCCAGTCAGCGTTGGGAAGGAACGAGAGAAAACTGCTACTATAATGGACTGTTTCCATGGAGACCAGATAGCTGCTGGTCAGTAAATATGCAGGAACACCACTAGCGGGAAGATGCATTGATAAATATGTTTATTGAGACCAGAATGTAACACAACTATTGCCCCTTTTCCATTAGTACCTACTCGGCGCAGCTCGACTCGACTCGGTCTCAGTGGTTTTCCACTGTAGTTCAGTACCACCTCGATGTGGGTGGGGCCTTCATGGTAAGGTGGCCTGAAACGCAGTGACGTGTTTTATATGTGGCAACTCTGGTCACGTTTGCGACCATAACAATGAAGGACGTCGTTCGTCATTCGACCATGGAGTAGACTTGCCGGCCATTCTTCGTTTTGTGAAGTAGACAATTGCAGGTAAAGTAAAATCGCTGTTCAGTTTGTTGTTGCCGAGTTTTAAATATGGCGGGTGTGGAGGAGTCGCTTAAGGCTCATCCGTGACGTTGCTCTCTGGCCAATCAATGGCCCGCGGTGTGGTGACGTTGTATTCTCGGCCCGACTCAGCCCGGATAGAACCCCAGCCAAGTAGGTACGAAAAAAGGAGGGCCGAGCCGGTACTATGACCTAGTGGAAAACCTCCAAAGCGGAGCCGAGTCGAGTCGAGCCGCGCCAAGTAGGTACTAGTGGAAAAGGGCCATATGTGATTTGATAGCCTTCAAAAAGTTCAGTGCTTCACTCCAACCAAAATTACAACCCTAATTTACAAAATAAAACTAAAACTAACACTGAAACTAATAAAAACTAAACTAAAACTAAGCATTTCAAAACAAAATCGAATAAAAACTAGCAAAACTGCTCTAAAAATGAATTAAAACTAACTGAATTTGGAAAAACTAAACTAAAACTAATGGAAAATCCAAAACTATATATAACACTGCTACAGAGACGTTATGATGAACGAGAACATTTCTGAAGAAATGCTGAAGGAGCACCAACATGTCCGTTCACGTCGGTTCTGACGTCACAAACCAGAGAAACTGCAGCGATTACAGCAGCTAGCTGAACGAAGCAGTTCTGCTCTAAAACGCTGCAGTTCTGTGAACTGTTTCAAGCAAAAATACTTTCAATTTACACAAAAAAAAGCTCAACTCTAAAAAAGATGTTTTATGACAAAAGTCGTTTTTTTTTTCCATCTCTTCAGCGTCTATTAAAATACAAATGATCTCTAGGCGCCTTTCAGAGACCCAGATCATTGGATTAACAGTGGTAAGGGAAAAACTCCTCTTTAAGGGGGAAGAGACCTTGAGGACAAAATATGTTGGTAGAAATATTTAACTGGAGAGTGAAGAGTTCTGTGTTTTTATATCACAACTGGTCCATCGTTAGTGAACAACAGAGATGACATATAAACATGTGAGGGCAGCAACACTGAGGTGGTTGGAGGCAGCAAAGTGGCAATTTTGTATATTCTATAATTTTTTTTTTATGTGTTATTTGGCACCAGTAGCCTTTACCCGACAGTGACGGAGAGACATGCGGCAAAGGGCCATCCAGGCCAGGAGTCGAACCTGTGACCACCTACATGAGGACTGTACGTGGACCACCTGCCCTAAACACTGCACCACCAGGTGGTCCCGTATTTTATATAATATACAAAATTTTCAATGTTATGACATAAAGTCAAAAAGTTGATATTTTACAAAAGAAAACTTATGTTAAGTTAAAAAGATTTTGCTGAATTTCTGATTTTATGACAAAAGGTTTCAAAATAAAAGTTGTGATCTTGCAAGATTTTGCAATTTTTACCAAAAAAGTCACAACTTTTTAAAATTTGCTATTTTGAAAAAAAGATTATGATTTTAGAAAGATTAAAGGATTGTGATTTTACAATGAAAAGTCAAGGTGTTTGCAAAATTTGAGATTTTATGACAAAAAGTTGCTTTTATTTTTGAAAAAAAAGTTGTCGTGAAATGCGCTATTCTACAACAAACATCTGTGACTTTAGTCCAAAGAGTTATTGTTGTACAGAATTGACATTTTTTAGGCCGAAGGGTGGACTTGAATGAAAGCTGCTCTGTGTGATCACCTGATCAAAGCCTGAATGATGTCACCAGATGATCTCAGCACAGACTCTGAGGTTTTTAAATAATCTCAGCCAAACCTCATTTATTTCAAACGGACGGTTTTTCCTGACTGAGCTGCTTATTTTGACACATTGTGCTTTTCTTTCAAAATTGTGGAATTGTGGAACAGGGAATAGTAATACGGAAGAGCTCAATACTTTTGGATTTTCACCTTTTTAGTTATCATCTTCAACATGACTGGAAACTCAAAATAAATCAACACATTTTTCCGTATTTGTATAGAGAAAATATTCCTTTTTCCTGAGAAAGCTTCTTTCTAGAGAGTATTTTTCTGTGATGTCAGAGGGCAGCCTGGTCACATGATCATATTCTAGAGGCAGAGGTCAGTTTTAGAGCTGTGCTGCCAGGATCCACTGTGGTGGACCAGCTGGTCCTCAGCAGGACGGTTCTGTCCTCCATCCTCTCTGTCCTCCATCCTGTCCTGTCCTCCATCCTCTCTCTGTCCTCCATCCTCTCTCTGGCCTCCATCATCCCTCTGTCCTCCATCCTCTCTCTGTCCTCCATCCTCCCTCTGTCCTCCATCATCTCTCTGTCCTCCATCCTCTCTGTCCTCCATCCTCTCTGTCCTCCATCCTGTCTGTCCTCCATCCTCTCTCTGTCCTCCATCCTCTCTCTGGCCTCCATCATCCCTCTGTCCTCCATCCTCTCTCTGTCCTCCATCCTCCCTCTGTCCTCCATCCTCTCTCTGTCCTCCATCATCTCTGTCCTCCATCCTCTCTCTGTCCTCCATCCTCCTCTGTCCTCCATCCGCTCTCTCTCTGTCCTCCATCCTCTCTCTGTCCTCCCATCTCTCTGTCCTCCATCCTCCCTCTGTCCTCCATCTCTCTGTCCTCCATTCTCTCTCTCTCTCCTGTCCTCCTGTCTCCATCCTCCTCTGTCCTCCATCCTCTCTCTGTCCTCCATCTCCCTCTTTCCTCCATCCTCCCTCTGTCCTCCATCCTCTCTCTGTCCTCCATCCTCCCTCCTCATCTCTCTCCTTCCTCTCCTCCCTCCTCCCTCTGTCCTCCATCCTCTCTCTGTCCTCCATCCTCCCTCTGTCCTCCATCCTCTCTCTGTCCTCCATCCTCCCTCTGTCCTCCATCCTCATCTCTCTGTCCTCCATCCTCTCTGTCCTCCATCCTCTCTGTCCTCCATCCTGTCTGTCCTCCATCCTCTCTCTGTCCTCCATCCTCTCTCTGTCCTCCATCTCCCTCTGTCCTCCATCCTCTCTCTGTCCTCCATCCTCCCTCTGTCCTCCATCCTCTCTCTGTCCTCCATCCTCTCTCTGTCCTCCATCCTCTCTGTCCCTCATCCTCTCTGTCTCCATCCTCTCTCTGTCCTCCATCCATCCTCTCTCTGTCCTCCATCCTCTCTCTGTCCTCCATCCTCCCTCTGTCCTCCATCCTCTCTCTGTCCTCCATCCTCCCTCTGTCCTCCATCCTCTCTCTGTCCTCCATCCTCCCTCTGTCCTCCATCCTCTCTCTGTCCTCCATTCTCTCTCTGTCCTCCATCCTCCCTCTGTCCTCCATCCTCTCTGTGTCCTCCATCCTCCCTCTGTCCTCCATCCTCTCAGTCCTCCATCCTCCCTCTGTCCCCCATCCTCTCTCTGTCCTCCATCCTCCCTCTGTCTCCCTCTGTCCTCCGTCCTCTCTGTCCTCCATCCTCTCTCTGTCCTCCATCCTCTCTCTGTCCTCCATCCTCTCTGTCCTCCATTCTCTCTCCTCTCCTCCTATCCTCCTCCTCTCCTCTCTCTGTCCTCCTCAGGTTGACTCAAGGTTTCCTCCTCTTAAAGGAGTTTTTCCTTGACACTGTTTGGCTTAAAGTTTTTTACTGGCCATTGTTTCTTTGATTAGATTTAATATTATAATTTTAGTTAATTATATTTGTACTGGGGTCTCTGATCTGGGTCCTGATCTGGGTCCTGATCTGTGTCTCTGATCTGGGTCCTGATCTGGGTCCTGATCTGGGTCCTGATCTGTGTCTCTGATCTGGGTCCTGATCTGGGTCTCTGATCTGTGTCTCTGATCTGGGTCTCTGATCTGTGTCTCTGATCTGGGTCCTGATCTGGGTCTCTGATCTGGGTCTCTGATCTGGGTCCTGATCTGGGTCCTGATCTGGGTCTCTGATCTGTGTCTCTGATCTGGGTCCTGATCTGGGTCCTGATCTGTGTCTCTGATCTGGGTCTCTGATCTGTGTCTCTGATCTGGGTCTCTGATCTGGGTCCTGATCTGTGTCTCTGATCTGGGTCTCTGATCCGGGTCTCTGATCTGGGTCCTGATCTGTGTCTCTGATCTGGGTCCTGATCTGTGTCTCTGATCTGGTGTCCTCTGATCTGTCTCTGATCTGTCTCTGATCCGGGTCCTGATCTGTGTCTCTGATCTGTGTCTCTGATCTGTGTCTCTGATCCGGGTCCTGATCTGTGTCTCTGATCTGTGTCTCTGATCTGGGTCCTGATCCGGGTCCTGATCTCTGTCTCTGATCTGGGTCTCTGATCTGTGTCTCTGATCTGGGTCCTGATCTGGGTCTCTGATCTGGGTCCCTGATCTGTGTCTCTGATCTGTGTCTCTGATCTGGGTCTCTGATCTGGGTCCTGATCTGGGTCTCTGATCTGTGTCTGATCTTGATCTGTGTCTCTGATCTGGGTCCTGATCTGGGTCTTCTGATCTGGGTCTCTGATCTGGGTCTCTCTCTGTCTGTGTCTCTGATCTGGGTCTCTGATCTGTGTCTCTGATCTGGGTCCTGATCTCTGTCTCTGATCTGGGTCCTTTTCTCTGGCTCCTGTCTCTGATCCGGGTCTCTGATCTGGGTCTCTGATCCGGGTCTCTGATCTGGGTCTCTGATCTGGGTCTCTGATCTGGGTCTCTGATCAGAATTGCAGGTCTTATTTTGTGAAAGTTGCCCATTTTTGTTTTAAAAACACAACTGGGATAAAACCGTAACTTTATACCAGACGGCCGTTATTATTGACGGTGAACCAGCTGCTCAACGGTCTGACGGACACCTGTCCAGGTGGAGGTCAGAGGGGGAGGAGCTTCACCGCCACCTGGAGCACGCGTGCAGGTGCCTGACTTTAATGAACCCAGAAGGGGTGATACTGAAACGTGCTACTTACCTCGTGGTTTGCGAAACGGATATCCCGAGAGAAGAGAACAGCCAGCCAATCACAGCCCAGCTTCACCTCAATGCCCTTGGCCAGCTTCTCCAGTGAGGACAGGTGGGCTGATGGGAAGTTGTAGGCCAGAGTTACATGGAGCTGCTTCTTGTGAGGCTCCACCTGGACCTCTGGAGGAGAGACCACACAAGAAACCACAAAGAAGCATGTTTAAAGACAGAATTTAAACTTCAGATTCACAACTCTAGTCTGGATTACCGACCCAGACTGGTCAAAGACCACATCAAAGACTGGAAAGCTGAAGAAAATAGAAAAGCCCTCGGAGAGCGCAGACCTCCGCCAAGCACAACAATTCCCCCCTATAGGCAAGGCAGGTTTATTTGTAGAGCACAATTCGTACACAAGCCAATTCAAAGTGCTTTACAGATGCATAAAATCACAAGAAGGCAAATAGAATCATTCCATACAAGCATAAAAATAATCATTGATAAATTAAATTAAAAATTAATTAAAAAGAAAAATAAATTAAATTAAAAATGAAGAGTGCAGATAAAATCCTTTCAGTTGTCATATCCACATCTAAACAGAACTGTTTTCAGTCTGGATCAGAACATTGTCAGAGTTCAGGTCTGTCTCACATCCTCTGGAAGACTGGTCCAGATTTTAGGAGCATAAAAACTGAAATGCAGCTTTACCTTGTTTAGTCCTGACTCTGGACAACAGCAGGAGACCACTACCTGAGGTTCTCAGAGTCCAGGTTGGTTCATATGGATCTAACATGTCAGAGATGGACTTTGGGGCCATGAAGAGACTTGAACACAAGTAGAGCTGTTTTAAAGTCTCTGAGTGACAGGAAGCCAGAGACCTCAGGACTGGACTAATATGGTCGTATCTTCCTGGTTCTAGTCAGGACCAGTGCAGAGACCCTTAGGACTGGACTAATGTTGTCGTATCTCGTGGTTCTAGTCAGGACCGGTGCAGAGACCTCAGGACTGGACTAATGTGGACGTATTTCCTGGTTCTAGTCAGGACCGGTGCAGAGACCTCAGGACTGGAGTAATGTGGTCGTATCTCCTGGTTCTAGTCAGGACCAGTGCAGAGACCTCAGGACTGGAGTAATATGGTCGTATTTCCTGGTTCTAGTCAGGACCAGTGCAGAGACCTCAGGACTGGAGTAATGTGGTCGTATCTCCTGGTTCTAGTCAGGACCGGTGCAGAGACCTCAGGACTGGACTGATGTGGTCGTATCTCCTGGTTCCAGTCAGGACCAGTGCAGAGACCTCAGGAGTGGACTGATGTAGTCGTATCTCCTGGTTCTAGTCAGGACCGGTGCAGAGACCTCAGGACTGGACTGATGTGGTTGTATCTCCTGGTTCCAGTCAGGACCGGTGCAGAGACCTCAGGACTGGACTAATGTGGTCGTATCTCCTGTTCTAGTCAGGACCGGTGCAGAGACCTCAGGACTGGACTAATATGGTCATATTTCCTGGTTCTAGTCAGGACCAGTGCAGCAGCGTTCCGGACGTACTGCAGCTGTCTCACAGCTGGTTTAGAGCCCAGTAAGCAGGCCGTTACAGTAGTCTAACCTGGTGGAGACCAACACCTGGATTAGTCTTTCTAAATCTGGTTTAGACACTATTCCTTTGATTCTGGTAATGGTTTTTAGAATGGTAAAAAGCTGCTGATGTTATTGCTTTAATGTGGCTGTTAAAGTTCAAGTCTGAATCCAATATTACCCCTACATTTCTTACCTGATTTTTAGATTCTAGAGAGAGACTCTCAAGGTGACGTATAACACTTTCACAGTTGAGTGGAGAAAGTTGTTTTGCATCCACACACTGATCTGTTCGATGCAGTGACACAATGGATCTACAGGCCAATGTTCTCCTGCTGTCAGTGACACATAGATCTGAGTATCATCTGCATAGTTGTGTACTGTGGCATTAAAGCTGCGTATTAGCTGGACTAATGGAAGCATGTACAGATTGAACAACAGGGGTCCCAGGATTGACCCCTAAGGAACCCCACAGGTCATGGCCATTTGGTCTCAGACACAGTTACCAATTTCAACAAAGTATCTCCTGTCCCTGAGATAGGACCTGAACCAGTTTAAAGCATTTTCAGAAATTCCCACCCAGTCTTCTAATCTCTGTAATAAGATTTCATGGTCAACTGTGTCAAAGGCAGCGCTTAGTGCCAGTGCTGTCCCGATTCTAAGAACGTCAAATTGAGGGACGAGTTTGAGGGCTGTATCGCCCTCAAAATTGAGATTCTCCGGCACCACCCTTGGTAGTAAATGCTACCCAGAAGGCACTGAGTAATTTAGTCAAGACATCTTCGAAAAGGATGGCGCCAAAAAAAGCTAGCTACATATGTAAGTATCTTCGTAGTTCTTAAAGATATAAATGTTACGAAACCATCCTATTGTCTTTGTTGGAGACTTTTTTCATGGATTAACATCGTTGTTGCATAACATTTATTTTTTTACTTTACGATGTTTGCTGCTGGGCCGGCAGTACGTTACTTGTATACCTTGTTGTGTAGCGACGGAGGACTGAATAATGTATCCTCTATTGTGTTATTTGCTAATATTATTTAGAGGATATATGGCACTCTTTTCAATGTTATCCCTGTGTAATTTCAGGGAATACAGAGACAACACGGGCTCTGATACATTTCAGTCTGAAGACGTAACTGCACTCAAGGGGTGTCCCATTTCTAAGCCACAAGAACGATATGTTTGGAGTAAAAGCAACACAGCTCATCACCCTGAACACACCATCCCCACTGTCAAACATGGTGGTGGCAGCATCATGGTCTGGGCCTGCTTTTCTTCAGCAGGACAGGGAAGATGGTTAAAACTGATGGGAAGATGGATGGAGCCAAATACAGGAGCATTCTGGGAGAAAACCTGTTGGAGTCTGCAGAACACCTGAGACTGGGACGGAGATTTATCTTCCAACAGGACAATGATCCAAAACATGAAGACAAATCTACAATGGAACGATTCACAAATAAAACGGATCCAGGTGTTAGAACGGCCAAGTCAAAGTCCAGACCTGAATCCAGTCCAGAATCTGTGGAAAGAGCTGAAGAATTTAGTCTCTGGATGTGTTGAACTGATAGAGACAAACCCCAAGAGACCTGCAGCTGGAACTGCAGCAGAAGGTGGCGCTACAGAGTATTAAAGCAAGGGGGACAAATAATATTACACGCCCCACTTTACAGTTTTTTATTTGTTAAAAAAGTTTAGAATATCCAATGAATTTCGTTCCACTTCACGATTGTGTCCCACTTGTTGATTCTTGACAAAAAATTTGAATTTTATATCTTTATGTTTGAAGCCTGAAATGTGGTTAGGGTTAGGTTTAGGGGGGCCGAATACTTTCACAAGGAACAGATATATTGGTAATATCATATCAGGCAAATATATCAATAGGACTTTAGTTTTCGTATTGGGAGGCTGCAACAAAGAAAAATTCATAGAACTGTACTTTTTGTTTTGTTTTTTGTAAGAGCCACACATTTCTGAAGTAAAATTAAAACTCGCTAAATCGTAACTTCAGTACGTTCATGGTGACACAGCTGAACAGCAGAAAGGACACCTGTCAGGTCAGAGGTCAGAGGGGGAGGAGCTTGAGAGCTTCCTGGGGCACCGACCTGGAAACAACCACTTTGGACCTGGACGTGGTTTATGTTTATGTTAATAATAATAAAAATGATCAAAGTATTCATCTCATTTAACCCTGTTGAAGGCCATCGTCAGTCACTGGAGGAAAACAGACACCATGAAGCAATGAGCTGACTGGAGAACACATTCACACATTCAACCTGTAGCAGGCCCAGGGCATTATGGGAGTGCTGCGTGGTCCCCACCTGCCTTCCTGGAGGCCTCGGCTGCAAACTCGGCCGCAAACTGCTTCACCACGTCGGCCACCTGTTCCTCAACGAAGAGGCCGATGAAGTTTGTGGAGGTGTAGAGCTCCAGAGGCAGCGGGCTGGGAAACCGACCTCGCCACTGCTGGACGGTGGCCTGCAGGGCTTCACACAGGGCTTCTGCTTTCTGGTCGGAGCACTACGTCAAACACAAACCATCTGCATGAACGTTACGGTTCATTCAAAAGTCTGACTTCAATCATCAATTCAGACTTTAATCTCAGCTCCTGAGAGGAGCTTAAGTCTGAACAGACAGCTGCAGGCGTCTCTGGAGTCCAGAAGATTCACAACGACACAAAGATCATAGTCACAGCGAGCACAAAATATGACTGAAATTAAAAAACAACCACAAACTTAATTCTGAAACTGAGAAAAACGTCAAATATAGATAAAATACTGAGAAGTGAAACTTCAAAATAAAATGTCAGGTATCAAAACTTTGTTGAAATGATCAAATGTATATTTTTACTAATAAGACTTCTGTTGAACAC